>CM074786.1:7407889-7902272 GCA_037355745.1 Pseudo-nitzschia multiseries | reverse complement strand
GGATGAATATTGCCTCATACTATGCATTGGGTAGACTATGAAACAATATTGACAATTCTCAGGCTGATACTTCAGTCAGTATGAATTTTTATAATAATTTTTGTCCATGGCCATGCATGTACCAAATAGTGATTGTTGAGTCATATTTTGAGTGCAAAAGTGTGTCATTGGCTTCAATTTCAGGATGAATATTGCTCATACTATGCATTGGGTAGACTATGAAACAATATTGACAATTCTCCGGCTAATACTTTAGTCAGTATGAATTTTAGAGTAATGTTATTCCGAACAATGCTCAATAAGTCAGTTAGTGCCCTGGAACTGCACCAAAAATAACCCTTTTGAGAGACAAACCACAACATTTCCAGCATTCTGTGTGAAAAAGTTGTTCCTAATATGTGTTTGATTAGTCATGATAAATGTATTCATGGCTTGGACTGGATACTTTGGGAATCATTACCCAATAAGTCAGTTTTGGCCCGGAAACTGCACCAAAAATAACCTCTTTTGTGCCATTTGGATAGACAACCCACCACATTTCCAGCATTCTGTGTGGAATAGTTGTTCCAAATATGTATTTGATGAGTCATGATAAATGTATTCATGGCTTGGACTGGATACTTTGGGAGTCATTACAGAATAATTCTGTTTGTGCCCTGGAACTGCACCAAAAATAACCTCTTTTGTGCCATTTGGAGAGACAAACCACAACATTTCCAGCATTCTGTGTGGAAAAGTTGTTCCTAATATGTATTTGATGAGTCATGATAAATGTATTCATGGCTTGGACTGGATACTTTGGGAGTCATTACCCAATAAGTCAGTTTGTGCCATGGAACTGCACCCAAAATAACCTCTTTTGTGCCATTTGGTGAGACAAACGACAACACTTCCAGCATTCTGTGGGGAAAAGTTGTTCCAAATATGTATTTGATGAGTCATGATAAATGTATTCATGGATTGGACTGGATACTTTGGGAGTCATTACCCAATGAGTCAGCAGCGAGAGCAACAGCGATCCTCCACAGCAACAGCGAGAGCAACAGCGAGAGCAACAGCCAGAGCAACAGCGAGAGCAATCCGCCACAGCGACAGCAGAGGCTATCATTGGCACCACGGATTCATCGAGCCGGCAACAGTGAGAGCAACAGCGAGAGCAACAACAGCAGAGAAACAGCAAGAACAACAACAGTGAGAGCAATCTGTCACAGCGAAAGCAACAGCTATCATTGGCACCACGGATTCGTCGACCCGGCAACAGCAAGAGCAATAGCGAGAGCAACAACAGCGATAGCAATCCGCCACAGCAAGAGCAAAGGCTATCATTGGCACCACGGATCCGTAAAATCCTCCTCCAAACGGCGCCCCTCCTCCTTCAACAACACCGGCGCTCCTCAGCAATATTGGCGACAGAGAGCAGTCCAAGCAACAGCAACAGCAACATCAACATCAACAGTGAGCAGTGAGCAGCGAGCAGCGAGAGCCGCGACAGCGGGCAAGCAATAGCAAAAAGCAACAGCAATCGAGTCGCAACAGCAAGGGAAACGAATCGTCAGCGCCACCAACAGCAGCGAGAGCAACAGCAGCGAGAGCATTTGGAAGTGACAAAATACGAGCAACAACGACAGCGAGAGCAACAGCGAGAGCAACAGCAACAACGAGAGCAACAGTGAAAGCAACAATTCGTCTCCTACTCCAACCGCGCTATCGTCGTCGTCGTCCTCCAATGGCAATTCTATTCGTCTCCTACTCCAACGCCAATTGAATTCCTCTCCTACTCCAACGCCAATTTAATTTGTCTCCTACTCCAACGGCAATTCGTTTCGTCATCCTCCTCCAACGGCAATTCGATTCGTCTCCTACTCCAACGCCAGCGGCGCCAGAGAGCAAGCAACAGCATCAACAATTGAGCAATTGGCAAGAGCAAGAGCAACAGCGAGAGCAACAACACCAACTGGGAACGATCGAACCGCAAAGCGAGAGCAGCAGCAGCAAGAGCAACAGCGAGAGCAACCAGGAACAATCAAACCGGAAAGCGAGAGCAACAGCAGCAGCAGCGAGAGCAACAGCAGCGAGAGCAAACAGCGAGAGCAACAGCGAGAGCAACAACGAGAGCAACAGCAAGAGCATCAACAGCAACAACAACAATTTCATCGGGACGATTGTCGGAACAACGATTGTCGGAACAGCGATTGTCAGAACAACGTTCCGGCAACGCAAGGAATAGCATTCTCGAGCAAAGACAGCTAGCGGCGACAGCTAGAGCGTAAAAAGGAAGCAAGCAACAGCAGCAACAGCCACAGCCACAGCAACAGCAACGGCAGCAATTGGCAACAACGTCAGCAACAACGGCCACAGCGACAGTAGCAACAGTAACAGCAACAGCAGCGATCGGAAACAACGTCAGCCACAGCAACAGCAACAGCAGCAATCGGCAACAACGTCGGCCACATCAACAGCAGCAACAACGACGGCCACAGCAACAGCAACAGTCAAATCGTCGGCATGATTGTTTCTCTGACAACACGTTCCTTTGGTTCTTTTTTTGGCTCATCTCTTTGGTTGATTATTTGAATCGCGTCCTTCGATTTGATTTGATTGTTCCTTGTCGCCGCCGGCGCCTTGCTACCGATGACATCTCCAACAACAATGGGATTCAAAAGAAAATCAAAGCAAAATTGCAGAAAGAGCAAAACAACAAAGAGCAAAGAGACAGAGAAAGGTAGAAGTAGACAGAGAATGACTTCAGATTTTCTCCAAAACGCAGCACCATCGAACAACAATCCACCAAACTTACAACCACTTGTCGGAGATAAAACCAAAGAAGGCTCGTAAAAGTATAAAGGCAAATCTCAACATGTCGAGCAAATAGCATTGAAAACAGTACACAAAAATGGCTTTAAAGGTAAATTCATGGAAAAAGTTGGGGTCGGAAAACAGTTGGAGAAAAGGAATATCCATTGGCAGAGGCTGTGTCTATTGAAAGTTTCAAGACATTTGCATAGTACCAAACAAGGAAGTTTATTTTAGCGTTCGACCAATCAGAACCATCATTGCGAATCTTTGCAAAAGCTTCCACACATTTGCAAAACAACGGTTGGGTACACCGGAAAAATATAGAAATTACAAGAACATTCGCTGGGGAAATTGTTGAAGGTAAACCCAAAATAGGCCGAGGAACCAAATGTGATAGTGTCAACAATGAATATGCTATTATTGGGATGAGACCAAATTGATTGACATCGGGAAATGGTGTGTATGTTTCAAAAACAATGTGAACCGGACAACAAAAGACCACCTTGAACTGACAGCCCTACACATTGTGAAGGAAATGCAGCTTTGTTTAAGTCCAATGGCAAAATTTGTCACCTTGAAACGGCTGTGATGAATGAGGTTGTTAGTCATACAAACACTCAATGCAATCAGTCATCACGCAACGGCCTTTTTCTATTGGAAAGGATTATCACTCAAAATTCCATATCGATGCAGATATGTTCTATACTAGACTGACGGTTTATTGCTCTGAAAACATGTAAGTGATGACAAGGTTATATATTACTTACTTGTGTTCCCCAGCTATGGAGTGAAAGTCCCGTTGCATTCTGGACATACTCTGCTGTTTAACCCATTAGTATTACATAGCTGTTTGAATCCTAAATACGAAGGCTGTTATATTATGAGCGCCTATGTATTGCACAAAACTGTGCGAAGAGCTAATCCTCTGTAATAATATTAAACAATAATTTAAAGTTAGACGTTCCATTCCCTTCTGTTGTTTTCCTCCCCCATTGTGCAATCATTACGGAGTAGCAATCAATCGAAATGTAGGAGAAATATGTTACGATCGATACGGAGGAGCATTTGATTCAGTAATACTAAGTTATTATTGATATTGTACTAGGTAAAACAATTAAGTATTGGATGTGTCAGAGAGGACCTCACTATTGTCATCATCGTTTGATGTCATTGAACTATCATCAGCTGAATTAGTAGCATCATCATTATTGTCGCTATCCTGTTCAACAATAGTGCATCGGGAGTAGAGTGTCTCTTCATTAGGCAAAGATGACGTTGTCTTGTGGAATTCATCCAGCCAAGCCCTTCGATTAGAGACAACTAGATATGAGTTTTGTTTCCAAGGTACCAATTGCATCGAGTTGTGGGACAACTGCTGCATCAGAAAGTATGCTGTCAACATGAAAGAAGAACAGGGAGTTTTCGTCTAATTCACCTCTTTTCACAAAACGACAAAGCTGTCAGGTGTTGGAGTTGATTTTAAACTTGGTCACTACTGCATAAATGCCTTCATCTGCAATTTGGTATTCAGAAACAAATGAGTAAGGCTCCTTGAGATTATAGAGTCCGAGGAAACACATAATATGGCAGGGTATTTCACATGCGTTGACATCGAACAATGCCCAATCATACCAGGCAGAGTTCTGTTGACCACTGTCAGAACGATATGAAGGGTGGCTCCAAAACAAGTAAATTTGCGGTGTGCAGGGGTCAAACCTGTTGTGTTCAGTAAATCCTTTCACAAAGGTAGAGTCCTGCAAAAGCGGAAGAACATTCTGACATACAAAAGTCAACACGAGGGGAGAAATATAGGGTTTTGTTTTGTTTGATGACCTAACCCATCTCATAGTACTTGCCCCATCATCGTTAATGAACACATGGAATTTTGAGCCAGAAACTTCAGGAGGGTCTTGATTACCAGAAACATCTTCTGTTGTCACTAAATTGAACTTTGAAGTAGCTACTTGTAGCAGAATTTTTTCTTCCTGCTGCTTTGCCGTTTGCATAATCAATGTGGCGGCATTCTGTTGAGTGTTCTTTGACGGTGCTTTGATTTCAGTTTTGTGGTGTGATTCCAAATACGAAGAATCCCATCCGCATGAAAGTCCCCAAAACTTCATGTACTCAACCAGGTGAAAGTAAAGATGGTTTTTTTGATGAGTTTTGTACCCATTCCCGTCTCTGAGGCAGGTGGAATCAATACAATTGATAAAATGGATTATCATCTTGGGGAGATTTTCCAATCCAGAAATGGTTATATTTCCATGCTTCAAGAATTCTTGCATTGAGAGGAGCAGTTTCAATGACCTCTACCTGTTTCTGAATAAATGTCGCGTCTTGGATGATGTTTATTGCCACATGGGAACAAAGGGTGATCAGAATGGAAATGAGCATTCCCAAATAATCATTACCCTCCTTTTTGGTGATGGAGAGAAGCTGACTTGAAAACTTTGTTGTAGGGAAATCTCTGTCCAATTGCCTAGACAAAGGCCTCCGTATAACTGAGCAAGTGAACCAATAGTACCTGATGTGCCATGGGTGTTTAAATCAGGAGCATACCAACACTTAGGACTGCCTTTTTAACAAAAAGAACTGAGTGATTCTACTGCCCTATGTGCTACACCCAGTTGATGCATATGCAAACACTCACCAGGAGTAGCAAAGTGAATGTTGTTGATATTACAACCAAAATTAAGGCTATGAAAAGCATTTTTTATGGGATGGTGGGAAATGCTTTTGAAGTAATCCTTGTATTCCCTTGCAGACATGTTTGGGGGGGGGGGTTCAAAATCATCTGGAACCCAGAGCCAGGTCTGTTCCTCACTTGGGCTTTTGCTTTATGGATGACGTGTGTCAGACATGTACAGTGACTGGCACAATTTCTTCACCTTTTCCGTGTATGATCCATACTTTCCACATAGTTTGTCGTGAAGTTCTGTATCCCAACAACATATGCAATCAAAAATTTCATTTTCACTTTGAACACTTTTCCTGCATACGGAAGATAATCCTGCTCCAACCCGCCCTGCATTTCACATACTTCCTTGAAAGATTGCAAAGCCACTGCCAGTGCGATGTGTAGATTTTGAATATTATCTTTTGCCGTGGGTTTTTTCCGTGTGTGTCTTATGCTCTCAATTTCAGTGTCGGGATGAAAATAAATTGTGGTCCAAGCGTCAGGTTGTTTTCTTGCTTCAACATTGAAAATACCAAGAGTCATGTTGAGAGGAGTGAGTGACACGACAATCATGTGCATCCAAGCTGATTCCATCCATGCAGAAAATGATTGGAACAAGGATTTCCTCATTTTTCATTGCAGATCTGCTTCCACGAATTCTGTCCACCAAGAGCCGCGGTGTAGTTCTGTTATGTATGTTTGGTTAGTGAGTGGTGGGTTGTTTTCAGGTGAAAGAGGAGTCTTGACATTGGGAAAAGACAAATTATTTCTTGCATCAATTCCTAATTGGTCAGAAGGGAATGAAGTGCGTCTGGGAAGGATCAAAACAAATATTTGGGTTGGTAAATTGCCAGGTAACCAGTTAATTATGTGTGGCTCAAACTTGGTCTCAGAAATGCCCAAATTGGACTTGATTTCACTAAATATGGCTTCTCGATGGCAGGGGAAGGTTGAGCTAAAGTCAACACCATGAATAGTTTGACATTCGTTTGCCCATTGAAAAATAGATTTGAATGTGTTTAGAGGTAACTTGTGTTTTGTCATTAGATTCATGAGCTTTATTTCAGCAATGAGCCTATTGGTAGGTGAAAAAGAGAGATGAGATCGGATCACTTGCTCTCTTTCATTGATGTTTTTTGGTTGGGGTGCTGTGGGTTCCGCAGCATCCATATCATTATCGTTTTGGAATAGGAAGGCAATTTTCTTCATGAATAACCATGTCCTCATTGTTGCTGTTATCTTCTGAAGGAAACAACTGTGATTCCATTAGATTTCTATCAATTGGTGGAACAAATAAATTGTGTACTACCTGACTGTTTAGTACTGAGTTAAAGTTTTCATTAGAGGATGCCTTGTTATTGTGAATGGCAGCAACAGCGGCGGAGGGTGGAATTGGACCATTCTCGGTCAATGTCAGGCCATATTGTGAAGGGGAATGGCAAACTGTAGTGGATTCTTCTTTTGCCAGATGATGAAAATTCCATTAGGTTATGGTTTAAATAGAAATCACGGAAAAAAAAAAAGCTATTGAATCAAGGTGACGTGACAGGCCTTGTGATACATATCGGTATGAATTGTGTGAAGAGGAATCTTGTCTGCTTCCAATGAATGTCTTGGACTTGCCCTTATAGGAAATGCAGCAACAGCAGATAAATGATTTGGTTATTTTGGTATAACAACCCTTCTTGAAGTGACGGCGATTTTTACTAGGTTCTGACATGTGGTTTTATTGGCAAAAGGGAGGGGTAGAAATGGTTTTGATGGTGGTGTTAAATGAACATGATGAAAATGAGCATGATGCTATCGGAGCGATCATGAAACAAAGGCATGACGGTATGAAAAAAGACACGACGTGACATAGACACAACGTGAGAACATAGGAAACAAACACTTCTTGAAATAATTTTATTTCATATCTTGGGTTAAGGTTAAGAAGTTTGGTAGCGACAATTAGATTTTTTCATTCATGCGAGTCAAAAATGAGAGATCAACAAGGGACATTTTGAGTCCTTGGGGAGAGTTTTTGTCGCAACCTGAGGGGAAATGAAACTCTTCCACCACAAAAAAATTGTGAATTTAAAAATTTCCCTTGCGCATAACAAAAGCAGGGTTGGTTTTATCAAAATAGGGCTTGCGAGGAGTCCCGTTGGGTCGCATGACAGTTATCGGGAAGAGGGTATGAGATTAATCGCTGGGTATGAGATTCAAAAGGGACATTCTGATCAGTTCGGTATGAGATTTTCTGATTCCTAAAGACGCGGTAATTAAGAGGGTATTGATGTAGCACACTGGATGAGAGGAATGGTGGTGCCACGTGGAACCCGTACAAAGTACAGACTGGGGAACACCCTTGAGTATACAGCTCACGTACTACGACAAGAAAGATCTTGCTGTATCAGCAATCAGCAACATCGGTACGATACCATATCAGGAACATTCCCCGTAGGTACAGTACGAATCTTACTGTGAATTCTGTAAGCATTGAATTCTGCAAGCATCGAAAATCTCTGCAAAATACAGGCTAAGCGCTAACAAGCCTGTAGAGGATTCCCCAGCAGAATACAAGCCCACAGCTCACTCTTTTGCTCCTAAACCGATTAGTAGTAGAATTAAATAGGTAACACGTCCTGGTCCAATAGTCCTCCTATTGTACCCGTACGACAAGCCTATCTGTCCTGGTCCCCTAGCCTTGCCTAGTGTACCTGTCCTGGTCCCTAGTATTGCCTAGTGTACCCGTACATCAGTCAGTCTCTTAACCGGTCACTGGTTTGTCTCCGGTTTGCGAGACCACTACTACTCACACATCAACGGCTCCCCATTGTCACCTTACAGCAGGCCCGGCCTTGATTACCTAAGATACCAACTTCTCTGATAGTCCGCACCTCCAAGCGTCCGCGAATCGATTGGTTACTGGTCTGCACCTCCCAGTTGATTCCTTGTGACACATCAACAACTACTTCAACTCCGACCCGACCCGCACCTCTTCAATCCGGCACCTCCGACCCATCCCCAAGCCGTGAATAACCCGGACCTCCAGTGGATTCCCTAGCTTCGACTCCAAAAGATACGGACGACTCCAACCCGACCGATCCGCACCTTCTTCAATCCAGCACCTCCGACTCTCCGAATAACCCGGACCTCCAGTGGATTCTTCCCTAGCTTTGACTCCAAAAGATACGGATGACACCTCCAGTGGATTCCCTAGCTTCGACTCCAAAGATACCGACAACTTCCAACTCTGACCGATCCGCACCTCTTCGAGCCAAGCTTGCAGTCGATCCTACTCCGACCTCCAAAGCTTCCGATCTGTAATCCGTCCCAGCACCCGCTTCGACCAGCCCCAGCCACAACATGCATGCTGACCTACACTGAGTATTACCAAACCACCACCAGCCCCCTTGGAGTGGGACCTGCCCGGGACCTGGCCTACCAAACCATCTATGACCCTACTTTGCTGAGGAAAACAGCCACCCCCATACTCCTAGGCCGGTTCTTGGACCTCTTCAAACCAGAAGCTGTGGGAGCCCTGGGAATATTCCTGACCAACACCTTTGGGAGGGCTCAACTCTGACTTGTGCACGGCCTCAGGAAGTACCACCACCCGGGCCCCTTAACAGCACCAAGTACCAAAACAAGGGCAAGGCCTTTGGCTACCTGGATGACATCGAAGGCGGTGCCAGGGAGCTAGTGCTAGTGGATGCTGCCCTGCTCAAGCAGGCGCCCGAGACCCTGGTGCTGTCCCTCAACCGGCACCTCAACGTCATAAAGCATGCTCATCACTCCCACATGATCCCCATGGTGCTAGGGGATGACCTGTACATGGATGTCATCACCCCCTACAAGGCCTGCTTCATCCCCTTTGCATTGGTGCCCCTACTCCTAGGCAAGGGCCTTAGTCCAATCCAAGCCTTGAACATCATCTACCCCTATCTCAACACACTCAACCTGGCACTTACCTGCACCCCCCTGCTGAATACCCTCCGAGCTGCAGGCACCGACCCCACCATAGCAGTTGGAGGTGTCCACTTTGCCACACCCGGCACCCCCTTTTGAGGGGAGCCCAGCCTGACCTTGTACATGCGAAATCAGGTACTATACCGGGACCTGCCTGGCCTGAAGCAACCCTTCCATCCTGGGCAGCACCCGGCACCCGGGCAGCCACCAGGGCAGCAGCCTGCAGGGATAGATCCAACGCTGGTAGCTACCCTTACCGCCCTCGCCAATCAACAGCTTAAGCTCAGTGAGGGCCTAGACCAACGTCGCCCCCCAGCCACTGTCAAGAACACCTGGGGCCCCTTGTACACCCAGCGCCTGCTGCTGCTATGTGGCAAGCTCGAGGAAGCTGACCTGTCCCCCATCTACCAAGCCTGAGCCCAGAAAGGCAAGCACGAGAAGACCCACATGATCTTCCAGAGCCAAGTGGCCACATGCGCTGCACAGTTCCTCATCCAAGCACTATTGGTCACCACTGCTGCACTCAAGAAGTTCCAAGATGGAAACTCTCATGGCACGGATCAGTTTGATGTGGCGGATGGCATCCTCCCTTTGGCCTTCACTCCCCCCGGTGGATCAGCAGCCTCCTTAAAGCGCAAACAGGGAGCAGCAGCCACGGTGGCTGCCTACGGCACCATGATCTCCACCAAAGGCAACTCCCTCACCTTGAAGGATTCACTGGAGCTCCAGAAGACCAAGGCCTACCTACCAATCAACTGGACTGAAGCTACCACACAACTGGAAAACTATCTGGCCGTCCTGGCCACCATTCTGGGCATGCACCACCCAGTCGTGCAGGGCTACCAGAATGGACTCGCCAAGCTCAAGCTCCAGCAAATGCCCCTCCGCAGAGCAATTGCCGATGAACTGGGAGAGCTCATCACCCCATCCATTGTTGTATACTACTTCCAGATCCGGGTGCGAGGATGGCTAGAGGAACAATGGGGATCAACCTTTACCGTCCCTTCCCCCGACTTTGGGAAGGACTTCCAAGCCTTCAGAATCACCCAGAACCTCTACTGGCTCCACAATGTCACCAATGTGGCAGCCCTGCGGCACCTCCGCCGCGCAGCCGCAGTGGCCGCCCCTGCTGCAAGCCCTACTCCCCCTGCAGCAGGCCCCACCAAGCCAGCCAAAACTATCCCAGGCTCCAACCAAGGATCCTCAGGGGGGGCCCGGGTGTCCAACCCAAGCCTGGATCCCCGGCTACAGGCCGTCAGTGTAGCCAACAAAGTGAAATACTCCCGGGTGAGGGAGGTCATAGCTGCCATGAGAGACAAGGGTACCAATCCCTTGTCTCGCCCAGATGGCCGAGAAAGGTGCCATTATTGGCACCTCCGGGGTAACTGCTTCTCCAACTGCAAGAACATCCATGACCATGGAGCCATCACTAGCAGTGAGCAGGACCAAGTCTGGACATGGTGCCAAGCAGCCTATGGAGTCTGACAGAATGGCAAGCGCCCTCTCGGCGCCTTGACCCTACCCTCTACACCACCGAGGGGGGCCCTGCCTACCCAACACCTTTCTAATTCCTCCCCTCACCACTCCTCTACTCCATCACCATCACCTACTCCATCACCATCACCCTTACAAATCACCCCTGAACTAGGTAAGCCCCAACGCATGCGTTTCGATTTGCCCTCTATGTCCGCATTGATGCCAAGGCCCCGGTCCGAGCCCCAAGTTCCTTCCCTCTCCCTCTCTACCCTCACAAGGCCTTGGTCCAACCCCAACCCCAAACGCGTGCGTTTTGATGTGCCCTCGTTGCCCTCCCCTCCCCTTTCTACCCCCACAAGGCCTCCGTTTCAGCCCTGTGTCCTTCCCCATTCCCCTCCCACAAGGCCTTGGTCCCAGCCCCGTGTCTCTACCCAATCCAGGCCTCGGTCCGAACCCCGCCCACCCCCCCCCCCCCCCCCACACACACACACACACACATACACAAGGCCTCAGTCCCAGCCCCGCGTTCCTTCCCCTGCTACTACATCACTGCCTCACGGAGCCCGGGTTCCTACAACCCCCCACCCTCCGGATGCGAATGTCTCCCGCGCCGTCACTGCCTCCCACAACAGTACCTACCCTCCCGACAGGCTGGATGCGCATGCCTCCCGCGTCGTCACTGCCTACCACAACAGCACTAGCTGGGGGGACTTCATCCGCACCATCCGAGGACGGGGTGACATCCAACCAACTGTGGGCACCCTCCCCCATCCAGCCAGTCACCTCTTAGACCAGTTTGGGAAAGAAGGCACCCCTGCCTCCATGACCGGACCCCCTTGGGACCACGCCAGGATTGCCGGGGCCCTCGCCAGGGGGCCTCACCAATCCTCCCACCAGGGCATTGACTTCCTGCAGGAGGAATATGCCGACATGATGGACAAGCAACAATGGACTATTCTCCAAGCCAGCCTTATCCAAGACCTTCCCGGACTCCGTCTGAGCCCTCTTGGCCTCGTCCCTCAACGAGGGAGGCGCCCCCGAATGATCTCCAATTACACCTACTCTGAAGTGAACCAAGACACAATCCCCCTAGCCCCTGTGGAAGCCATGCAGTTCAGCCGCACACTACCTCGCCTCCTCGCTCACCAAGTTGCACCGCGCCAACAACCGATTCGGTCCTGTGTACATGTCCAAGATTGACCTCGCGGATGACTTCTATTGTATCCAGTTGAAACTGGAAGACACCCTCAAGCTAGCAGTCCTGTTCCCTGCTCGTGCAGGGGAGGATCCACTCATTGGCATCCCTCTCACCAACCCAATGAGATGGAAATCCAGTCCCCCCAACTTCTGTGCCTTCACAGAAACCATTGCCGACCTGGCCAATGCAACCCTCTCCACCAGACTCGTACAAGCCAGGCGCACACCCCACCGACTCGACATCCCCTCCAAAGCCACCTCACCGCTTGCGACAGGGGCCCCGACCCGACCGATCCTGTCCAGTACCACGCCCAGCAAAGCGCCCGTTCGCTACTGGGATGTCTATGTGGATGACTTCTGTGGCCTGGCTCAGGGCAACCAATGGACCCGCAGAGCCATCAAGAGGGTTCTCTTCCACTCCCTGGACACCTTCTTCTGGCCCCTAGATGCCGCGGACACCCCCTTCCGGCAGGAACCCGCTTCCCTCAAGAAAATGCTCAAAGGGGATGCCACTTGGTCTACCCAGAAAGTTGTCCTGGGATGGCTCATTGATTCCATCAACAAAACCATCAGCCTTCCTCCCCACCAAGTGGAGCGCCTACACGCGATTCTTCACTCCATCTCCCCCACCCAGCGCCATGTCCCCATCAAACAATGGCACCAAGTCCTTGGGGAACTCCGGTCAATGCCACTTGCCATCCCTGGCTCCCTTGGCCTCTTCTCCATCCTCCAGGAAGCCTTTCAGCACCAAGACCCCGGCAGGCAGCGCCTCCGGCTCACCAAGCGAGTCCACAGCTTTCTTCGGGACTTCCAATGGCTTGCCGATGATCTCTCCACCCGGCCTACTTCCCTTGCTGAACTAGTCCCCGATCCCTCCTTCCTGGCCACCTTGGGCGCCTGTGATGCCTCTGGCTTTGGCATGGGGGGCATCCATTTTGTCCCCCTTCCCAATGGCGCCGTGCAGCCCATCATGTGGCGGCATGCGTTCCCCAAGTGGATCTCAGCCCAGCTGGTCACCTTCGACAATCCTGAGGGCTCCATCCACAACAGCAACCTCAAACTGGCTGGATCCATTGCCCACAATGATATACTGGCACAGGCCGCCTGTGTCCAAGCCCGCACCACCCACAACTGCTATGACAACACAGCAGCTGTCTATTGGCAACGAAAAGGCGCCACTACCACCACAGGACCGGCTGCCTACCTCCTCAGAATCCAGTCTCTGCACCAGCGTCTCTACCAATATGTCCCCCTCAGGGATTACATCCCGGGCCCCGCCAATCACCTTGCTGACCTCCTCTCTCACTCTGACCTCTCTGACACTGCCTTGCTTCATCACTTTAACACCCACTTTCCCCAGGACTTGCCCTGGACCTTATGCCACCTTCGGCCGCCCATGCATTCCGCGCTGACCTTGTTGGCACTATCCAGAAGACCATGCAAGCTTCAGTCACTGTGCTCTATGCCAAGCGCAAGGATGCCCATTGGAACCAATGGGTTCAATTCTGTTTGTCTCAAGGCTTTGACCCGCGCCTCCAGTCCGTTCAGGATCCAATCCCCATCCTCCAAGTCTTTGCCAAACGACTCCATGATGGCCAACTCTCCCGTAGCCCCAAGCCCATCTGCTCTTGCACAGTATCGAACACCCTCTGGTCAGTGGGACAGACGCTTGCCCGCTTGGGGGCCAAACACCCCCAAACCGACTCAACAGGCAGTCTTGACTTCCGGCTAACCGCCCAGTTCAAGGCCTATGCCAAGCTGGACCCGGCCCCCTCCAGGGTCAAGCCGGTCCCCATCACCCTGGTCATGCATGCCCTCCACTTTGCATACCATGAATCCCCTTCCCCCACTAGACAGGCCATTGCAAACATGATCTACATAGCCTTCTTCTTCTGTCTACGCCCTGGTGAGTACACCGGTACTACCACGGATGACCAGGCCTTCCTCCTCCAAGACGTCTCCTTCTATCTGGACTCCAAATTCATCCCACATGATGGCCCTGTTCATGAGCTCCAAGCTGCTACCTCTGTCACCCTCCTCTTCACCACACAGAAGAATGGGGATAAAGGGGAAATTGTGGCTCATGCCAGGAATGGAAACCCACTATGCTGCCTGGTTGCAGCTGTGCGCGCCAAGTCCTTCATCTCCGAAGCAGCTGCTCTCCCAGCTCCCCCTTCGGTCCCTCCCTCAAGCTTGCCAGTTACTTCGCCAATGGGGTCCTTACCCTTGTTCGCGCAGTCACTTCCTCCATGAGAGTCTATGCCCAGACCCTCTTTCATACTACTGGCATCTCCCCTGCAGCAATCTCTGCTTGCTCCCTTTGAGCGCGCGGGGGGGGGGGGGGGGGGGGGGGGCATGGCCCTGCTACAGGGCAAATGTGACTCTAATGTCATCAAGCTCCTTGCCCGATGGCATAATGACTGCATGATGAGGTACTTGCATCAGCAGTCCCTCCCCATCTTCAAGAATCTTGCCTCTGTTATGTTCAACAATGGCACATACTCCTTCCTGCCAGAGGAATGGGTCCTGGCCGCGGACCCCACCCCTGATGGCAGCTCTCTTTGAGTCCACGCGACTCTCTTCCCTCCCTCACTTGCTCCAAGCTCAAGCTCTCGCTCAAGCTCTCCACGCCATTCCCGGTGGTTTCTGGCCCAATGCAGAAAAGGCTTAACAGCCAGAGGCTTAACAGCTTGGGCTGTGAAGCCCGACTGTACGCCAGTGTGTGTGGGCACAGCAAACTAAGGGACCGGCCTCTGGGCAATACACCCAGAGTTCCGGATCCCCCTCTAGCCCTGCTTAACCCACCAACACACCAATGAACTACAAGCATTTCACATCCAGTACTACAAGTAGGTTAGCTACTGAAGCTATCACTCACTACATTCGTGATAGCCTCAGTAGCCAGCCTACTTGTAGTACTGTATGTGCAATGCGTGTAGTTCATGGGTGTGTTGGTGGTTTAAGCAAATGCTAGAGGGGGAGCCGGGAACTCCAGCCTATTGGTTGTTTTGCAGGCTGTAGAGTCCGGTCCCTTAGTTTGCTGTGCCCACACACACCGGCGCACAGCCTGGCTTAACAGCTTGGGCAGTTAAGCCTTTGGCTGTTAAGCCTTTTCTGCAGGCGGGCATGGTGGGCCAATTTATTCTACTACTAATCGTTTTAGGAGCAAAAAGAGTGAGCTGTATGCTTGGATTTCCTGGAGGGATCCTTTACCGGCTTGTTAGTGCTAGCCTGTAATTTCGATTGCAGACGCGTCTTTTGGTTGCAGCCATCCATTCGTACAAGCTACCGTGATACAGTGACACAGTGATACATCTTATCCGGTGATACAGGGAATCAATCGTATCGATCGTATTCCTTCTGGTAGGGAGTGTAGTAGGCTTGCACTTTGCTGGAGGAATTCTTTGCCGGCTTGTTGAGGCTATCGGGGTCTAAGCGTGTGCTTAGAAGCTGGTTTTAGTGATAGTGAAATCTACTAGATTTTTACTAGATTTCCCCCGGTCTGGCCCTCTACCGCTTGTAGGGAGTGCCACGTGACACTACCATTACTTTCATACGGCTCGTTACATCAACTATCACTCACTACATTCGTGATAGCCTCAGTAGTCAGCCTACTTGTAGTACTGTATGTGCAATGCTTGTAGTTCATGGGTGTGTTGGTGGTTTAAGCAAATGCTAGAGGGGGAGCCGGGAACTCCAGCCTGTTGGTTGTTTTGCAGGCTGTAGAGTCCGGTCCCTTAGTTTGCTGTGCCCACACACACCGGTGCACAGCCTGGCTTAACAGCTTGGGCAGTTAAGCCTTTGGCTGTTAAGCCTTTTCTGCCATTGGGCCACTAGCCACAGGGTGGGAGCAGGATGGAGACTGGGCCTGGAAGGGACATGGAGGCCAGACCGCGAGGGTGGGAGATTCCCAAGAGAAATCAGAGAGAGCTGCCAGGGGGATTGGGGGCAGCGGCCAGCGTGGGGGCGGCGGCCGGCACCCATTCTTCTGGCAGGAATGAGTATGTTCCATTGTTGAACATTACAGAGGCAAGATTCTGGAAGATGGGGAGGGACTGCTGGTGCAAGTACCTCATCATGCAGTCGCTGTGCCATCGGGCAAGAAGCTTGATGACATTAGAGTTGCATTTGCCCTGTAGTAGGGCCATAGCCCCACCCGCTCGAAGGGAGCAGGCAGAGATTGCTGCAGGGGAGATGCCAGTGGTATGGTAGAGGGTCTGGGCATAGACTCTCATGGAGGATGTGACAGTTGCTGTGCGAACTAGGGTGAGAATCCCATTGTCAAAGTAACTGGCAAGCTTGAGGGCTGGGCTGAAGGGGCGGGTGCTAGTGCAGCAGCCCCTGAGATGGAGCATTTGGCGCGCGCATGCTGCCACAGGGCAGCAGAGGGAGTCACCACTCCTGGCATGTGCTATGATTTCGCCTTTGTCCCCATTCTTTTGTGTGGTGAAGGTGAGGGTGACCGAGGTGGCAGCAAGGAGCTCATGTTCAGGGCCATCATGGTGGACAAATTTGTAGCCAAGGTAGAAGGAGACTTCCTTTAGGTGGAAGGCTTGGTTGTCCCTGGTAGTACCAGTGTACTCACCAGGTCGGAGACAGAAGAAGAAGGCTATTCATATCATGTTGGCGATGGCCTGTCTGGTAGGGGAAGGGGAGTCATGGTATGCAAAGCAAAGGGCATGCATGACAAGGGTGATGGGGACTGGTTTAACCCTGCAGGGGGCTGGGTCCAGTTTTGCATAGCCTTTGAACTGGGCTGTTAGCCTGAAGTCAAGACCACTGTTGGAGTCGGTTCTGGGGTCTTTGGACCCCAAGCGGGCCAGCATCTGGCCCACTGACCTGAGGGTGTCCGATACCGTGCGAGATCTAAGGGGCTTGTGGCTACAGGACAGTCGGCCATCATGGAGTCTTTTTGCAAAGACCTGGAGGATGGGGATTGGATCTGTAACAGATTGGAGGGTTGGGTCAAAGCCTTGAGACAAACAGAATTGAACCCATTGATTCCAATGGGCATCCTTGCGCTTGGCATAGAGTTCAGTGACTGAAGCGCGCATGGTCTGCTGGATAGAGCCAAGGTCAGAGCAGAATGCATGGGAGGCCTCAGGGGACATAAGATCCAGGGCAAGTCCTGGGGGTAGGTGGTGTTGAAATGATGGAGCAGGGCAGTGTCAGATAGGGGAGAGCAAGAGAGCAAATCAGCCAGGTGATTCACAGGTCCAGGGATGTAATCCCTGAGGGCGACATATTGGTGGAGACGCTGGTGCAGGGACTGAATTCGAAGGATGTAAGCTGCAGGTCCCGTGGTAGTTGTGGCGCCTTTTCTTTGCCAATAGACAGCTGCTGTGTTGTCATAGCAGTTGTGGGTGGTTCTGGATTGGACACAGGCAGCCTGGGCAAGGATGTCATTGTGGGCAATGGAACCAGCGAGCTCAAGGTCACTGTTGGTGATGGTGCCATTGGGGTTGTCAAAGGTGACTAAGTGGGAGGAGACCCACTTGGGGAAGGCATGTCGCCAAAGGATGGGTTGGATCTGGCCAGTAGGGAGGGGAATAAAATGAATGCCCCCCATGCCCAGACCAGAGGCATCACAAGCGCCGAGGGTGGCCGGGAAAGTGTCTGGCACTAGTTTGGCAAGGGAAGTAGGCCGGTTGGAGAGATCATTGGCCAGCCACTGGAAGTCTCGGAGGAAGCTATGGACCCGCCTGGTGAGCCGGAGGCGCTGCCTTCCTGGTTCCTGGTGTTGGAAGGCTTCTTGGAGAATGGAGAAGAGGCCAATGGAGCCCGGAATGGCAAGGGCCATCAATCGGAGTTCCCCCAGAACTTGGTGCCATTGTTGGATGGGGACATGGCGCTGGGTGGGGGCAATGGAAAGCAAAATCTCCTGTAGCTGGGCCACTTGATGGGGAGGAAGGCTGATGGTTTTGTTGATGGAATCAATGAGCCAGCCCAGGATAACTTTCTTGGTGGTCCACATGGCATCCCCTTGGAGCATTTTCTTGAGGGAAGCTGGTTCCTGTCTGAAGGGGGTGTCAGTGGTATCCAGGGGCCTGAAGACTTTGTCGAGGGAGTGGAAGAGCACTCTCTTGATGGCTCGTCGGGTCCATTGGTTGCCTTGAGCAAGGCCACAGAAGTCGTCCACATAGACATCCCAGTATCGAACCGGCGTCTTGCTGGGGGTGGTGCTTTGCGTGGCCGCCGGAGGGATCGTTTTGGTGAGGGCGATGGGAGCTGGGGGTGCGTCTGGTGTGGCCTCAGAGGGGATATCCAGTCGATGTGGCGTGCGTCTCGCCGCTGCCAGCCCTGTGGAGAGAGTGACATTGGCCAGGTCGGCAATGGTTTCAGTGAAGGCACAGAAGTTTGGTGGACTGGATTTCCACCCCATAGGGTTGGTGAGGGGGGTGCCAATGAGAGGAGCCTCCCCTGGGCGAGATGGGAAAAGGACTCCTAGCTTCATGGTGTCCTCCGGTTTCAACTGGACCCGGTAGAACCCATCAGCTAAGTCAATCTTGGACATATACACTGGGCCAAACCTGTTGTTGGCGCGGTGCAGCTTGCTGAGGAGCCGGGGAAGTGTCCGGCCAAATTGCATGGCCTCTGCTGGGGCGAGAGGGATGGTGTCTTGGTTGACCCCAGAATAGGTGTAGTCAGAGATCATGCGGGGTCGGCGCCCTCGCTGTGGGACTAGCCCCAGTGGACTCAGCCGGAGGTTTGCAAGGTCCTGGATGAGGCTGGCGGGGAGGACAGTCCATTGCTGCTTGTCCATCATGCCGGCATATTCCTCTCGCAGGAAATCGATGCCGTGGTGGGAAGACTGGTGAGGGCCTCTGGCGAGGGCCCCTGCAATCCTGGCAGGGTCCCAAGGGGGGTCGCTTATGGAGGTCAGGGTGCCTTCTTTCCCAAAGTGGGCTAAGAGAAGACTGGCTGGATGGGGGATATTACCCACATCTGGGTGGGTGTCACCGTGTCCACGGATGGTCTGGATGAAGTACCCCCAGCTAGTGCTGTTGTTGTAGACAGTGATAGCCCGGTTGATGTGCACGTCCAGCCTGTCGACGGGGTAGGGGGATGTAGTGACTAGGGGTGCGGACCCAGTAGGTGATGAGGGCGTGGCGAATGTAGGTGCGGTTGTAGTGCTTGGGGGCTCGGACCGGGGTGATGCGGGCAAGAGTGGTGCCGTGACTAGGGGCTTGGGCCTAGGCGTCGGTGTGGGGGTGACTAGGAGCTCGGGCCTAGGCAAAGGGTTGGCAGTGACTAGGAGCTCAGGCCTAGGCACAGACAATAGGTTTGCAGCGACTAGGAGATTGGACCTAGGCAATGGAAATGGGGTGGAAGTGGAGGTGGATGAAGGAATCGGGGATGTGGGTGCTTCGGGGGGGCCCTCCGTTGGAAGTGTAGAAGCTGTAGGAGGGACTAGGGACTTGGACCGAGGCCTTGAGGAGGGGGGGGGGGGGGGGGTAGGACGGGGGTCGATTCCGAATGGGATGGGGGGGGGGGGGGTTCTTGGAACCTGTAGAATGTTTGGGAGGCACATACAAGTTGAGAGGGGTACATGCGCGCGCGTGCTGTTTGTGCTTACCTAATTCATGTGTGATTCGTAAGTGAGGATTAGATTCGTGATTAGATGATGGATTGTTACTTATGGTCCCCCCAAAGCCAATGTGGGGTGGGGAGGGCTCCGCGCCCGAGTGAGGGCGCGTGCCAACCGGTCAGGCATATGCCTCTTGGCACCATTGCCAGAGTTGATCTTGCTTGGTGGGAGTGATGGCCACGTGGTCATATATGTGCTTGCAGCTGCTGAAGCAGGCACCTTTGATGTGCCAAGAGTGGCATCTCTCTTGGCCATCTGGTCTGGAGAGGGGGCCTTTTCCTTTGTCTCTCATAGCTTGGATGGCTTCCCTCATTTTTGCTGCCTCCAGTTTCTTGACAATGGGATGATTGCCGTCTTGGAGGCAGGAGTCCTGGTTGGGGTTGTTGAGTCGGGTCTGTGTTGGGGGTGTCGCGTTGCGGGCTCCTGGGTGATTGGGTGGAGTGTTGCTGTTGTTGTTGTTGCTGTTGTTGCTGGCCCCTTTGGCGCCAGGCTTGGTGGGAGATGGGGGGGGTCTGGTCGTCGAAGTAGTCTCAGGGCCGGCACATTGGAGACATTGGGGAGCCAGTTGAGGTTCTGGCTCATCCTGAAGGTGTGGAAGTCCACCCCAAAGTCCGGGGAGGGAAGGGTGGAGGCCGCTTCCCACTGCTCCTCCAGCCACCCCCTGACACGGATCTGGAAGTAGTAGACTACAATGGCAGGGGTGAGGAATTCTCCCATCTCATCTGCAATTGCTCTTCGGAGGGGCATCTGCTGGATCTTGAGCCTGCGGAGGCCTTGTTGGTAGCTGGTGACGACATCATGGTTGAGTCCTAGGATGGTGGCTAGGACAGCCAGGTAGCTCTCCAGCTGGGTGGTGGCTTCCGTCCAGTCAACAGGGATGTAGGCTTTAGTCTTCTGAAGCTCCAGGGAGTCCTTCAAGGTGAGGGAGTTGCCTTCGGTGGAGATCATAGTGTCATATGCTGCCACAGTGGCTGCTGCCTCCTGCTCCCTTTTCAGGGTGGCCGCCGACCCACCTGGGGGCGTGAAAGCCATGGGGAGTATCCCATCCGCTACATCAAAGGGGTCGGTCCCGTGGAAGTTGCCATCCTGGAAGCGTTTGAGGGCAGCAGTAGTAATCAAGGGGGCTTGTATCCCCAACTCCGAGGCTCTGGCGGCCACTTGGCTTTGGAAGATGATGTGGGTCCTCTCGTGCTTGCTCTTTTGAGCCCAGGCCTGGTAGATGGGGGGGAGGTTCGCTTCCTCCTGTTTACGATAGAGCAGAAGCAAGCGCTGGGTGTACAAGGGGCCCCAAGTGGTCCTTACTGACTGCGACCTCTTGTGGTCCATATTCTCACTTAGCTTCAGTTGGTGGTCTGTGAGGGCAGTGACTGCTGCTGTGAGTGCAGGGTCTCCAGGTGTGTCCCAAGGCCGCTCCAATTCTGGCAGGTCCCGGTACATCACCTTGTGCTTCATGTAGTTGGTCAGGCCTGTCTCACTTTGAAAGGAGGGGCCCGGCTGAAGGAGCTTGGGGTCTCCCCCGGCTTCTGTAGCTGTAGTCCCAGCCAACCGGAGAGTATTGAACAGGGGGGTACAGGACTCCATTATTCCCACTTGATTAAGCTGGGGATGGAGGACCCCCATGGCTTGGCTTGGTGAGAGCCCCTTGCCCAGGAGGAAATGCACCAACTCGAAGGGGATAAAGAATGCCTTGTGGGCCCGTATCAACTCTGAATGGACTGTCCCTTCTGGTATCACTGGGATGGACAGTCTCCCTGGGTGCGCTTCCAACTCTGCCAGATGATGATCCAGGGTTAGCACCCGGGAGGCTATAGTGGGGGACCGCATGGCAGAATCCACCAAAACCAGCTCCCCAGATTCCCCTTCAATGTCATCCAAGTACCCAAAGGCCTTGTTTTTGTTGGGGCTGTGTTGTGTCAAGGGACCCGGGTACTTTCGAAGGCCATGCACCAATCGGAGGCAGGGCAAGCCTTGGGGGTTGGCTACGAAGATCCCCAGCGCGCCCACAGTATCCGCCTCAAAGAGGTTGAGTAGATGTTCCAAGAGGACCGGGGGGGGGGGGAGGCCAGAGTGAAGTAGCTAAAGATGGTGGCGTAGGCTTTGTTGCGCTCTGCCGAGCTCCCAAAGGGGCTTGGGGTAGCCCGAAAGTACTCCAAGTAGTTAAGCATGAGGTGGGCTTCTCGTGGGAGTCCTTCCTCGGTCTGTCGCACCAGGCTAGCAAGCCAGCGTTGGCTTGTTCTTGTGGTAGGCGTTGTACGGGGAAGTAGCCATGTCGGCGGGCAATCGTTCTTGAGGTAGGCGTGTTGGGCCCTGTGATCCGCACGTTGGGAGGAATCGATTTGTTGGGAAGGAATCGGTTAGAGATGCAATAGGACGACTATGGAACCAAGATGGGCTTGTATGGGTACAATAGGGATGACTATTGGACCTGGACGCGTTAGCCAATTTATTCTACTACTAATCGTTTTAGGAGCAAAAAGAGTGAGTTGTATGCTTGGATTTCCTGGAGGGATCCTTTACCGGCTTGTTAGTGCTAGCCTGTAATTTTGATTGCAGACGCGTCTTTCGGTTGCAGCCATCCATTCATACAAGCTACCGTGATACAGTGACACAGTGATACATCTTATCCGGTGATACAGGGAATCAATCGTATCGATCGTATTCCTTCTGGTAGGGAGTGTAGTAGGCTTGCACTTTGCTGGAGGAATCCTTTGCCGGCTTGTTGAGGCTATCGGGGTCTAAGCGTGTGCTTAGAAGCTGGTTTTAGTGATAGTGAAATCTACTAGATTTTTACTAGATTTCCCCCGGTCTGGCCCTCTACCGCTTGTAGGGAGTGCCACGTGACACTACCATTACTTTCATACGGCTCGCTACATCAATATGAGATTAGTCGCCAAAGGTAATGACTTCGTAACTGTCGAAATTTAATAAGGTCGTCAGAACGGTTCAAAGGTTAAAAAAATTCCATACCGTACCGTATATTTTGCCAGGAGTCATAAATAAGAGGGGTGCGACACGAGGAGTTTCCACTGAAACCATGATAGGAGGATTTTGGAAAAAACTTCCCCAGCTAAATTTTAAAAGTACATTTTTACTGCATAATGCTAGTAAAAAGGACAGTGAAACACCTGATTCCCAAAGGTACTTCCAATCACTTTCTGACCTTCATATTACATACACACCTTCCTTATACTCTTGAGAGACACATAGCAAGTGGTGTTTGGCTGTATTATTCATCTGTGGCGTTCTTGACAAGCACATGTGGGGTGACCACCAAAAAATGGTTCAACGGTCTGTCTGTCATCTGTTTTTGCTGGTCAGTCCCACCAAAAATGGTTCCAAACCCACAAACAGTCTGTCCGTTGTCCATTTTCGCTGGTCAGTCCCACCAAAAATGATTCCAAACCCACAAAAAGTCTGTCCATCATCCGTTTTCGCTGCTTTTTTCTCACAATATCTTGTGCTGTCTCTCTCTTTAATAAATACAATTCTGTGCATAATCAGCCCAAACAAGCTAAATATTCAGCTTCCTCACAAAAAGTTGGTTTAGAATGAACCCTGTAACTCATTTTAATATTGCTTTTTGATTGAGTTGCTATCATTTGAAAGTGTAGTAGTTTTACTAGCATTATGCAGTAAAAACAGACTTTTAAAAATTTAGCTGGGGAAGTTTTTAACAAAATCCTCCTATCATGGTTTCAAGGACCCCCATTTTTTTCTAGTATCATGCAGCGAAAACGGATGACAGACAGACGGCGTGTCGCACCCCTCTTATTTATGACTCCTGTATTTTGCACTGAAACGGTGAAGAAAAAAGAGAACCTTTCGAGTACAAAAATCAATACGTAGAAAATAAAATCTTAAGCAGTTGAGATCAAATTCACCGTAGCGTATGAGCGATGTAACTAATGAATGACTTCTTAAATGTCGAAATTTAATAAGGTCGTCAGAACGGTTCAAATAAAAAAATTCCATATATTTTGCACTGAAACGGTGAAGAAAAAAGAGAACCTTTCGATTACAAAAATCAGTATTAAAATACGTAGAAAATAAAATCTTAAGCAGTAGAGATCAAATTCACCGTAGCGTATGAGCGATGTAACTAATGCATTAGTCCAGTCCGTTCTGCATTGAATAAGCAAACTCGAAAGATACTCATAATGGGGAGAATAAATAGATAAGCTTATCTCTTAAGCCTACAGTGAATACAATCAACTATAGTTGCGCGTGGTTGCGAGTTGGGGGCAGAATGACCGATCATAAATGTTGAGGTTACGGTATACTCCGTATTATACGGTACATTATGAGCGATGGAAGAATCTAGTTCATCCGGCACTTAATGAGCCAACTCGTAAGATTCTTCCTAGTGGGGAGCCCAAAACTTGGATTGCGACTGTCGTGATCCGTGATTTCATGCCCCGCACCTCGAAAGTACGTACCGTATCGAAATGATGCAAACAAAATGAATAATCAGGAGCTTGGAAATGCAGTAATAATAATAATATCAAAACTAAAGCACCGGCACCGGCATCGGCTGGCATTGGCATCAAGCGAAACGGAGGCGAAGATTTTTCTTGATTCATCCACAAGGGATAAACACTTGCGGAAGTCCACCCCTCAAATTTGTGGCTTGCATGACTCCTGACTTTCCATATTTACTTTCGCAGCAGTGTTCGAACCGACAGAGACATCGCAGATAACAAAGAAAGCAACATACTCCACGCGATACCAGTACCATGCACTTTTCGATTGCTACTATTGCTGCCATTTCTGGGCTTGTTGGCGCTGCCAGTCGCGAAAGTAATCATGACGACAACGGACTTGCCAGCATCCTTTTGCCTCGGCCCGATTCCGTGCCCGCTCATGTCCCTGCTGTCGTAACGACTTTGCAAAATTACGATCACCACCATGACGAAGAGAAAGATTTCGATGATTCGCTTGACCTGGGTATTTTCCAACAGAAGGATGGCAATACGGAACGGCCCGTTACGGAATCCATGGGAGCCCACGGTGTACATCCGCAGAGCCACGGCTACGACAAAAATTATGGATTTAATTCAGTGATGGAATTGCAGCCGAAACACCGACGTCTGAATGCCTATTGTGACCAGGAGTGCCCCGGTGAACGCCCAGTGGTTCTTGTTTCTGGTGGTGACGGTTTCAAAGAGCTCATTTCCGAATGCGTGGGATCTGATTCTGGTGATGACTGTCCCTACAATGGAGTTGCATTGAACTGCTGGAATACATCGTTCGTTACTTCCATGGCGTTCGCTTTCAGCGGGGCTCCCGAGAATACTATCAACGAGCCGTTGGCTTGCTGGGATACGTCCAGTGTAACGGACATGTCTGGAATGTTTATTACTGCATATTTCTTCAACCAGCCAATTGGTTCATGGGATGTATCCAGTGTGAAAAGCATGGAGTATATGTTTGAAAGAGCATTTTCGTTCAACCAGCCAATTGATTCATGGGATGTATCTCGTGTGACAGGCATTGAGAACATGTTTTATAATGCCCGCAACTTCAACCAGCCAATTGATTCATGGGATGTATCCAGTGTCACAAGCATGGAGAAAATGTTTAGTGATGCATATAAGTTCAACCAGCCAATTGGTTCATGGGATGTATCCAGTGTGACAAGCATGGAGAGAATGTTTCGTTTAGATACGGAGGAGGATGGTGCATTCAACCAGCCAGTTGGTTCATGGGATGTATCAAGTGTGACAAGCACGGAGTCTATGTTTTTTGGTCAACATAACTTCAACCAGCCAATTGGTGCATGGGATGTATCCAGTATGGCGAGCATGGTTGGAATGTTTTGGAATGCGCGTGCCTTCAACCAGCCAATTGGTTCATGGGATGTATCCAGTGTGACAAGCATGGATACTGTGTTTTTTGGTGCACGCAAGTTCAACCAACCAATTGGCTCATGGGATATATCGAGTGTGACAAGCGTGGAGAATATGTTTTGGGGTGCAAAGAACTTCAACCAGCCAATTGGTTCATGGGATGTATCCAGCGTGACAAGCATGAGGTCTATGTTTGTTGCTACACGCAACTTCAACCAGCCAATTGGTTCATGGGATGTATCTAGTGTGACAAGCATGGAGTCTATGTTTTTTGGGTTTGATAGTCCCGACGAGAGCAGTGCCTTCAACCAGCCAATTGATTCATGGGATGTATCCACTGTGACAAACATGTTTTTAATGTTTAATGGTGCGGTTGCCTTCAACCAATGCCTTGGCACATGGGCCTTTAAGACAA
This sequence comes from Pseudo-nitzschia multiseries, assembly GCA_037355745.1. NCBI lineage: Eukaryota > Bacillariophyta > Bacillariophyceae > Bacillariales > Bacillariaceae > Pseudo-nitzschia > Pseudo-nitzschia multiseries. Next base: position 7,876,323 of record CM074786.1, on the reverse strand, counting down.
CGGATACCGTAGATGTCGGACTTATGTTCAAAGAGGGCAACACCGAATGCCCAGTTACAACAGTTAGTCCAGAATTTGGACCATGGTGCCAAACTGCTGTGGATGGCTGCTTTGATGCCACCCCAAGCCGAAGTCCCTCTGAGAACCCCGTCAGCACTTCATCATCCGCACCATCAACGACCATCATCATCGTGTCTCCCACATCACACCCCACCAGAAGACCAGCTACAACAAAGACTTCCAAGAAGACGACGAAGAAGAAGACTTCTAAGAAGACGAAGAAGTAGTGGTGCAAACATATTATAATACCGGTAGTATGGTTCGTATCGGTACTTGTTTACGCCAACAATATTAGTGCAATAGAATTTTGAGATTCGTACCTTACGAGTACGTACCATACTACGAAGTACCCCCGGAGTAGTACGTAAAAGTACCCGTACGGTATTACTGTCGGTGGATACCTTTTGATGCTCGTACGATACAAGTAAGCTTACCGTGCGTCCTCTACTACGACTTCCGGGACCGGGTCAACTTTACACTTTCAAAAGGTAAAAATACACTTTTGAAAATTAGGTACCACTATTACTCTTATGATCTATAGACTGTATGAACACCAAAAGTATCAATAGACAAAGAACGTAAGTTCTCTGCCTTCCCCCACGAAACCACCACTTATCACCTAGTATTTTATCTCCGCCACCCACCACTTTTCTTCTCATTCAAATCACCTCCAACTTCTTCCACTTGGAACAACTTTTAGTTTGGTGATCGTACGGTACTAGTACGGTACTAGGTCAGATTTGTATCAGCAGCAAAGGGATTCAACGTGGCACGTAGGAGCGGACAAGTATTGCTTGGATCAACTTTCGATTCAGTGCATGTAGTAGGTCGGATTTGTATCAGCATACTAGGAGTGATTCCCTGTTGCAGTAGTAGGAGCGGAGGTGATTCTTCAATCAACTTTCGATTCAATCCTTGTAGTAGGTCAATTCATATTAGCAAAAAGATTCACTGAGATTCACTGTTGTAAGCAGGATCATTGCTCATTGCTTGGATCAGTTTTCCCTTCGATGTTCGTAGTAGGTCAGATCTATCAACCTTGTCTTCCTCATTTTGTTTTGCTCTTGCTAACTCATATTGTTGTCCGTAGGACACTTTCTGGGCTCTCTAACTGAATGAAATGATGCAAAAAAAGTGGAGACGTTGAAGAGGGAAAAATGTCAAATTTGATGCACGCATGTTTGACACAAAGTCAGCTAACCCAAATGTGAGTGGGCTGGCTCATTTTTTAGTACATTGGTGGTGGGCCCATTCTGCCTCTCAAAATTTCTGGCACAGCCTTCCCTGCTCTCAAAATTGCTGTCACGTGACCATTCTGGTTTCCTGGCATGGCTGATTGTTGGGATGCAAATGGTTTATAGACTGAATACAGAAGGCTTCCCTGCAGGACCAGCGGGGATTTGATTTCATTGTTGTTGCGTAGAATTTGTACCAGAAATTGTGTAGGGAAAAAACGTGTTTTGGCAATGGGGGAATTTGTTGTTTTGGTGTAGATGGAAGTTGCTGCTCTCTTGAGGAACAGCACTCTTGCTTGCTTGGAGTGGAAGTTTCACTGGGAAAGATATTAAAGACAACAAAAACGCTGCGCTCCTCTGGTGCACTTCCAAGGCATTTTCACAGGCACCTCCAGGGCGTTTTTGCTTGCACCTCTACTACTAGTAGTAGCGCCGCACCACCAGGGCGTTTTCACCGGCAACTAGATTTCGCTTGCTCCTCTAGCACTGCACCTCCAGCGCGTTTTTGCTTGCCCCTTTAGTGCCGCACCTCCAGCTTTGCTCGCACCTTCAGTGCCGCACCTCCAGCGCTTCGTCACATAAACGATGCTCGTGCTTTCGTCAAATTCGTGCGATGTTTTAAAATATTCCGAAACATTTTGTTGCGCGCACAATAAATAATTCTCTACCTATTTTTGCATGCAACAATTTCAAGTAGGACTATTTTCCTATCCATATTTTCACCCCCTGTTCCATGGTTGCTTCCGAATTTTTCTATTGTACAATTTTATTTCATGCTTACCCCGATAATATTTATTTGCCATTCAATATTTGTTTTTGTTTTCACACGAAACTCATGTTTTGTAATAATATCCTTTGTGTTCAATGATATTGTCGTAGCGTTATTACGGTTGTTTTCACAAATGTATGAGCTTCTTGATAACCATCAATCTATTCTGTTACGTTGCTTTCACATTACTCACACTACATTTTTCGAATATCAAAAGCCAACAAACATATTTTTTACTAATAAGAAAGTATTTTATCCACATTTGCAATACTCTCTGACATTTTACAATATTCACGCTACGCTTATCAAATACCGAAATACAACAAATATATTTTGTAACAAATACGAAAGTATTTTATCAGCTTTTGCAAATACCTCGTTTATTGTATTATATTCGAACAGAAGACCCGGAACAATATTGTGCAAACCATAAAATAATAATGAACTAGCCGTGCTACTCTAATGATGTTGTTATCACCAATTACTCTTGTTCATTTTTATTGTATTTGATGAAAAATTTGTAGTCCTCATCATCTTCGCCGAGAATCTCAAGCAAGCTACGTTTTTGCTTCCGTCTTTTTCCCTTTTTACTTTCTTCCTCCTCCTCCTTATCTTGTTGTTTACGATTGCCATTTTGCTTTTGGTACATTTTAAGTATTTCCGCCTCTAATTCTTTTGACTGTTGTTCCTCCCTTTGTTCTTCTAATTCACTTACTAGGTATTCATAAAGATCTTGTCCCTCGTTACTCCACCCCTCCTTATTTCCTGACTTACCGTCAGTGAATTTTTTTCTCAACCTCGTCCCCTTTGTTGTGTTTAGCCACGAGTCATAGTCGTTGTAAAGGAAAAGCAATGCAAAAGCTTCATTGCTTGGGGTGAAAATGTTACTGACTGTCATTCTGACTGATTTTCTTTTGAAGTCTGTCTGTTTTGGTGACACAGCTCCAAGAATTCTTTTCATGAAGTATTTGAATTCTGGTGAATTTTTCCACCGATAGTCTTCGTGCAATTGGTACCTATTTTCTGAGTTAACGTCTTGGGTGTCCGTGATTAGAACCGTTCCTGGGAAACTATCTGGTAGTATCTGGTTGTTCCTTTTATCGCCTACGTGTCAATGTTAATACAACCAAAATGTTAGAAAGAATGATGAAAGAGTGCATTCCGGCAATCATTTTATTTTTGGTTGCTTACCTTTGCAGTTTTTCCTGGCAAGAGTTTGAGCATTGTGCCTACACGCAGTTACTGCTCGGCAATAAATTCCACTCCACTTTTGGTCCTTTATATCAATCGTATTTGGTATTTCATTGTTATTCACTTGCTTTACAATGTTGAATATCGTTGCCTTCACAAATCTATTCTCTGGCGGGAATTTAAAATTCCTGAACGCTTTTTCTTTGACATGTTTGACAATGTTGTTTTCGAAGTTATTGTTATCGGATTCTTTTGTTGTCTGTAGAATATTTCTGTTGCTACTGTCTGTGGTTTTATATGTTTGGCTATTGTTTGTGTTTGTTCGGTCACTTCCCAATACACTGTTGTTTGGGCTGTTTGTGTTATTGGTAACAATGGTTTTACCTGTCACTGGACTGCAACTAGTAAGTTCTACCATTATTTCTTTGTTAAATCGTGCACCTCAACTTACCGTTTTTTCCTTTGATTGATTTGGCGCGCTAGTTTTATGATAATAATGTTGTTTGTAGGAATCGTTTTGTGTTTTTTTTCCCTTCATACTGTACACACTGTAAGTTCTTGATTTACTGCCTCCCAGGAAGTGCTGTATTACTATTAATTGTACTACCTGTGAGTGTTGTTTTACTGGCGCCTGCCTATCTTTTTTTCGCGCGTGCCGTGATATTCTGGAATGTGGTGTCCTCAAAATTTTGGCGCGGACCCGAACATTTTGATGTTCCCTACCCTACCGTACTTACTGTACCGTATCATTCCGTATTCTCTTATTTATTGTTTTTCCATTTTCTGCAACGGCGTTGCAGGAAATGCCTTTTTTTTGGGTGGTTGACACTCACCCCTTAATTAATTTTGGCGTGGATCACAATCTGTAGGTTCAACGGAGGAAATGCCGTTTTTGTTGTTTTGTCACTTTCTAAGGAGTACATTTTTCAAATGTACCGACTTCTTTATGTGATATTTTATTTCATTTTTGTTCTATTTTTTGCACTTAATTTGTACCGATTGTACCGTGGAGATTATCATGCTCTTTATTTTTGTAATGGAATCCTTACAGAGTTGCAGAGTTAGTGTTTCACACGTCCCCATGCCCCACAAGGAACGGGACAGTTGTTGTACTCCTCTAAATCTTCCGGTGAATTCCAAGGTTTTTTGTAAAGATTTAGCCATTTCTTAATTTTCCACTCCTTTTTGTCTTGTTCCCTCTTTTCCCCCCTGTTTGTCAATTCTTTTACTTTCCGCTTTTTCTTTTTTGACTGTTTTCTTGCTTTTTTCATGAACGAATCCCACTGCTGTTTTGTACATTTTTTTCTGTGTTTTTGTTATTTATCTTCTCTACCTTAATCGTTGGAAATCTTTCTTGTGTGGAGTACCACTCGTTGTCGTCTGTTGATCTGCAATACCATTGCAATCTGTCATTTTCAACAATTGCCTCATTCATCTTTTTGCACCAGTTGTTGAACCAAATGGAGGTCATACAAGGACGGTTCCCAGGGTTGTAATGTATACATTGTTTTATGTGTTCTCTTGCCTCTGGCGTCAGATTACTCCATTTTTTTGCAGGGAAAGTATGACCATCTTGTATCATTCTCTCTTGTTCTATCAATTTTACGTCCGGCCCAATACCCACATTGTCGTAGCACTTAATGTCTTCTGTTGTTTTCAATGCTGGATAACCACATGAAATGTATGCAAGAATAACTCCCATTGCCCACACATGGTCAATCCCGTCAGTGTTGCCTTCTTTGTAGTCAGGAAATACTTCCTCGGTTATGTACTTGAAGCAATTCTCCCAAATGTTCAAAGCTTTGTCCTCCTCAAAATGTCCTTTTTTGCTGTTGAGTCTTTTTCTCACTTCTCCTATCTTCTGGCATCCACAAAGGATTGTGATAACCACGTGTCCATTTTTGGCACACAACGCATCAAACCCTGTTTCAAAATGATATAGAAACGGGTTTCCGCCGTTGTTTAAGTCATGGTGATTCAGCTCATGCATCTGTTTGGTGTAATCCTTGGACAAGACAGTACACTGGGTTGGCACAACTTTGGTCTTGTTTGTCGGTTTAGGTATTTTGTTTTCCATTTTCCTGTTATTTCCAAGTTGTGACGTCCAATTTTCATAATGGAACGCATAATTATAAAGTTGGTGGATCTTGTTTTCTCCCGGCGTAGTAACATTCAATTTTGGTTGTGGCTGCTTTTCCCCGAACACACCTATTTCATACTAATGTTACATACCGGCATCACCACCACTACGTTGCACAGAAATTGTCTGATTCAAAAACAGGCTAACTTTAAGTAGTGTAACTTTCCTTGTCAGGATATGATTGGTTCTTGATATAGATGTCAACGTGTCCAGTGGATCGATTCCTCCGTAGAGACGTGTACAAAGGGTAGTCTCCGTAATGTTTTTGTTATTATTTTTTAATTTTTGTATGAACAAACAAGTAACCAAAAAAGTGTTTCTCGGTTACTTTTTGATTGCAAAAGTGTGTTTTTGTCTGGAATTACAGGATGAATATTGGTCATACTATGCATTGGGTAGACTATGAAACAATAATGACAATTCTCAGGCTGAGACTTTAGTCAGTATGAATTTTATAATAATGTTTGTCCATGGCTATGCATGTACCAAAATAGTGATTGCTAGTCAGTTTTTGAGTGCAAATTTGTGTCATTGGCTTCAATTCTAGGATGAATATTGCTCATACTATGCATTGGGTAGACTATGAAACAATATTGACAATTCTCAGGCTGAGACTTTAGTCAGTATGAATTTTATAAGAATTTTTGTCCATGGTCATGCATGTACCAAAATAGTGATTGCTAGTCACTTTTTGAGTGCAAATTTGTGTCATTGGCTTCAATTTCAGGATGAATATTGCTCATACTATGTATTGGGTAGACTATGAAACAATATTGACAATTCTCAGGCTGATACTTTAGTCAGTATTAATTTTATAAGAATTTTTGTCCCTTGACATGCATGTACAAAAATAGTGATTGCTAGTCAGTTTTGAGTGCAAATGTGTGGCATTGACTGCAATTTCAGGATGAATAGTGTTCATACTATGGATGGGGTAGACTATGAAACAAACTGGACAAGAAACAGGCTGATACTTTAGTCAGTATGAATTTTAGAATAATGTTTGTCCATGGCTATGCATGTACCAAAATAGTGATTGTTAGTCAGTTTTTGAGTGCAAAAGTGTGTCATTGGCTTCAAATTCTGGATGAATATTGCTCATACTTTGGATTGGGTAGAGTATGAAACAATATTGACAATTCTCAGGCTGATACTTTAGTCAGTATGAATTTTTGGATAATGTTTGTCCCTTGCCATGCATGTACCAAAATAGTGATTACTAGTCAGTTTTTGAGTGCAAATTTGTGTCATTGGCTTCAATTTCAGGATGAATATTGCTCATACTATGTATTGGGTAGACTATGAAACAATATTGACAATTCTCAGGCTGATACTTTAGTCAGTATGAATTTTATAATAATGTTTGTCCCTTGCCATGCATGTACCAAACTAGTGATTGTTAGTCAGTTTTTGAGTGCAAATTTGTGTCATTGTCTGAAATTTCAGGATGAATATTGCTCATACTATGTATTGGGTAGACTATGAAACAATATTGACAATTCTCAGGCTGATACTTTAGTCAGTATGAATTTTATAATAATGTTAGTCCGAACAATGCTCAATAAGTCAGTTTGTGCCCTGTAACTGCATCATAAATAACCTCTTTTGTGCCATTTTGAGAGACAACCCACCACATTTCCAGCATTCTGTGTGAAAAAGTTGTTCCTAATACGTGTTTGATGAGTCCTGATAAATGTATTCATGGCTTGGATTGGATAGTTTTGGAATCATTACTCAATAAGTCAGTTTTGGCCCGGAAACTGCACCAAAAATAACCTCTTTTGTGCCATTTGGAGTGACAACCCACCACATTTCCAGCATTCTGTGTGGAATAGTTGTTCCAAATATGTATTTGATGAGTCATGATAAATGTATTCATGGCTTGGACTGATGGATACTTTGTGAGTCATTACAGAATAATAATAACCTGTTTTGTGCCATTTGGATAGACAAACCACAACATTTCCAGCACTCTGTGGGGGAAAGTTGTTCCTAATATGTGTTTGATGAGTCATGATAAATGTATTCATGGCTTGGACTGGATACTTTGGGAAACATTACCCAATTAGTCAGTTTTGGCCCTGGAACTGCATCAAAAATAACATCTTTTGTGCCAATTGGAGTGACAACCCACCACATTTCCAGCATTTTGTGTGAAAAAGTTGTTCCTAATACGTATTTGATGAGTCCTGATGAATGTATTCATGGCTTTGACTTGATGCTTTGGAAGTCATACCCAATGAGTCATTTTGTGACGTGTAAATGCACCCAAAATAACCACTTTTGTGCCATTTGGAGAGACAAACGACGACATTTCCAGCATTCTGTGGGGAAAAGGTCTTCCTAATATGTGTTTGATGAGTCATGATAAATTTATTCATGGATTGCTTGGACAGGATACTATGGGAGTCGTTACCCAATAAGTCACTTTGTGCCCTGTATTGCTAATGTTCAGTTTCAATTTCCACTCCTTGACATTTCTTGTGATTTGTCAATGAATATTGTTCCTTGGAACACTAGTATTGCAAAGCACAATACAGAAATAATTGTGTACTATTTTGGTTCTACATTTGTACTATATCTATTTAATGTGATACAGTTATAAATGTTATTAATACTAGACGACTACTACATCGTTCAGCAAACAATCTCCTTTGCCAGATCAGTAGTTGTTGGTGGCAATAAAGTCCTTTGTTACCGCCTTTGGATTACTTCCCAGCACCTCACCACAATTCCCACGGTCCTTTCTGTAACATTGTACTAAATTTGATACTCTTTTAATGGTACTAGAATTGGTTTCGTTCAGAGGTGATACACAAAAGTACGGGTACCAGAGGCAAACCTGATCCACCTTACCTTTTCGGAAAAGAATATCGTAACCAGGGCATGCATCATAATTCATGAATTCTTGGAATGAGTACCCACTAACCTCTCCAATTTGAACTGGGAATTGTCCACCATCAGCGTGACGAACTTGTTCATTGATTTCGTAAATTGGATACAATATCTCTGGATCCTTTTCTTTCAACAACACATTGATGGAACGACGGGCGCAAACATATGAATATGGGGTACCTTCAGTTCTCAAAGGAAATTTGTTAAGTTTTACTTGGCACCTTATTAGTGGGATTGCCCAATGTGGAACCTCTTCTTCACTTTCATTGATGTCATCTTGTTCATTCATTTCACTACTTTCAGCGGTCGAGGATACGTTGGAAACTTCAGCATTGTCACCATTTTGAGACTGTGTACGTTGGTTGGATTTTTGAAAAGTATTGCCGGTATACGTTGATCCATGTTTGTTATTTCCTCCCCCCCTTTTGCCGTCACCTTTACCAGCATCGTTTGAATTCCCCTTAGTAGGTTTGTCAATTCCTGATGGTTTAGATAATTTGGCCTTTTCTTTCGAACTCCCGCCGGTATCTGGTGATCCACGTTCTTCATTTGTTCCGTTGTGGGGAGGGTTACTGTTATTTTGTGATCGATCTTCAACCACCCATGGTGGGATGAATCCACTCTTGGAATGATTTGTAGTATTGAAAGTGAACATAACCCATCCTACCTGATAGCCGTTTTGCGATTCGTTGAATTTTTTTATATCACTGTTGGATGTTTTGAAGCAATCCCAAGTTTCGAAGTCCAATAGTTTGTAAAAAACAAAGTCACAACCTTGGAGATGTTTGAACGCAGGATTCAATTCTCCCGTTCCCTTTCCATAATTTTTGACCACATTATCGTCCAGAAACTCAACTAGAATGTTTGCCGACAATAGATCATCTGACTTTTCCAACAAATATCCGGCAAGTTTTTCTGTCAACGGTGTAAATATGGTACCCATTTCTGGAAGGTAGCTGTAGAGAATTAGTTCTTCAACCCAAGTATAACGTTTGATGACTTCTGGGTCAATTACAAATATCTCACGAAACACGTATGGAATGTGTTCCATCAAAATTCGTTGGTGCACGTCCAAGAACTGTTTCACGGGGTTCGAATTTACTTCTCGCGCACAAATTTTGTGCGTGATTTTAACACGGCACTATTTCTGGACACCCTGAAATTTGCGGGCAAGTGGCGGGCTATAAATTAACGGAGCACTATTTCTGTGCGCGTGATGCACATTACTCTTCGGACGTACTCTCGAATAAAAATAATTTATTTCAGTCTCTATTATTCCGTACGAACAACACTTAATTCTTTTCACGAATAAAAAAGAAATCTTTACTCAGTATTAATTCTAAAATATTAATCTCTCCAATAACAATTCGATAGTGCTCCCCTAGTTGTGAGTTATATTTCTCGACTACAATATTCCCTTTTTAAAATGTAGATTCTATTATGCTTTATTTATTCCTATTGCAACGTATTACAAATCCTCCATTCATTCTAATATTCTCAAAATTAAGTTCAAGATTAGTAGTAGTTTTGTATTATGTATGTACTGTTATTTTCTACATTAGTTCACCCATAGATAAACTTTCATTCATCGATGCTGTTATTGCCGGATCAATATAGACGTTTCTTTTCTTTTTCTGGCATCATTGTCCATCTATCTCACGTTGTTCCTTTTGCTGCCTTTGACTCTGTGTTGCCTTCCGATCCGTTGTTTCCAATCCGGTCCTAGTATGAACAGAAAAGAAAAAATATAAGGGAGGAAATACATTATCAGCAATGCCAGAGGCAGTATATCTCTCTCATTCGTACCGTTACTTCTTCCGACAATCGTAGTTCCGACAATAGTAGTTGTGCCCCGAACGTTGGTCCATTGTTACGATCCGTTGTGTCCACCTCCTCCCGTGACAATTTGTTGCACCTCAAGGGAAAATTCGTCGGTCAAATCGTTGTTGCCGGCGATACGTTGTTCAACCTTACTCCTATATCACGAAAAACTGGATCTTTATCCTGTTGATATAAATACACAAGGGATGCAGATTTGTTACTTTTCAAGACATGTTTGCGGGCCCTCAAACAATATCTATCAAGCAATTCCTCTCTTATCCTGGTCTCTATTGTCTTTTTTCAGCAAAGGCAGTTGTTTCGGACTAAAATATCTCAAGCCTGAATTCCCTGCCTACTAGTGATCATTGCTGATCAGTTCAGTGGGATCCCGCGTTCTCGGACGGAGTGCTTTGTCGTACAAGTACGGTAAAGCAACTCTGCTCAAGATAAGTTTGGTAAGATTATGAAGGGAAAGAGTATTTTTGGACTAGAAGTGAAAAAAAATTCACACTGTAAAATCACTCTGTAAAATCACACTGTAAATTCACACTGAAATATCACCACACTGTAAAATCACACTATAATCATTTTGAAAAAAAATGATTTTGCTGTGTGTGTGTTTGTGTGTGTGTGTGCATGTGTATTCAAAAAAAAAAATCGAATTACTAACCTATCAGATCTACCGAAGTAAATCTAGAACAATGAAGAATATTTCCATTTTGTTCATTACAAATAAGAACGTTAAGTAAATAAATCTCCACCCGCGCTCTTTTTGAATAGAGAACAATAAAAAGTAGTGCAATGAGTTTTATTCTTAACGTTCTCAACTTGTGATGCAGTGAGAACTTTTATGTACCGGTGAGGTTGTACTTCTTACCAACACATGTGTGCCGGTGATCTTACTGGTAATGAATTTGCCTAGTTTTGTCCAGCAGTATTCTACGACAGTAGTAGCTACGTAGACAGAAACCGTTGTGTCCAGGTATATTACGATAGTAGTACTAGTAGTAGTAGTAATGTAGGTATGATAATACTAATGACTTCTGTTTCGGTTGTGAAGGGTTATTTTGTACAATTCGTGTCATCAATCATGGAACGGCATTTCAGAATTCAGTCACCGGAACGGCGTTTCATGCTTTTGTGTTCAAATCATGTTTAAATTTGAAATTTCAAAATGAAGTAGTGCATAAGGTTGGGTTGTGGTGAAACGGTTTCTTGTACAATTCATGTCAACATTCATGGAACGGCGTTTCAGATATCTGTAACCGGAACTGCTTTTCAGACGTTGTTCTCGAATCATGTTTCAATTTCAAATCTCAAAATGAAGTACTACGTACGGTTTGGTGGTGAAACGGTTTCTTGGACAATTCATGTCAACAGTCATGGAACGGCGTTGCAAAGTTTGAGTTCCAATTTGGTTTCAATTGTAAATCACAAAATTACTGGGTTTTAAACTATTTGTCGGAAAATCTTAACATACATTACCGTATCTCAAAATGGATGATCGGTGTTTCGTACTGCTGTGGTTTGTTTTGGTAACGTTTTCACTTTTCGTTTGCAACGTCGTTGCAGGCTGTACCATTTGTTTACCGTAAAAGTGGAAATATTTGTACATTGTTGCATGATGTTTGTTTGTCAATAGAGTCGCTGTGGTTTGAAGTTGAGTCGATCCTGTTTTTCGTTACCTCATTTGAGAATCTCTTGATATGCGACAAAAAAAACACTTGTAGCAACTTAGATTGCTTTTCACACAATTTTATTTCGTTGTTCTCTAAATTAGCAATCAAACAATGGCGAGACTTACAAGAAGTACCGCTAAACGTATTGCTAATTCACCACCAGATGAAGTCACAGATGCAGCCGCAACCCCAACCAACGACGTAGCCAGCGCAAATGCAGCGCCAGAAGTCAACGGTACTCCAGCATCTACTCCACCACGAAATGAAGGGGCAGCCGTAGACCAAGACAGACCTTCAGGTAATACCCCAACAACGTTGTTTGCAAACGATCCAAAAGCTCATCCGGTCAGTCAAGGGCGTGCAGTCGATAAACCAAGGAAGAGGAAACACAACACATCGAAAAGTCCATCACAGAATAAGAAAAGAAGTCATGTGGTAGAAATACCAGCAGCCGTTCCCGAAACACCACATCAAGCAGTCACAGGTGCTGCTCAACCTTCGTCGTCTTCGGGAAATGTAGGCGGTCAAAGTTTGTCATTAGAATTATTTGATGATGACTCCCAATACAAGGATCACACGGATGCAATGAAAAGACGTGTCAAAGCTTGTCTGAAGCAACAGGGTCCTAAGGGATTCTCTGAGAATATTTTGACGGACGAACTCATCACTGCCGTCAGTCGTGACATCGAATCTGTCTTCTGCCATCTCATGAACAAGGTTTTCATTGTTACTAAACTTTCTTCTTTCGGAACCCGTCCTGACTTCAGAGAGCAAGAAACGTCAGACAAACCATCCTCGGGTCCTATACCAAGGGTTGTTGACATGATGGTAAATCTTTTCCTACGTGACTCCGGGTCACAGTTGACAAAGAAGGTCTGTATCTTGGATACAAAGGGGCTGACAACTCGTTTCAAGGAGTACAAAATGAAAGAAAAATGGAACTCCTTCCAGTCAGCCCTCAACTCCGTTATCAAAATCGATGAAAATACCACGGCAGGCGAAACAAAATTCACCCGGGTTGAAGGACAAGACGAAGTAGCAGAAGGCACGTCGCATTCTGTCTGGGCAAAGAATGTGGTTAACTACGACACCATACTGAAGTACATGAAAGTGTATTTAAGCTTACTGCGTTGGTACGTATGTTGTGTCCAATTCCCCCCTGCACCTTCACCGGAAACAGAAGGACCGTTTTTCAATCAACGATTTAAAGACGATGTAAAGAAAGGGAAGCTATACGTCCGGCAGATGGTCTCGTTCTTTGAAGGTCTTTCCTTTAACCACGCATTGAGGCATTTTCTTTCCTCTAGTCACTCCTTTGATGATTTGGTGAAACAAATCAATTCTATTAGGGGTAAAGAAGTTGTTGGTGCACCAATAAGAGAAGGTGTTGCAGCAGTCGAGATAGTGCCCTTGACTGATTCCCAAAAATACCTCAAGTTGGAATGGCTGTCCGATGTATTTTGGATACCCCTTGCGTTTCAAAAGGTCCTCATGTATTTGTGGGTATGCTTCCAACGACAGAAGGCCAGAATTTTTGAAGAACTCAGCCTTCACCACTTCCCGGATGAGTCATTACTACATGACAATTTGTACAACAAACTATTGCCCAATCTCTATGAGTCTTCGTTTTTGGTTGGAAAATGCACAATACAAGGAGTGGACAATAAGGTGGGGATTATTCGATTCAACCTGTTATCTTCTCTTCACTTTTGCAAGATTATGGAGCACCGGAAAACTCTTAACCAGTTTACAGAGTAGGTGTTGACTTTGCCAAACAATTGGTCACTCTTTCTACTGAAAAGAAAACGGCCGAACGTGACATATTTGTGGACGATTACGATCCTGACGATGAAGTTCACATGAAGACATTGTTGCAACATTACCTCCTGAGTTTGTCCTGTGTTGACAATGTTCTTTCGACACAAGACCAACTTGAAGAGGTGAATCTTGTTTGCGACGAATTGCTCGACTATGTTCTAACATCTCATTTGTTACGTGATGCTGACGGTACACGTGTTTCGGTTAGTAGGGATATGGTTTCAAAGGAAATAATGAAGGCTGTACTTGGCCACGAAGAAAAAACTTCTTTTAACGTTGACCATGCACATGAGTGTCTGGACTCTTATTTGAAAGCAGAGCGAAGGTCTTTGTTGTCGCGCTCTAATCCAGGTGAACCTCACCGCAAAGATCGGTTATTCATTTTCACCAGTGACGGTGGTCGATCCGTTCAATTTGAAGAACCAAGTCCGCCTGAGCTTGTGAGAGGTAAGGAAAGTCGACATACTTACCCTATCACAAAAGAGGACTACAGCTTATCCGTCACAAGGTTCCTTAATTTTGATGAGAACTACATGTACACAGTGGACGACCGATTGTTCTGGGAACATACGAGATTCGTATTCAGTGATATTTTCATCACACGACCGGAAATAGTACTCGGAGGTTCTAAGTTTTTTGAGAGGTCTTTGCGGTTTCTGACAACTTACAATTATCTACCTGAAGGGGGACAATTGTTCGTCCCCTTGACAAAGGAACTTTTGTGTTCGGTTTTCAATTAAAAAAACACCTGTGGGAAGCAAGCTTGCAAGTAAGTTTTGTTTCACGAGAGGATGAAAAGACTTTACAATCCGATGGCGACTCATTGATCAAACTATTTGAAAAAATCAACGTACCCAAGAGTCAGAGTTACGGAGCTACCGGCATTGCAAAGTGGGAATTCATGAAGAAACACTTGAAGAACTTCGAGACGTTCATCGAAGAGAATGACACGTATTCCGTACGATGGATAGTGTTCACTAACACAGAGATCCATGAACCGGAATCATTCTTTCGATTTCCTTGGGAAGGCAAATCGACCGACAACTCTAGTGATAGCTCAATTGATGTAGTTAACACAAACAATGATGATGAAGAAGAAGACGATGTACAAGTAGTAAACGGCAACGTACCTCCAATAGAACCAAACGCAGTTAAAGAGAACGCATCAACGGCGTCGAAGAAGAAGTCGTTCCTCAGGAAACCAAAAAAAACAAGACTGCATCAGAAAAATCCAATGGAGAGCCGAAGTACAAGGAGAGGAAGGTTTCTCCAAACCTGGGCCACGTTGAAGATCTTGGATACCTTCTGCAAGTTCCTCGCCCAAAACCAGCCAACGTAATAAGACAGAAGCGCTCCGGAAACGTGAAGGTGTTGTTCGCAGATCCTGACCCGGTGATCTCGTATCCTAAATTCGCAATTGGTAGTGAGGTGACAATCACGGGTCTGCCAGCACCTGGAACTGGTGTTGTGAAAAGTTATGCATTGAAGAAGAAGGACCATTATCCTCAATACCCTGGATACATGGTGCACAAGAAACTACCGGATGGTACAACAGTGAAGCGCGCAACCTGGTTCCCTTACGACCGTGTGGGGTCGGATAAACCACAGTTCACCAAGTTGTCGGATGTCTTCAAATAATGAAACTATGCTGTATTGGGTATACGTTCATAGCCTTCGCCACGCACCACCATAGAACATAAGAGCAAAGAGGGCCTAAGCGGGAAAGAAGTTATCATATTACTACAACGTCGTCACTACTAGTAGTTCTTCTTCTCCACATTGGATTCAGATTAACCAAAACATTATTGTGTACGTAAGAAATATTCAGAAGTAAAATAGAGTACCTAGTACTACTAGTGGAGTACTACTAAAACACGCAGTACTGGATCATTTGAATTGTTTCATATTAGTCTACTATTACATGTTCTTGTAATACTGTAGTCGTAGTAGTAGTACATGGATGTTCATAGTGGTTAGTAGTTCAAAGTTCTCAGAAGGTTGTTACTACGTCCGAGAACTGTTTCGCGGGGTTCGAATTTACTTCTCGCGCACAAATTTTGTGCGTGATTTTAACACGGCAATATTTCTGGACACCCTGAAATTCCCACCCCCAGTTATTGCCTTAAAATAATACAAAAAACAATTCTGTGCGCGTGATGCACATTACTCTACTCTCGAATAAAAAAAAATGATTTCAGTCTTATTATTCTGTACGAACAACACTTACTTGTATTCATGAATAAAAAAGAAATCTTGAGTCAGTATTAATTCCAAAACATTAATCTACCAAACAACAATTCAATTCTGCTCTCCTAATTGTGAATTCTATTTCTCGACTACAATATTCCCTTTTTAAAATGTAGATTCTATTATGCTTTATTTATTCCTATTGCAACGTATTACAAATCCTCCATTATTTCTAAGATTCTCAAAATTAAGCTCAAGATTATTAGTAGGTTTGTATTATGTATGTACTGTTATTTTCTACATTAGTTCACCAATAGATAAACTTTCATTCATCGATGCTGTTATTGCCGGATCAATATAGATGTTTCTTTTCTTTTTCTTTTTTGGTCCACTACAATTAGTGGAGCTGCTACTAGTAATATTTGCATCGCCATGCTTATTGTTGGTGTAATCTGTTGAACTTTCGTTCCTAAATCTGTCCCTCATCATTTCTTCCAATTTCCTTCCTGTTTCTGGGTGTTTTCGCATCTCGCCAATTTTGTCGCACAAGTCACTGAACAACTCACGTCCTTCATCCATCCATCCATTTCTGCTTCCACTGTCAGAATCGCAGAATTTTTTTTTTTGTCGCGGAATTGTGGCATCACCCTTTCGCCGCTGCTGGTTCACCCATACATGATGCTCATTGTAGATCAGTACCAATGCAAATGCTTCATCTGCTATAGTAAATATATCACTCAGCAAGTGCCTCTCCTTCCGTTGTTTGAAATTGGAATTTGTCGGATTGATTGCGGACATGATTCTTGTAACAAAATAATAAAAATCTTCATCTTCCGCGTCTTTGTATGTTCTGTATTTAGGGTTTAAAATATCTGTGTCCTCATATTCTGTGCCTTCAATAACTGCCACAGTACCAGGGAATGTGATAGGGACTCGACCTTTTCTGTAATCGTCTGTACGGAAGTATCATCAGTATCAACGGGCAGCATGTTAGTGTTGTCGGACCAAAAATAGATTCCAAAATTCCTAATTTCAACAACCAATTCTCCCACCTGTATTTACCTATCCAGTTTTTTCTCGCTAATGTTTGTGAGTTGTGCCTCAATGCGGTCAGTACTGTCCCTACTCGTTTCCTGTAAAAGGAACAGAATGACGCAAGTGGAATATTTTGTGGCTTCATGATCGCACTTGCTTCAACAGCTTTTTGTATTACATGCGCCGTTACCTTTTCATTGATAGGGAACTTCATGTTGTGGTACCAATGTTTTTTGACGTAATCCCTTAGCTGCTTGTCCACTGTTTCAGTCATATCACTCAAAGCCTTAAGCATATCGTTGTCTATTATAAGCCCATATTCGTCTGTAATTGTACTTACTGCTCGTTCTCTTGTGTTGCTGGCATTATCAGTCCCCTCTCCCTGCATGGTTGCCTCCGTTTGTTTAGGTACCATTACTACCTTTCCCATCCCTATAGGTGGTTCCCTCTCTTGTTGCCGTAAGTGTTTTGCCAGTTCCTCTGCCAATTTGTCATATTGGATTTTTTTCATGACAAGTTCCGCAACATCCTCTAAATTGTAGCTTTCTCCTTTAGATGTTTTCTCTACCACATTGGTTTTTGTTCCTTCTTTCTGTTGGTTCGTTACTGTAGTGGTGGTTGTGTTGGTAATGCTCAGCGCTGGTTCGTTACTCTGGTTGATGGTGTTTTGTTCTTCCGTGTTTGTAGTAGTAGAAATTGTGTTGTCGGTACCATTTTTTTTACTGTTGCCCTTTGATGCGTTCATAGTTGTGGTATTACTGTTACTCACTTTGTTAGTAATTGCGGTGTTTGTTTTCACTCTTTTTTTCTTACCGTTGTTGTCCCCTGTATTTTGATGATCACCGGGCCGGATGGTTTTGTTGTTTCGAAGGGTCTTCCCCTCGGATTTTTTGCTTCGTCGTGTCTTTCCGATAGCATTCATATTTTTTGTATTTTATTTACTGAATACGGTGCCGATCAAGAATCATGTGTTTCTTTTTGTGTGGTTATGTGTGTGTACTAATAATTTTGTCGGGTTGTGTACGGTGTTGTGTGTTGTGTGTGTTGTGTGTGTCGTGTGTGTGTGTGTGTGTACGGTGTTTTGTGTAGTATGTGTACGATGTTTTGTGTGTAGAGTTTTTCCGTGGGTTCTGTACTATGTTGTTTTCCCTAACTTCTTCTGTGTGTTGTCTGGTTTTGGGCGCGCTGTTATATTTGTAGAAGTAGATCACGTACCTGTGCCAGCCACCCCTCCCGCGCCATAATTTTTTCAGAAGGGAAACTTTTGATCACACTAAGGTTATGTATTTCAATCCTCTAGTCACATGTAGAATCTCGTAGACTGCACCTAACATACCGTACTGTCTTGTGTGCCATTTGTATCTACAAACCACAACATTGTCTGTACTGTGTGTGGCAAAGTTGTTCCCAATATGCATTTAAAAGTTGTTCCCAACATGCATTTCGTAAGTCATGTGTTATGCATTCATGGCCTGGTACAATAACTTTGGTAGTCATTACCAAATGTGACTGCTTGTGCCCTGGAATTGCACCAAAAATACCCTCATGTTTGCCATATGGATAGTCAAACCACAACATTTCTGGCATTCTGAGTGACAAAGTTGTTCCCAATATGCATTTGATTAGTCCTGATAAATGTATTCATAGTTTGGACCGGATACTTTTGGAGGCATTACCCAATAACTCAGTTTGTGCCCTAGATTTGCACCAAAAATACCCTCATCGTGTTTGCCATTTCGAGAGTCAAACCACAACATTTCCAGCATTCTGTGTGACATAGTTGTTCCCAATATGCATTTGATGAGTCACGAGGAATGTATTCTTTGCTTGGACCGGATACTTTTTTAGTCATTACCCAATAAGGTAGTTTGTGCCCTGGAATTGCACCCAAAATACCCTCATGTTTGCCAGTTGGAGAGTCAAACCACAACATTTTGGGCATTCTGTGTGACAAAGTTGTTCCCAATATGCATTTGATGAGTCATGATGAATGTATTCATGGCTTAGACCAGATACTTTTTGAGTCCTTCCCCAATAAGTTACTTTGTGCCCTGGAATTGCACCAAAAATACCCCCATGTTTGCCATTTGTAGAGTCAAACCTTAAGATTTTGGGCATTCTATGTGACAAAGTTGTTTCCAATATGCATTGGATGTGTCATGATGAATGTATTCTTTGCTTGGACCGGATACTTTTTGTGTCATTACCCAATAAGTTAGTTTGTGCCCTAGATTTGCACCACAATACCCCCATGATTGCCATTTGTAGAGTCAAACCACAACATTTTGGGCATTCTGTGTGACAAAGTTTTTCCCAATATGCATTGGATGAGTCACGAGGAATGTATTCTTTGCTTGGACCGGATACTTTTAGAGTCATTACCCAATAAGGTAGTTTGTGCCCTGGAATTGCACCCAAAATACCCTCATGTTTGCCAGTTGGAGAGTCAAACCACAACATTTTGGGCATTCTGTGTGACAAAGTTGTTCCCAATATGCATTTGATGAGTCATGATGAATGTATTCATGGCTTAGACCAGATACTTTTTGAGTCCTTCCCCAATAAGTTACTTTGTGCCCTGGAATTGCACCAAAAATACCCCCATGTTTGCCATTTGTAGAGTCAAACCTTAAGATTTTGGGCATTCTATGTGACAAAGTTGTTTCCAATATGCATTGGATGTGTCATGATGGATGTATTCTTTGCTTGGACCGGATACTTTTTGTGTCATTACCCAATAAGTTAGTTTGTGCCCTAGATTTGCACCAAAATACCCCCATGATTGCCATTTGTAGAGTCAAACCACAACATTTTGGGCATTCTGTGTGACAAAGTTTTTCCCAATATGCATTGGATGAGTCACGAGGAATGTATTCTTTGCTTGGACCGGATACTTTTAGAGTCATTACCCAATAAGGTAGTTTGTGCCCTGGAATTGCACCCAAAATACCCTCATGTTTGCCAGTTGGAGAGTCAAACCACAACATTTTGGGCATTCTGTGTGACAAAGTTGTTCCCAATATGCATTTGATGAGTCATGATGAATGTATTCATGGCTTAGACCAGATACTTTTTGAGTCCTTCCCCAATAAGTTACTTTGTGCCCTGGAATTGCCCCAAAAATACCCCCATGTTTGCCATTTGTAGAGTCAAACCTTAAGATTTTGGGCATTCTATGTGACAAAGTTGTTTCCAATATGCATTGGATGAGTCATGATGAATGTATTCATGGCTTGGACCCGATACTTTTTGAGTCATTATCCAATAAGTTAGTTTGTGCCCTAGAATTGCACCTAAAATACCCTCATGATTGCCATTTGTAGAGTCAAACCTTAAGATTTTGGGCATTCTATGTGACAAAGTTGTTCCCAATATGCATTTAATGAGTCCTCATGAATGTATTCCTTGCTTGTACCGGATACTTTTTGTGTCATTACCCAATAAGTTAGTTTGTGCCCTGGATTTGCACCAAAAATACCCCCATGTTTGCCATTTAGAGAGTCAAACCTTACGATTTTGGGCATTCGATGTGACAAAGTTGTTCCCAATATGTATTGGATGAGTCCTCATGAAGGTATTCC
Source organism: Pseudo-nitzschia multiseries (assembly GCA_037355745.1). Classification (NCBI taxonomy): domain Eukaryota; phylum Bacillariophyta; class Bacillariophyceae; order Bacillariales; family Bacillariaceae; genus Pseudo-nitzschia; species Pseudo-nitzschia multiseries. The sequence continues at coordinate 7,855,912 of CM074786.1, read as the reverse complement.
TTGCTTGGACCAGATACTTTTTGAGTCCTTACCCAATTACTCAGTTTGTGCCCTAGAATTGCACCAAAAATACCCCCATGATTGCCATTTGTAGAGTCAAACCTTACGGTTTTGGGCATTCTATGTGACGAAGTTGTTCCCCATATTGAATTGGATGAGTCATGATGAATGCAGTCGTGACTAGGACCCGATATTGTTGTAGTCATTACCCAAGAACTCAGTTTGTGCGCTAGAATTGCCCCCAAAATACACCCATGATTGCCATTTCGAGAGTCAAACATTAAGATTTTGGGCATTCGATGTGACAAAGTTGTTCCCAATATGCATTTAATGAGTCATGATGAATGTTTTCATTGCTTTGACCGGATACTTTTAGAGTCATTACCCACTAAGTTAGTTTGTGCCCTGGAATTGCACCAAAAATACCCCCATGATTGCAATTTGGAGAGTCAAACCTTAAGATTTTGGTCATGCGATGTGACAAAGTTGTTCCCAATATGTATTGGAAGAGTCATGATGAATGTATTCATGGCTTGGACCAGATACTTTTTGAGTCCTTACCCAATAAGTAACTTTGTGCCCTGGAATTGCACCAAAAATACCCCCATGATTGCCATTTGTAGAGTCAAACCTTAATATTTTGGGCATTCTATGTGACAAAGTTGTTCCAAATATGCATTGGAATAGTCATGATGAATGTATTCCTGGCTTGGACCAGATATTGTTGTAGTCATTACCCAATTACTCAGTTTTTGCCCTACAATTGCACCAAAAATACCCCCATGATTGCCATTTGTAGAGTCAAACCTAAAGATTTTGGTCATTCTATGTGACAAAGTTGTTCCCAATATGCATTTAATGAGTCATGATGAATGTATTCATTGCTTGGACCGGATACTTTTGGAGTCATTACCAAATAAGTTTTTTTGTGCCCTGGAATTGCACCCAAAATACCCCCATGTTTGCCATTTGTAGAGTCAAACCACATCATTTTTGGCGTTCTGTGTGGAAAAGTTGTTTCGTATATGGTTAGGGTTACATCATGTTCGAAAATTCAGGAAATATTGTGTCTTTTATGTGGACTTCTCGCAAGTTCTTTACCCCTGCGGAAAATTATCTAGTACCAAGACGTGCACGAGTCTACATCTGTCTTTTTCGAACGTACGTACGAGATTCTTTTTCGAACGTACATACATACCGTACAATCTAGTATGTAGGAGATTCTTTTTCGAACGTCGTACGTACGAGATTATTTTTCGAACGTACATACATACCGTACAATCTAGTATGTAGGAGATTCTTTTTCGAACGTCGTACGTACGAGATTCTTTTTCGAACGTACATACATACCGTACAATCTAGTACGTAGGAGATTCTTTTTCGAACGTCGTACGTACGAGATTCTTTTTCGAATTCTTTTTGTACGTACGTACGAAATTGAATTATCTAGTACAAAAAACGTGTAGAATTCTACACTAGTCTAGAAATCTACACTAGTACCAAATCCTGTAGAATTGTACAGGATGTATGATTTTTTTTTACCTCGCGACAAAAAAAAAATTGTTTCCCACACAAACACTAATAAACTTTTCTTACCTCGCGACAAACAAAAAAGATCACTTTTTCTACCTCGCGACAAAAAAAATCACTTTTTCTACCTCGCAACAAAAAAAACAATCTACCTCGCAACAAAAAAAAAATCACTTCATAATCTGCCTTCTTACATCCGACTTATTTGACTAGGGTGTTGGTTCTTGTAATCAACACTCCGTCCGAGAACGTTTGATCCAAAACCTCTTTTGAGCCGGAGGATCTGTTGTCATTTATTTTAGTCCGAAATAACAGCCTTGTACTGGAAAAGAAGTAGTTAGCATTTGACGAGAAGGGGATTTGCTGGATAGATATTGTTTGGACTGCAGCCTTACATATACGTCTTGAAATCAATGAACTGGGTTTGTCCCTTGCAATTATATCAACAGGAACAAGGTACTGTTTTTCGTGACATGGAGTAAGAAGTATTCTACGGCAGCAACTACAATTTCATCGGGTCGATTGTCGGAACGTCAGAACAAGCCAAGGTAAGAATGAGAGAAATAGGAACCGGCACCGTCAATGGCAATTGATTGGTCTTCCACACCACGGGCATTACTGATAATGTATTTCCTCTCTGTTTTCCTTCTTATTTTCATAGGACCGGATCGCCAATAAAACTAGCAACCGGGAACACGAATCGCTGGCATCGAATCCCTCCTCCTCCTCCACCGGCGCAACCCATTGTTCCCTGTAGGTGCAGAGAATCTTCCCTTGAAATCGTAAGCATCGAATTGATCAGACGAATCGAAGCATCGAATCGATCGGACGAATCAAAGGGAACAAAAAAAGTAGGTGTCGTCGTCAGCCTCGAATCGATCGGACGGCAACAGTCTTGGTTAGTGGCATGTAGATTATTTTTTTCTGTTGTTATTATTTACTCTACTACATCACTAGATACTCACCCATTTTGTTCAATTAGTATTATATGTTGTCATAGATCAGCTACAGCAACAACCTCCTACGGCGCAACCACTAAACAACAACAGCGGCAAATCGCCGGCAACGAATCACTCATCCTCCTCCACTGGCGCTCCACCGTCGTTGGCATCTCTATCGGTATTTGCCTTCCACTCCATCTGCACCGACGTCGTCCGTACCGGCATCTAGCAACCGGGAACAAACAGGAAACGATCGAAGCAACCGGGAACCACCGAAGCAACCGGGAACGATCGAATAGAAGCAACTGGGAACCATCTAACACCAATCGATCCAGCAACACCAATCGATCCAACACCAATCAATCCAACACCAATCGATCTGCAAAACGAATCGATCCAACACCAATCGATCCGATCCAACACCAATCGATCCAAGACCAATCGATCCAAAACCAACGAATCGATCCAATCGATCCAACACCAATCGATCTGCAAAACGAATCGATCCAACACCAATCAAACCAACGAATCGATCCAATCGATCCAACACCAATCGATCTGCAAAACGAATCGATCCAACACCAATTGATCTGCAACACCAATCGATCTGCAACCCGAATCGACGGACGACGACCGGTAACCATCGAATCAACCGGGAACGATCGAAGCAAGTGGGAACGATCGAACCGCAACCGGGAACCATCGAATCACCCTCCTAGCACCTCCATTTGCTCTCCCTAATCCGCGTCTCCAATCAGTTTGCAGATTCTACCTAAGATACCAACTTCTCCGATAGCCCGCACCTCCAACGCGTCCAGTCGACTCGTTTTGCTGGTCCCCACATATCCGCACCTCCTCGCACCAATCGATCTGCAAAACAAATCGATCCAACACGAATCGATCTGCAACACCAATCGATCTGCAAAACGAATCAATCCAACACCAATCGATCTACAACCACAACAGCCGCAACCAGGAACGATCAAACCCAGAGAGCAACAACTAGAGCAACAGCGAGCGCAACAGACGCAACTGGGAACAATCCAACTGCGATAGCAACAGCGAGAGCAACAACAGCAACCGGGAACGATCAACCGCAACCCGGTACGATCGAACCGCGAAACCAAGAGCAACAGCGAGAGCCACAACAGCAACCGTGAACGTTGGAACAGAGAGAGCCACAGCGAGAACCAAAGCGAGAGCAACAGCGAGAGCATCCACCGGCGCTAGGCATCGAATCGCTCCTCCTCCACCAACGCCAACGGCAACGAATCTTCGGCATAGAAACGCTCCTCCTTCTCCTCCACCGGCGCTCGGCAACGAATTGTCGGCATCTAAACGCTACTCCTCCACGGGCAAGCGGCAACGACTCGTTGGCATCGAATCGCTCCTCCACCTCCACCGGCGATCCACCAACGTCGCTCCTCCTCCTCCTCCTCAACCTCCACCGGCAAGCAGCAACGAATCGTTGGCATCGAATCGCTCCTTCTCCTCCACCGGCAAGCAGCAACGAATCGTTTGCATCGAATCGCTCCTTCTCCTCCACCCGCAAGCGGCAACGAATCGTTGGCATCGAATCGCTCCTCCTCCTCCACCGGCGATCCACCAACCTCGCTCCTCCTCCTCCTCCACTTAGGCTTCACCAACGCTAACGGCAACGGCTATTGGTCTTCTACTCCAACAGCAAATTGATTCGTTCTCATCTTCCAAAACGGTTTGTCGTCGTCCTCCAAATCGGCAACGTCAACAGCAACAACAACTGTTGGTGATCTACTCCAACGCCAAATTGATTCGTCGTCATCCAACGGCAATTCGTCCCGGCAACGGCAACAACAATTGAACTCCCACTCCATTGGCAAATCGATTCGTCCTTGTCATCCTCCAATGGCAATTCGTCTTGGCAACAATGAAACCAACCACAACGAATGGAAAGCAATTGTCAGCACGAGGAAGGAGGCAAAAAGCAAATAGGAAATATGAGAGAAGACATAAACAGAGAATGTCTTCAAATTTTCTGACCATTGCATCACCAGTGTCGAAGAGCCATGAGACTTATAAACAATTGTCGCAGATAAAACCGGAGAGGAAGAGGGTAAATAAGCCCATTGACAAACCTGTCAAGACAATAGCACTGAAAAACAAATACCAATCAACTGTGGTGGCAGGTAAATACATGGAAACAAATTGGTGGGGTGGCAAAATAGGGGGAAAGAAGAAGTATGAACCGGAACTGGCATTGTCTATCGACAATTTCGAAACGTTGGATAGTACGAAAGACAAGCATATTCTTGCATTTGACGATTATAAACCATCGTTGCGCATTTTTGCCAAAGTTTCAAGAGGTTTAGCAGAACGACACCTGGCTTCCAAGAATAATATCAACTTGTTGAGAGAATTCACTCCTGCTATTGTTGGAGCAAAACCAACCGTTGGAAGAGGAGTGAAGCGGGGAAGTATCAATGATGATTATGCTATCATTGGAATTCGACCAGAAAGATTGGATTCAAATAATGGTGAGTATGTTTTCAAAAGTCATGTCGATCCAAGCATGAAACTAGAGCTAGAAGAGAAAACAGTTGAAATTGTGAAGCATATGCATCATAGTTTAATTGACGTGGAACCATTTGTTGCAAAGGAAATGGATGTGTTGTCTCAGATTCTGTCTCGTACAAAGCTAAATGCAATTGGGCAGCAGGCATTAGCATTTTCGATCGGTCGCAACTACCATTCTAGATGCCATGTGGACGATGACATGCACTACACTCGTTTGACAGTCATTGCTCCGGCGGAAGTGTCTGCTGACGAGGTGATTTATTATTTTGTCTTCCCCACGTATGGAGTTAAAGTTCCATTGAGGTCGGGAGATACTCTATTGTTCAACCCATTAGTATTACATAGCTGTTCGAATCCAAAATTCGAAGGGTGTTATATTATGAGTGCATACGTATCTCGCAAAACTGTGCTTAGAGCTAACCCTCTATAGTAATATTAAACAATACTTTAAAGTTAGCCGTTACATTAACCCTTGCTACTCAATCGGAACTGCAGTCCGAGCTTTCGCTCTCTGAACTGGATAGCGAATCACTGGATTCGTTATCATTCAATGCTATCTCAAATGGTTCCAACTGTATGTCGTCCTGTAGTGTGCATGCGTTGTACAAACATTCGTAAGACGGTGGTGTAGCAGCATTTTTGCTTTCAAACAATTCGAGCCATGAGATCCGATTCGATATCACTAGCCAACCGCAATTGGTTATGCACCCATCAATTCCTTGCTCTGGAACAACTGCCAGCTCGGAATGGATAGTGTCGACATGAAATAGGTAGAGAGAATTCATCAGGCGCCCACGTTTGACAAATTCAGAAGCTGTTTTCTTAGGCACATCTTGAAACCGACGAGCCACAGCATACATTCCGTTTGTATCAATTGGATAGCCACCAATACTACTGTATGGCTGCTTCAAATTCTGTACAGTTAAAAAGCATAGCAGATGGCACGGTATGAGCTTGGGATTGTTATTTAAATCAAAGTCCAATTTCATCAAACACCAATCCATCCATACGGAGTTCAGCAGAGAACTATCCGATCTATATGAAGGATGCGACCGAAATATAAAATTAGACCCACAAGCAACATCGAAACGATTGTGCTCTGTAACTCCACAAATGTGCAAAGGATTCTCCAATAAAGGTAGCACAGAATCACAAACAAAGTCAAGTATGTCAGAAGGAAAAAATGGTTTGCTTTTGTTCGTAGAACGAAGCCACTTCATTGTTGATTCCCCATTTTCGGTTCTCATTATTTGAAAATGAGAACCGCCACCATCAGGGCGTTCAATTGGAGGAGGATCAGGTGGATTCAAGTTGAAGTGATATGTTGCCTGGCTTAGCATCATTTTCTCGGACTTTCTATTGGCAGTTTGATTGATTAGTGATGCAGCATTACATTGCGTGTTCTTGGAAGGAGCTTTAATCTCAGTTTTGTGGTGAGATTCATTGGGAGCACTATCCCAGCCTGCGGGGCTTCCCCATAAAGAGATATAATCTGGTAGGTGAAAGTACAGGTGATTCTTGATTAGTTTTGTTCCCATCCCTTTCCTGTGACAAGTTGAGTTTATACAATTGATAAAGTGAACAATTGATTTTGGGAGATTCTTTAAGGAACCGTATTTCATCCGACCGTGTTTAAGAAATTCTTCCATTGATAGAATGAGCTGAATTACCTCTATCTGTTTCTTTACAAAACGATGGTCACCAATAATGTCAGATCCATGTTTGGAAACAATAGCGATCAGAAGAGAAATAAGCATTCCAGAGAAATCATGCCCTTCTTTCTTTGTGGTTGATAAAAGCTGAGTCCCAAATTTGGTGCGAGGAAAATCTCTATCAGACTGGCGTGATAACAAACCACCGTACCGTTGTGCTAAATGGCCAATACTGTTAGCAACAGCCACGCCGTGATTCAAATTGGGGGCATAAACACATGGAACACTTCCGCGGAGCAACAATTCAATTGACTCGACAGCCCGTTTGGCAGTACCAAGCTGGTGCATGTGCAAACATTCACCGGGAGTTGCAAAATGAATATTGTTCTGATTCGTACCAAAGCATAAATCATGAAATACATTCCTGATATTGTGATGAGAGTTGTTTTTGAAGTTCTTATTGATATCATTTAGATCTGTGCCGGGAAAACAATGAAAATCAACAGGTGACCACTTCTTTGTTGCAGGTTGAACAGAAGGAATGTTTATGTTCGGAGAATAACAGTTGCAGTGACGGCACATCCGCATGACACCCTTATTGAAGGAGCCATATTTTCCACACAATTTATCGTGAAGTTCTGTGTCGCCAATAACATAGGCAATGGCAAATTTCATTTTTACCTTCCACTGTTGATTTGCGTACGGAAGATAATTCCATTTGATACCACCGTCTTCGTTACACGCGGCTTTGAAGGAACGAAACGCTACTTCCAAACCATTGTGAAGATTCTGAATTTTTTCCTTCGAAGTGGCAGGACGAGAGTGTCTGGTTGACTCCCATTCAGGGTCGGGATGGAAGTAAATAGTTGTCCATGCTTCAGGTCGAGAACGGGTCTCCACATTAAAAATACCGAGTGTCATGTTCAATGGTGTTAACGTAAGTCGTCCGTGCGCATCCAAAGATATGCCGTCCATGTAAAATATAATAGGAACAAGAATTTCTTGCGAATTGGGATTGCAAATTTCTTTCCAAGAAGATTTCCACCACGAGCCGTGATGCAATTCTGAGATTACAGAATGAGGATTCAACTCAGGATTATTGTCGGGAGAGAGAGGGGTCGAATAGTCGGGAAAGGAGAGGTTTTCTTCTAGCATTAGCTGCTGGTCAGAAAGAAGAGAATAAATGGCATCCTTAAAAGAACGGACATACACCTGAGTGGGCTTATTATCAGGTAACCAATTCAGTATATGAGGATGAAATTTCATATCAGAGAGACCAAGATTGGATTGGAGATTGTCAAAAATTGTTTTCCGAGATCTAATTTTGGCATCGCAAAAATCAAAACCAGGTCTCATTTGACTTTTCTTTGCCCACTGGAAAATTGATTTGAATGTGTTCAATGGCAATTTATGTCGGGCCATTAAATTCATGAGTTCCAATTCAGCAAGAAGATGATGGGGCGGCGGTAGTTTTGTGTGCCTTTGAAATGCATCCTCTCTTTCGTTCAGATTAATGATTTCATGAAGAGATGGTGGTGGAGGGGCTTGCTGAGCAGTAGCGACGTTAACATCAGAACGATTAGTGGGATCTTCTTCGTTGTCTCCACAATCTATGTTGTTGGTAAAATTGATGTCGTTATTTTCATTTACGTCGCCGTCATTGTCGTCCTCGTCATCGGAATTGTCAATATCATTATTCAGCGGGAATGCATCTTCATCTTGAACAGCGGAAACAGCCATGTAAGATTCAATGGCGTTCCGATCCATTGGCGGTAAAAAGACATCATGGACAATCTGTTGGTTTAGAACGGAATGAAGACCCGTGGCTGATTGACTTGTGACGGTGTGCTGCTGGGAGAGATGGGAAGGGGGAACAGATGGACCGTTTTGTGTCATAGTCATCCCAAAATCTGACGGGGAATGTTGAACAGACGGCAAGGTAAGCTGCACTTTGACAGAGGTGGAGAAGTTAGAGATCTTGCGTTTAATTAGACCATCACTTTTGTATAAGTTGTAGCATTGAATATTGTAGTTGAGATGTTTTCTTAGGCCGTACGAGACATATTTCAAGGTATTGCACTCTTTTGACCCAGATTTGTATCCTTTAAAACTCTTGGATTGTTTTCCTTTCTTATACCAGCAACCACGGCAGTAGAATAGAAGAGGGGTTTTGATAACAGGAGGCATGATGTTGCGGAATTGCTTGAAGGAAAATATCAGTAGAATGGGTCGAGAGGATGGAGGTCGAAAAGATGAATCGTTGAAAGGAAAAAATTAAATAAGCGTATTATTTCGTGTGTGATGTGAGTTCTTGTACGGTAGATTTCCTTACTACCATACTTCGATTGCAAAAATGGACCGTAAAGTAAATGCATTACTACTTAGTGATGATTGCAACATTCCTCGTAAAATATGTTTAGTAGTGAACAGTACGTACAGTCAACTCCTTAAGAGGGTTAATACACAGCGCCGGACGGGTAAATCCCATCAGTTCTTCCAAACATTCGTTGGCAGGCGCGTCAGTTCTTCCATAAGGTGCACGGAAATGTGAATCGAAATGGAAATCGTGGACAATTGCGTTGTTGATTATCGAAATGGAAATCGTGGAGAATTGTTTTGTTGATTGCGATCAAGTTGATTCCGACTTTCATGTACCCGTAAAACCAACTACTAGTACGCTATTTTTGCATGAGTTATTACTAGTAGATACTAGTACGAAATCGTGGACAATTGCGTTGTTGATTATCGAAATGGAAATCGTGGACAATTGTTTTGTTGATTACGATCGAGTTGATTCCGACTTTCATGTACCGGAAAAACCAACTAGTATGCTATTTTGCATGAGTTATTACTAGCAGATACTAGTAATACATTATTTTCGCTAGTACTTCATCATTATAATTGATTATTTCATTATCTTTCCGACGAGGAAAACAAATACCAACGTGTTAGGTGTTACTACTACCTAATCTTCGAATAGATAATCTACTCTACTGATACTACTAATACTAATCATCCAATCGACAGTCGAACAAACCATGGAGGGAATTTACAAACTACAAAAGGTGATTCAGGAACACCCAGCCAATCTCGAACAAGAACACTGGAAAATGGTTGTTTATCACAAGAAAGAGATTAATCGACACCAAAAAATGATTCGTAAGATTCGTGAAGAAAAAAGAAATGATCCAAACGTTAAAATTGAAAGCGTCGATCCTACTAGCAATGATCAAGTCGATCCGAATGTAACCAGCAGCATCTATCCACAAAGCGGGTTATTTGAGAGGAGCGATCAACATTGGAGTGGCGATTCCGACGGTGTAGCTTCTGAAAATACAGCGGATCTTCCTGGCGTTGAACACGAACAAAACCCTTGAGTGCAATAGCCCGCCTGGGGTGAATTCGACTTGGAGTTGACATGGAGTTGGAGCTGGGATTTGAGTTGGAGTTGGAGGATTTGGGTCGGAGCCCATTATACCGGTATGGTGGAAACATGTTGAGAAAATGAAATAAGTCATTCGTGCACAAGTTGTACACAAAATAGTGCTTGTCACGAAACGAATATGATATCCTTAACCCTAAAATAGTTATTTTATTTGAGGAGTGACGAGATATTTGTCTCAAAAGTAAAGGTGTGCGACGCGCGAGGTATTTTAGTAGACACGCGACCTAAAAAGGTAGGAAATTTAAAAAATAGGGTCGAGAATTGTAAAAATACCGCGCGATAGCCCGCGGGGGGTAGAGAAACAGTTCTCGGACGTAATACTTGTAGTACTAATATTAGTAGTACCATCAATGCATAGTAATTCCAATCTCATAGTAATTTGCAATTACAAAATAGAAAATCTGACATTTACTGTGATTAGTGCATGAATATTGTTGTTCCTGTTATGGGTGAAATGAATCATGCAGGAAACAGAAGTGAGTTATTATCTGTCATAGTTTGTGTGTCACCACCTACTAATAAGTGCATTTGGGTACTGGATTTGTAGGGGGGAAAAAAGTACTTTGCAATTAAAAAATAGAAAATCCAATATTTTCTGGGATTGAACCACAAATATTGTTCCTATTATGGGGGACATGAATCATGGAAAAAAAGAAGTGAGTTATCTTTCATAGTTTGTCTGTCACCACTGAATAAGTGCATTTGGGTACTGGATTTGGAGGGAAAATGCACAGTTATTTGCTATTAGAAGATAGAAAATCTGAAATTTAGTGTGATTAGCCCATGAATATTGTTCCTGTTATGGGTTAGATGAAACATGAAAGAAACAGAAGTGAGCTATCTTTCATAGTTTGTGCGTCACCACCTGATAAGTGCATTTGGGTCCTAGATTTGGAGGGAAAATACACAATCATTTGTAAATAAAAAATATAAAATCCATTATTTCGTGGGATTGAACCATAAATATTGTTTCTGTTACTATGGGTGAGATGAATCATGAAAAAAAAGAAGTGAGTTATCTTTCATAGTTTGTCTGTCACCACTGAATAAGTGCATTTGGGTACTGGATTAGGATAAAAAAATACACACTAATTTTCAATTAAAAATTCCAAAATCAGATATTTGGACTGATTAGTCCCTGAATATGGTTCCTGTTATGGGTGAGATGAATCATGAAAGAAACAGAAGTGAGTTATCTTTCATAGTTTGTCTATCACCACCTCCTAATAAGTGCATTTGTGTACTGGATTTGGAGGATAAATACACAGTAATTTGCAATTAAAAAATAGAAAATCCCATATTTTGTGTGATTGAACAATGAATATTGTTCCTGTTATGGGTGAGATGAATCATGAAAGAAACAGAAGTGAGTTATCTTTCATAGTTTGTCTGTCACCACCTCCTAATAAGTGCATTTGTGTACTGGATTTGGAGGATCAATACACAGTAATTTGCAATTAAAAAATAGAAAATCCCATATTTTGTGTGATTGAACAATGAATATTGTTCCTGTTATGGGTGAGATGAATCATGAAAGAAACAGAAGTGAGTTATCTTTCATAGTTTGTCTGTCACCACCTCCTAATAAGTGCATTTGTGTACTGGATTTGGAGGATAAATACACAGTAATTTGCAATTAAAAAATAGAAAATCCCATATTTTGTGTGATTGAACAATGAATATTGTTCCTGTTATGGGTGAGATGAATCATGAAAGAAACAGAAGTGAGTTATCTTTCATAGTTTGTCTGTCACCACCTCCTAATAAGTGCATTTGTGTACTGGATTTGGAGGATAAATACACAGTAATTTGCAATTAAACAATAGAAAATCCAATATTTTGTGTGATTGAACAATGAATATTGTTCCTGTTATGGGTGAGATGAATCATGAAAGAAACAGAAGTGAGTTATCTTTCATAGTTTTTGTGTCACCACCTCCTAATAAGTGCATTTGTGTACTGGATTTGGAGGATAAATACACAGTAATTTGCAATTAAAAAATAGAAAATCCCATATTTTGTGTGATTTAACAATGAATACTGTTCCTGTTATGAGTGAGATGAATCATGAAAGAAAATGAAGTGAGTTATCTGTCGTGATTTGGGTATCACCACCTAATTATTGCATTGGATTTGGAGGATAAACACACAGTAATTTGCAATAAAAAAATAGAAAATCCAATATTTCGTGTGATTGAACAATGAATATTGTTCCTGTTATGGGTGAGATGAATCATGAAAGAAACAGAAGTGAGTTATCTGTCGTGATTTGGGTATCACCACCTAATGATTGCATTTGGTGACTGGATTGGGAAGAAAAATACACACTAATTTGCAATTAAAAGTTCCAAAATCAGATTTTTCCTGGGATTGAACAATGAATAATGTTTGTGTAATGGATAAGATGATCAATGAAAGAAACAGAAGTGACTTATCTGTCATGGTCGTTTGTGTGTCACAACCTAACTAGTGCATTTGGTTACTGGTTTTGGACAAAAAATGACCAGGGAACAACAAAACTATTAAAACTTTCATAAAGACTAAAGTATCAGCCTTAGAATTGGCAATATACTTTCATACTCTAACCATTCCATAGAATGAACAGTATTCATCCTTAAAACAACAGAAACTAACAAACTTTTGCACTCAACAAAAACTTAGAAGCAATCATTATTTCTTAGGTTACTACTTGTTCATACAAAAATAAAGAAATAGAACTAGTAGGAACATAAAGTAAGGAGGGAAGTACTACGTATGGACCGTTCTAAGGGGGAGTCGAACCACAAGACACAGTTACTTGAATATAACCGAATCGTTGCGAGATGACGAAATTTACACCACTTAAAGTGCGGTAAGAATTATTCCTTCACAGTTTACAACGAGTAATTGAACGAAAATACCTCGGTATTTGCCCAACGTAAATCATTATTACAACGAAGAGCAAAATGGAGAACATAACAACAGAATCAGCGTACAAGAGGAAGCCTTTGAAGCCTAGGTATCTTTTGGATTCGGCGGAGTACTGTGCAAGAATGACTGAGCTAAATGACGGTGACGAAAACAACGAGAGAAATCCATTCTTATATCATTTTGAAACTGGGTTCGATGCGCTATGTGCCGAAAACGGCAACTTGGTACTCACAATACTTAATGGATGCAACAAGATAGACGACGTTAGAGATAGACTCGACAGCCCAAAAGGGCATTTCGATGAAGAAGAAGCTTTAGAAATTTGGGAACAATGCTTGAAGTACGTAACTGAGGACATATTTCCTTTCTACAAGGAAGGCGACACTGATGCCGTTGACCACGTATGGGCTTTGGGTATCATTGTGGCACACATTTTATGTGGTTATCCAGCATTGAAAGGAACAGAGGACATACAGTGCTACAACAACGTGGGTATTGGACGACCAGTACAATCAGGAGAACGAGAGAGGCTCGAACTCAATGGTCATACAGTTCCACCAAAAAAATGGAGTAACCTGACGCCGGAAGCCAGAAAACACATAAAGCAATGCATACATTTTCACCCGGGTAACCGTCCCTGTCTGACAACCCTTTGGTTAAACGAGTGGCGCACAATGACTGAAGAGGCAATCATTGAAAAAAACAGTATAATGTACATCGAAGAAACCGAGGACGGAAAGGAACAAAACAAAGAAACGAAGATAAACAACAAGAATAAAAACAATTGGAATTCATTCATGAACAAAGCGAAAAAGCAGTCTAAGAAGAAAAAAAGAAAACTCAAACAATTTGCAAACAAAGAGAAAAGGGAGGAAGAGGATAGAAAGGAGAGAAACATTGTGCACTGGCTACAACTTTACGAAAAACGTTGGAATTCACCGGAAGATTTAGAGGAATACAATAACTATCCCGTTCCTTGTGGTGCGTGGGGACGTGTGAAATAGTGCTAGTAACAAGCTTTACTATGGAAAAACTTACCCCTACTTACCACGAATACGTGCACAATCCTGTCCTCGTTAAATACGTAAATATAAAAATTAACTACTGTGAAAAACGTTAGTTACAAATGAAAAAGTCAGAATTGCCGTTCCAGAAAACTAAATCTGAAACGCCGTTCCAGAAATTTAAACCTGAAACGCTAATAAAGATGTTCTGTAAATTTTCCAAAACAGTGAATTGTTAGCTACAACACCGTTCCAGACACATAACACGGAAACGCCGTGGCAAAAATCGTGCTTATTTTCCATTACAGGCTCATCAATGCAACTGGCTCCTTACAAATGAAGAAGTCAGAATTGAGGTTCCAGACAACTCAATCAGGAACGCCGTTACAGAAACTTAACCTTAAAACGAAAATGCATACGTTGTGCGGATTTTCCCTAACAGAGAATTGTTATCTCCAACACCTTTCCATACAATGTGCCTGTTTTTGGTTCTACAGATTTCAATATGAAGTGGTGTGATACGATAGTAGGATGGGGAACATCAAAATAAATTGGTATCGTACAATCTAGTACCGTTACTAGTACTACTTGTTTGGAAATAGGAAGCGAATGTACGGAAGAAAAAAAATGGCGCGGCTAGGCAGACAGTTCTTTTTGGTTGGCCCGCGCTCACAAGCCCGCTTAGACAAAGACAAATGTATTGCAAATTGCTGAATTTGTACAATCGATGCCAAAACAAGGCAGCATAAAAATTCACAAAATTGCCAAAAACACCAACAATTGAAAAATTTGAAATACAAGATGGCGAAACAAAAATGGTCCAACCTACCCAAGGCAAAAATAACACGTCTCCAAGAAAAGAAAATAGCAGATATGGCAAACGCAGTCAGGGATGGAGACACTAGAGATAATACCAAAAATACAAGCATCACAAACATGTCCAGCGAGACGAACACAAACATTGCAGCAACACAAAAAGGCACCACCACGGCGGAAAGAGAAAAACCACTAAAAAGGAAAGCAGAAAACATTAGCATCATGGACAGCAGCGACAGTGACAGTGAAAGTGAAAGTGACACTGACAGTGACACTGATTTGAGTTCGGTTAGTGAAGACAATGATGGGAGCTCCAAAAAGAATAAGGATACTAGAGAAAATACCAAAGAGACAACAAAACAAAAAACTACAAAGGGCGGACGACAGAAAAAGAAAAACGTGAACGAAAAAAAATTAACAGAAATAGCGAATGAGGATCCGGATCTAGTACAGGATTTCCTGAAAAGGTGGAGCGAAGGTAAGAAGGGAGAGAATTCTAAAGAGAATGCTGCAAAAACTACCAACACGGTACCATTGAAAACAGTACGGGGCGGCGATAGCGTTGATAAAGTGAGTACATTGAGTTGTGGAACTAGACATAGTATGGAAACGGAAACTATGAAACTATTGAAAACATGTAAAGATACAATTGAAGGACAGGTGAGGGCATATGTGAAGAAGGAATGGTACGGTGGCCTGAAATTTATGACAACAAACACACTCTCCAATAAAATAATTGTGCAAGGAATCGATGCGTGTGTAATATCTGTTCCAAAAAATATACCCATTAAGAAATTCTGTGCCTACTTTGATAATGCAGTACCAAAAGCCCTGGCTAAATTGAGACACAATAATCAAACATTGGCTAGAAAAAATTGGTTTGGTAAGTGACGGCGTAATTGTTGAATCATCTGGAAATTATGGTACTTTTGACGTTATTCAATATGTGCCTACGACCGACATACAACTAACCCAACCATACTATGATATCATACTGCCATTTGATGACATCACCGCAGTTGATAGTGAAATGGCAAAAGTGCCGGCATCATTCCCTGGTACTGTAGCTCTAAATACGGAATCGATGGAAATTCTGGCAAAAGAGTACCGGCGATACGGAAATGCGGCAAATGAAGAATTTTATTATTTTGTGACAAGAATCCTGTCTGCCATTAATCCGGGAAAGACTAACTTTAGGCTGAGGAAGACAAAGGATCTTATTAGTACCATCTTTACTGTTACGGATGAGGCTTTTGCCCTAATGATAATTGACAACGAGTACAGCAATTGAGAAAAACAAAAGGAAATGAAACTTGATGGAACATACACGACACAAAAAAAAACAAAATACATGAAAAAAAAATATTGTGATTCAAAAAGTGGAAGTGCAAATGGATGGGACAAAGAAGGACGGAAAGTGTTCAATAAATTGTGCAAGAAGATACAAACGTTAAGAGAAAATCCCGAAACTGGTATAAATTTGGAGAAAATGATGCTACAAAGATTCTACTCAGAAAGCAATCCTACCAGTACTGTATCGAATAATGGTGGCACTGTTGCCAGTAGTCTTGCTGAAGAGGAAAGTGAGGATGAAAACTATATTGATCCGGCATGGAGGCAATTGCTTGACGAAATGGAGGAAGTTTAGGCCTTGTTTTCAGAACCGATACTGTTCATTGTGTCAGTCCATTCACTAATTTGATGAGGGTTGGTTCACACCTACGACATGGGTAAATCTTCGAGGAAAGTGATTAGTCGGGTAAAAGGTACATATCTTACATACGTTGCATACCATGATTGCAAATAGTACATTGTGTGACAAATACGATTAAATTGTACAGAAAGAAGTACTCGTACATATCATACATATTTTGCATACGATACTACTAGGCAAATTCTTTACCCGAATAATTCAACTGTAGTGGTAGGTAGTCGCAAGCGATGATAGTAAATTTCAAGGGTTGTTTGTTGCGAGCACAAATATTAAATTATAAGGGTAGTGTGTAGCGAGCAATGGAGATACATTTTAAGGGTTGTGTGTCACGAGCACTAATGTTAAATTTTACTGGTTGTGAGTCATGACATTGCAAAATTCATTTTTGTAAATGTGATTCGTGAATGTACGGGTAGGTGATATTAAAAATTAAAAATCAATATTCATGACCCTAGGAAAAAATAATCGCGACCCAGGAATTGAGAGTGAGAAAAATGAGCATGATACGAAGCAACCGAATCATAGGGGGGGTTGGTTGTGAGTTATGACCTTGCGTATTTAATTTTAGTAAATGTGATTCGCGATCGTACGGGTAAGTTTTATTTAAAATTAATAGTAATTATTCATGACCCAGGGAAAAAAATAAACGCGACCCACATATTGAGAGTTAGAAAATGAGGCATGATACTGGCCTAGTGAATCGCAAGGGGGACTCGTGTTAAAATTACACACAAAAAGGGGTTGCGACAGTACCTTGCAACAAAAAAAAAAGGGTCGCGTGACAGTTATCGGACGTAAGTGTGGTGACAAAATTGTGACTGGTTATTTAATAAATAGTGTTAAGTATTGTCCCGGGTCTTGTGGGTATCAAGGAAGAGGAGGAGAAGGGATTTTTTTCTGAATTTTTAAGTACCATAGGAACTAAAGTAGTGATAAATTAGAAAATTGTAGATTCACTAAATCACGAATTGTACCGGTAGATCACAAGGGTACCGGGTCAATCTCACACTTTTTTTGGTACATTCGTACACTTTTGCCATACACTTTTCAACTACAACAATACCCACGAAAGGTATGATTATACGTACAACTCAATCCTATGGCCTCATTTGCTCAGCCACTAACCCATCCACCACCTCCACCTCCACCTCCACCCTTTATGGTGAACCCGCCAGTATATGACGAGCCAACTTGGTTGGGGTCGTGTTGCTCTGGTGAACACAGTACTGGGGCAGGGGTTGGGGGTTGGGGGCTTATATAAAAGGACACTATTAGGGGGTAGGCTTATGTAAAAAGGACACTAGGAGGGCGCTAGTAGGGCACTGCGCTCCGCGCTGGGGATGCCATTGATATTTTTGTGTTCATACTCTCTTTGTATATTGATGGTACCATAATACATAATTTTCAAAAGTGTACGGATGTACGGTACGAACTCGTACCTTTTAAAAGTGTAAAGTTGACCCCTGTCCGATCACAAGATCCACCCCCGCACCTCTTCGATGGATTAAAAAGAATGACTGATTCGTTCGATTCAGTCATTTGTTCCCTTAGGCATCGCCGGCGAAGCGACCAATCGGGGATGACGTGTACCAAACGAGAAGATTAAGGTTTAGTTGCAAAGACGTGTCACCGCGGTCGTTACATACAAGTGAGATACTGTACCGATGAGAACAGGGTGGACAACGAACCAACTCGTTTTGGAAATTCTTTCGTATGATGCGTTGCGACGTATCCTGGTGCGTACGATTATTATTTAAAATGTTACCTCTCGTACCGGTAAGATTACGTATGCCTGCCTAATAGGTAGAATACGGTACGTACTGTGATGGAGTGTGAATATTGTTCCTTGCACGAGTACGAGTACGAGTACGAGGTAGACCGTCTTTGGCCGGGATACGAGACATGCATCTTGAATCTCGTGTCCAGGCTTTCGGGAAGGAACGCGAAATCCCTTCCGTCCGAGCTCGAGACACCCACTCACTCACTCTAACAATCGTCTCCGCCATTGTAAACGGTACCGAGAGCATCAGGCACAGCACACAGCACACAGAACACAGTAATCGCAATCGAACACAATGAAGTTTCGACTGGCAGTCCTCTCCCTCTTCTGCGGCGCTTCGTCGGTGCAATCCTTCGTGCCGCAGTCCCTGGGCAGCGCCCGTAGCTACAGCTACAGCCACAGCTACATCAACACTCTCGGTTCGACCACCGCTCCCACCGAAACCGATGCCGTTGCCACCGACCTAACGCCCGAATACCAGGCGGCCCTCGACACCGCCACGGCCAGCGTCTCGGCGGTCCTCAAGGACTCCAAGCCGGAATTGCTCGGCACGGTGGTTCACTTTTGCACCGAATACATCACGGCACACCAGACCGCCAACCAAAAATACCCCTCGGAGGATTCCTCCGCCCAGTCCGCCCTCAAACGCATCCTGGAGAGCGTCCAGCTCGGGTATAAGTTCGGGATGGGAGACAAGAAGTTCACCTTTGGTGTAACCCACGATGCCCTGCGGGGTGACGACGAACTATCGAACGAACTCGGCAGCGACGTGGATTTCTACGCCTGGGGATGCAACTTCTTTCGCCACTTTATCGACGTGGACGAATCCGTGGTCCTGGGACAGGAGAACCTCGAAAAGGCGATAGAACAGGCCAAAAACGGCGAGAACGTTGTCTTTTACGCCAACCACCAGTCGGAAGCCGATCCGCAGGTCATGTCCCTCATGCTCGAAAAGGCCGGCTTTGCGGAAGAAGCCGCAAGAATTGTCTACGTGGCCGGCCACAAGGTAACGACCGATTCGCTGGCCATTCCATTTTCCATGGGCCGCAACCTCATCTGCATCCACTCCAAGAAACACATCGACACGGATCCGGACACCAAGGCCGAGAAATCACGACAGAACATGAAGGCCATGGGCGGCATGCTGTCAAAGCTCAAGCAGGGTGGGTGCATGCTGTGGGTCGCTCCGTCGGGGGGAAGGGACCGCAGGGACACCGAATCGGGCAAGACCCCCATTGCTCCCTTTGACTCGAAAACCATCGACATGTTCCGGCTCATGGGAAGAAAGTCGAAGGTCAAGACCAACTATTACCCCCTCAGCATGGTCTCCTATGAATTGTGCCCGCCACCGGATTTCGTCGAGGCCGGGACGGGAGAGCAGCGCAACTTTCGGTTCGTGCCGGTCGGAATCAAGGTCGGAGACCAGATCGATTCCGAGGCGGGAGACGAGGCCTTCCATCCCGGAGCCTTCGAACAGACCGAGAAGGACTACTACGAATTGCGGGAACGGATATTCCCCGGAACGGCTCCCGAGCTCTAAACCGAGGGACAGAAATGTAACGTAACGTAACGTAACATAACACAACGCAATATAAGGTGACGTGATGTGATGTGACGTGAAACAACGAGTCGGCTGCGAGTGGAACGAAGAAACAAAACAAAATAAATATGTCGCGAGCAAAAGCGAAGTACTCGCATCTTAGCGCAGGCAACCACCAACACAACACAACACAACACAACACAACACAGCCACCGAAGCCACCAACGTCAGGACGGACCATTAAGCTCCAGGCTAATTTCAATAATTATTGATTATCTCACTGTCGCACGATACTTTACCGTACTCAGTACGTAATTACGTAAGCGTACTCCGGGAAATTTGTTTTCAAAACCCGAAACTTTCAAGCCTAGTTCTGCCGTTGCCTCCGAGTACGAGTGCATGTTCAATGTGGTCGAAATCCGACATGATATCTACGCTATATAGCACAGACGAAAGTCTCAGGGGGATTTTCCTGGAAGCTATCGCATCGTATCGAATCGTGCTGACCCATAGTAGTGAAAACAATTCGATGGAAGTTGTCGTACTGTAGGTAGGTACCGACGTTCTTCACAGCAGTTTGTTCCAATCTCATCCAGATCCGTTTCGGAGCCGGTTCGGTAACGTAACGACCGGCTTGTTTCGAGCACAGACCGACCGGAAGTACGTTGGTTTGGCATCGTTCCGTGCGGTCGGCACTGTGGCCGCATTGAATCATCGTGTTGCAAGTCGAACATACCCGGTGCTTCGTGCTACTGTAATTATACCACTATCCTGGTATTACGAACTGGGCCGGTATTTATTTTGCGTGAGGAAATCCGAAGCACCGCGCGCGTTTTAAGTAAAAGGTAGTGCAACTGAACTCAGGAGCTGCTTGGAGTAGCCTGTCTCGGTAAGCAGCACAACTAGGAGGAGCGCAGCTCGGAGGCTTTTATGACCACAGAGTAGCAAGGCTCGGAGTAGCACGGTCGCAAGAGCCCAGCTTGTGGGAGCACTGCAAATAGGAGCACTCCGTGGAATAGCCTGTGTCAGTAAGTTCAGAGAAGCTCAGCTTGGAGGAGCACGGCTCCAACTAGCACGGCTCCGTAGCACGGGTCGGAGGGGCAGGGCTTGTGCGAGCAAGGCTTAGAGTAGCCCTTCTCGGTAAGAAGCATTGCTTAGTAAGTTGCACGGCTCAGAGGATCGAAGCTCACAGGAGCACCGGTCTAAGGGCACCGGCCTAAAACCACAGCTCGGAGGACCAAGGCTCGGAAGACCAAGGCTCGGAGGAACAAAGAGTTTGGAGGAACGCAGATCCTAGGGACATGGATTTGAGAAGCACTGCTCAGACTTGGAGAAGCAAGGCTCAGAAAAGTGAGACTGTCACTTTGCTTCCTGATGAAGTTACTAGAAGATACTGGAGGTACCCAAACCAATCCGCAGGCATGAGAGATGGCATTCAAGCTATTTATTGATTGTGGGAACACGTAAGGGGATGAAACAATGCATCTTTTACAACGGCAAGTTTGTATTATAAGCAACATCATAGCAAATCGGCAACATGGATGTGACTTTGGTTCTAGATTAGGCTAGAAGATGCTGGGTGCATCAAAACTTATCTATGCATTGCAGATAACACCCAGACTATCTATAGATTGTTGGAATAAACAGGCTAATAGCTGATACGTTGAACAAAAACTAATCAGACTCAGTAAATAGATATGAGAGACATGATTAGGAGGTATGCTCACAATGGATGAATCATTTCTAAAGAATTCGCAATTAAGTTTACAAAGTATGCTGTTCACTACCACTACTTGAGCACTGAGCGCTTGATCTATTAGTTGATTTGTAGAACAGGGACGAAACAGGTGAACAGATATGAGAGACATGATATGAAGTCTAGGAGGCGTGTTCACCATGAATGAATCGTGTCAACAAGTTTTTCTGGCCCACCCGAGATCCATCACAAGGTAGCAAAATTTACTCGCGATGGATCCCGAGTTAGAGAGTGTCGTAAAACTAGTGGATTTTTCTACATGCACCGGGACCTCAACGGTGATCCTTTCTCGAGGAGGAGTACCGGCTGGAGCGGTGGGTTCCTCGCGACAAATCAACCAGAGTTGTAGTAGGTCGATCCCGCAATCGACCGAGGACGCTTTCGGCCTCCAACGACAGCTGTGGCCATGGGGTTAACGTCAGTGGTCTATCCCAACTCAGAAGATAATTCTTTATCACTATTGGACGGAGTACTCCAGCTCCTGCATCTCTAACCCATGGTGAACAACGCAAGGAGTGAATGTTAATCGAGGGGATTAGAAGTATAATATGCATGTATCGAAAACCATTGTTGCTGATCGAAGAAAAAAACGGATTGTACAGGAGAGACCTGTTTGTGGCCGATTGGAGAATAGTGTATAATAGAGCACTGCGAGAAATTAAAATACGGAACCGACCGAAATGTGGCCGTTACGATTTGAATCTATCGATAATTTCCATCCCTGTTGTCATGGCATGGAGCGTTTCGGAAACATTGTGCTTGTCGATTGTGCCGATGCAATGCAATTGTCTCCATCTGCAGGCGGCTGGCCATACCGGCCGTCGAATCGCCGAAAACGCATTGTTTTGTTTTGTTTTGAAAAGCGCCCCCACTCGTACCCCAGCGGATGAGACAGCCGACGGGAATCAGTGGTGGACTGGACTGGACTGGACTGGACTGGACAAGATTGGATTCGACCGACCCCGATGGTTTTGGCATCGATCGATCACGCTCGTCGCACTACACACGAATGCATACATGCCCACATGTACGCAGTATATAGTACTCCTAGCACTGCCCGCAACCAAGGGCTGTGCCGCGAAACCCCTGGTGCGGTTCACCGGCAACACCGAATGGCACTATCGTATCGTCCCGTACACTACACTGCCAGTACCGTACAGTACAGCACAACACAGTACAGCACAGTGCACTACATGAACCGCATGACGGAGGTCCGGTAGGCCACGTCGGGAGCCGAGTGGAGGACGTCCACGTCCCGGTACAGAAGGAGCTCCCTCCCCGATGCGTAACCGGGCCGGACCACGCATCGTTCCGGGGGGTGTCCCTCGAACAGAACGGGTTCCATCCGATTGTGTTGCAAGATCGACTCGCCGACCAGGTCGTCGAAGGGTTCCTCCAATCCTACCACGTGCGAGAAGACCCCCGTGCCCTCGTAGTGGTTTTCGGGGGGGAATCCCCACAGGACGGTGCGGCAGTTGTCGGGAGACCGGCCGGCGTCGAGGTGCCAGGAGTGGGGAATGGCGCGGTCCTGGACGCCGTGGATGTCGATCCAGTGGGTGGACGCGCCGGATCCGCACAGGGATCCGATAGCACGAAAGAGATCGTCTCCGGACAACAACGACGACGACGACGACGACAGCGATTCGTCTCGGTCGCTGCTGCTGCGGTGCTGCTCCAGGGCGGCGTTCAGCACGCGGGTGGTGTGTTTCATGCGGAGCGGATTCGGGGTGGCCGTTTCGTTGTTTTCACTGTTATCGTCGTTATCGTTGTCGTTGATGCTGGTTGCCTCCGGGATTCTCCAGGAACCCTCGAGGGAGGAATCGGGCAGGAGGAGCACCGTCCTGGCCTTCTCCGGAAGGTTGGCATAAAAGGGGGTCGTCTCGAAGACGTCCAACCGAATGGCCGACCTCAGGTCGTTTCTAAAGACCTCGTCAGAGTTGAAGAGTTCCGACAGTGAAAAGCCCTCCGGCAACGAAAGCGAACTCGAACTCGAATCTTTCGCGGCGTCCAACAAATCGTCGAGCGATCGATACTCGTAACAGCAGGGGCGATCGGTGGACGGGGCTTCCGGCACCTTGTCGGTGGAACAAACCAGCCCGGGTGTGACGCAGCGCAGCGTGGATTCCTCCCGATCGGATGAAGCCGATGCAACAGGAGCAGATGCAGCAGGAGCTGCCGATGCGTCGCCGCCATTGCGGTTGTCGTTGTTGTTGTCGTTGTCGTTGTTGGAGTTCGCCATGGAAGGACGCAGATCGAACCGCGGCGCGTCGAGGTTGGGCGTTTGCACTGCCGTCAGCGCCTTGCCGTCAAATGTTTTCGCCGGTGGGATCTGGCCGGGATGATCATTCCTTCGTCGCTGCGGAGCGGATCGCGGACCGGTGCTCCTCGGCGACGGCGACGATGATTTGGGACCGGTGGCAGACGACGAAGCGGTTCCCCGAGGTCCGCTCCTCGGGGTGCGCCTCCTGCCACTGCTCTTGGGACCCGCTCCACTATTGTTGCTGTTGTTGCTGCTGCTGCTGCTGCTGCTGCTTATCGGGATCGAACCGGGCACGGCGGGGGACGGGACGTGCGTTGACGGAGACCTTCCGATCCGCTGCTGCCGACCGGTGAGGACGAAGGCCTGGATCCCGTGTGGTGCGTTGCAATTACTACATGCCGCGATCAGCAGGCACAGCAGACCCGCAGGAACGAGTCGCCCGGTATTTGTCATGGTGGCAATCTTACTCGGTGGATTGGATGGTTGGAGGGAGGGAGGGATTGTTGGCTTATTCCTTGGTTGGTTGGTTGGTTGGTTGGTATGAAGTACTTCGTCTTATTTTTTTGGATTTTTTGGTTGCTACCGTAACCTACCGTACTCGTGCCAATACGAACCGGTAGGAGTATTTTTGGACTATCACTGAATGGGTGATTCCCGAAATACTTTTTTGTAACGTACATAAACTTCTGTTTTTAGTATTTCGGGAATGAAAATTTCGTACATAAATTTTTTGGCGGGAAACTGCATAAATCTCATTTTGGAATGTGGAATCTCATTTTCTCTCATTTTGGAATATATGTGGAATTCTTCGAAAGGCACACGAAACATGTGGAAGTATACGAGTAGGCGCGAAAGAACATGTGGATTCAGTCACGAATTCCGGTATAAAAATTTGTAACATTAAGACAGGTTAAGTAGAAAATTTCGTGTTTATGTAGTACATAAAAGTATTTCGGGAATCACCCAATACATTCGTGATAGCCTCAGTAGCCAACCTACTTGTAGTACTGGATATGAAATGCTTGTAGTTCATTGGTGTGTTGGTGGGTTAAGCAGCGCTAGAGGGGGATCCGGGAAACTCTAGTCTGTTGATTGTTTTTGCAGGCTGGGGAGTCCGGTCCCTTAGATTGCTGTGCCCACACACACCGGCGCACAGCTTTGGCTGTTAAGCCTTTTCTGTGGGCGGGCGTGGCGGGCCAACTTATTCTACTACTAATTGGTTTAGGAGCAAAAAGAGTGAGCTGTAGGCTTGGATTTTGGTGGAGGAATCCTTTACAGGCTCATTAGCGCTAGCCTTTATTTTTTACTGTATTTTTTGCAGATTACGAGTATTGCAGAAGCCGGTGATTTTGCGAGACAGTGAGATCTTTCTTGTTGTATGCACGCTGCATACTCAAGGGTGTTCTCTGGTTTGTACTTTGTCCGTGTTCCACGTGGCACCACTCCTTTCATCCGGATCGCTACATCAACGGTGTGTTGAGTACGAGTGGAACGAATGAGTCAAATCATCTATAGAACTTCTGTTGTATGCCTCTAAGTAGAAGGTAACGTAGTAATACAATGTGTAGGTAGTATGGATGTTTTAATGAACTAAAACTAAGATTGTGAGCAAGCTCTGTAAACTACTACTCCAAAGAGTTGAGCTTGGCTTGTAATTATTTGCTAAGCGTTGGATTGGCGTTGAACTGAATCCAACATTCTTTGCACATAGAGGAATTAAGATACGTATTTCATCCATACTTCAATATTGAAGGCCGGCTAGTGTGGCATTTGTTCTGACATCAGCAGTTTAGATTTTTATGAATGGTGGGAATTCAATTGTGAGGGTTTGAATACCACACTCTTTTTCTTCCCATAAAAGCTTCACTTGGTTGCACAGAATTTTGGTGCTCGGTTGCATTCAATAGATAGTAAATTTTTAATTGGTAAATAGTGTGATACAGTTTGAGGTTCCAAAAATTCATCCGTTGGACAACATAATTTCCTAAGAGAAAGGAAACAGTCCCATTTGTATGAATTTGTTGGATAGTATACAGGCCTTTGCTTCTTGCTTCAAAAGCTCCAGGAATTTGCTTTTCATTTTTTATCATAATTTGGTCTCCAACGCTGTAATTATGAAGCTTTCTATGAATATTCTCTTTCATTGTGTTCTTGCTGATTTGGGCTTGTCTTTTGTTCCTGATCATGGCGAGGTCTGTAATCACAGGGATTGGAAGGAACATGTCTCGGTGGAATACAAGGGCTCCAGGTGTCATTCCAAAGGTTTTGTTGATGGTTGATCTAACAGCAAACTGAGCAGACGCAAAGACACTATCAGCAATGTATGTTGCTTCCTGAAGAGTTTGTGGAGGATTGATATTGAGCTCGGTTCTCATTGCCAACAACTTCATGGTGCCGTGTACTCTTTCAAGGACCATGTTTGATTGTGGGTTCCAGACAGAGTAAACTTTGGTTTTGATTCCAAGATTGGCAAGGTGGAGTTGGAAGTCATTGCTCAAGAAGTTGGTTCCTTGGTCAATGATGCAGTTCACTTGTTTTGGATATCTGGAGAGCCAGCCATTGTTGAGAGCATGGACTGCCATGAGGCTGGTTGGGTTTACTTGTGGCGCTCTGATTATCATTTCCAGAAGATTGGTGCACATATCCATGATGGTGAATCCGTTGAAGGTGAGGATTGTCCCATGGCTGGGAATCTTGATCTTCCAAGGGCCGATTCCATTGATTGCAATGGTATACCAGGGAACATACTGGTGTTCTTTAATCAGAAGTTGGTCATGGCTTTGGTGGCTATTCTTGTATCTTTGGCAAGCGTCACAGGATCTGCAGAAGGTATTGATTTGGTCCTTCAAGTTTGGAGCATATACAAATTGGTTAGTGGTTTGATCCAATCTTTCAGCACTGGCACGGCCAAGCACATGGTGGTAATATTTGATCATGGCTTGTACTTGATTTGGAGGGGGTACAATTTTCTTTTGACTGTTGGATTCAGCAATTCTCAAGCCGGTACCATTGAAATTCTCAGTTGTGTACCTTGGATTGGTAGAGATATCTTCATTGGCAGCCTGGTTGACCGCAAGCTGAGCAAAGGCTAAGGGATACATGGGAATGTCTTCTGGGTAGTTGAGAAACAAATCTGAAACAGAAAGGGTGTCCATTGGGTTGTTGGTTGGATCAGTTGGATCGGCGGTTGGATCAATCTCCAAATTGGTTGGAGTTGGGGATTCCTTTTTTTCCTCTGGGGATTGCTGAATAGGGAGCCTGGAGAGCGAGTCAGTGACGCGCGAGGTTTTGGCAAGTCAAGTTGATGTGGAGGGTTCACACATTGATTTCTGCACCCCAAAGGATTGATCTGAATTCTTTGAAAACTTCAACAATACAAAACATCTCTTTGTTGACTGTTGGGTATTTCCGTTGAGTGGTATTGAGTTTTCTGGAGAAGCAGAGGATGATTCGGCCTTATTGAATTACCACAGCACCAAGTTGGTAATGGGAAGCATCAGTATAGATGTGGAAGGGCTTGTTCAGATCAGGGAAGGCAAACAGGATGTCTCAGGAAATAAGAGCCTTGGCATTGTTGAAGGCATCCATGAGCTCTGGCGTTTGTTGGAGTCTTCCCTTGGATTGACCAGAGAGGGTAGTGAGTGACAATAGGACTTCAGCTCTTTTTGGATAGAAGTTCTGATAGAAGTTGATCATCCTAACAAAGGATCAGAGTTGGGTGATTGTTGAAAGAAAAACCAGTTTCAAGATTGGATCTATCTTGTTCAGATTGGGTCTGATTCCATCTCTGGAAATGATGTGGCCAAGCCATGGTGCTTGTGATTGGAGCCAATGGCATTTGGAGGGTCTGACTGCAAAGTTGTTTGCTTTAAGCAAGGAAAGGACAGAAGAGACAGGTTTGCAGTGAGATTCAAGGGTGTTGGAGAAGATTCCAATATCATTGATGCATACTTCAATGTCTTTCAAATGGAGAAGTATCTGTTCCATACAGCGTTGGGCCCAGCTTGGAGAGTTGAGAAAGCCCATGGGAAGTCATAGGAACCAGAATTTTCCGAATGCTGTAACAAGGACACAGAGCCAAGTGGAGGCTTCATCAAGCATGAAGGTGTGAAATTGCATGCTGACCTCAATAAGGGTTGCATATTTGAACCCTCTTTGTCTGTGGAAGATATCTTGGATCTTTGGTAGTGGATAATGAACTGTTCTGGTTACCTTGTTGAGTTCACGAAAGTCACCGATGAGTTGGCAGGAGCCATCTGGTTTGGGGTAGGACTACAAACATGGGCATTCCCCATTCAGTTGCATAGCATCTTTCAAGAATGCCAAGTTTGACTTGTCGATTGATTTCCTTTGTCACGGCTTCCTGTTGGTGGAGTGGAATTGGATATGGTTGTTTGATGTGACATGTCCTTGTGTCTTGCTGGAGATCAATGTAGAACTCTTGATTAGGGAAAATGCCTAATTCCTTGTCATTCAAGCCTTCAAAAAGTTCTTGGTTTTCAGGGAGGATCTTCAGCAAGCAAGATCTCTCATGGTCCAAGAGATGCTGTTGTTCAGATACTAACTTGTGGAGGTCTGTCTTCTCATACTTTGAGGTGCCATCAGCATATGCTTGTTGAGCAGCTTGGTTGGAATAGCTTTTGGCAACAGAGTGTGGCTCTGCTGACATGACTTTGTGGAGCACGGACTTGTCATCAAAGTAGTTCTGCAGGTGGAAATGCATGGTCCTTTCATACCATTCTATGGTGCAAGCTTTGAAGTCCATCTTCATTCCGAGGTCTCTCATTGTTCTTCTTCCAATGAGGAGGTGATAGTTGATGTGTTGGGTGACAACAAAACACTTGATCTTCAGCACTCTCATGGAGTAGGATAGTTCTGGAAACATGGTATTCTCCAAGATCACATAGTGGTTGCAAGTGGCTCTACCATTGGTTGTTTGCATTTGAATTGATTGAGCAATGGAGTGCTTCTTGGCTTCAGCAGGAATGGCTGATTTGACAATGAGATTGTCTGTGGATCCGGAATCAAAGAGGGTCTTCAGAAAATATTTTCCTGGTGTGTTGTTGATGGAGTTGCAGACACTGACTGTGGTTGGAGCAAGATCACCATCCTTGTTGTTGCTGGGAGCAACATTGCCATCATTGTTGCGAGAATCCGAGGTTTGTGTTGCTTCATCGATAGGGAATATCTGAAGATCCGAATTATGATATTCAGCATTGACATCCATGTCTACATAGAAGAGATCTGGCCAAGATTCTGTTGGAGGTGTTTCTTCTGGTTCATTGATGAAGACACACATGTGTTGCTCGGGCTCATGTGAGTTGTTGCCATAGGAAGATGAATTGCTTGATTGATTGCTATTGTTGCTATTGAAGTTGCTGTTGAAGTTGTGATCATTCACATATTCATCGTTGTTGTTATTGTTGTTGCTGCTGCAATTAGGTTGGTTTGGATTCTGGGCATTGAGATAGCACTGTCCCCAAGTGTTGTTAGCACCCAGGTGAATAGGAAATAGTGAGCCATCTGCTACTCTTGTGGTTGGTTTTCTGTTGTTATTGCCTTGGCTGTTGTTGGAGCCTTGTTGCCGGTTTTGGCCATTTTTTGTTGTTGTTGTTTGATTGATTGTTATTTTAATTATTCCAATTGTTCCAATTGCGGCGGTTACTGTTGTTCCAGTTGTTGTTGTTGTTGTTATTCCTGTTTTGGGAGGAATTATCTTGTTGATAATTTTTCTTACTTTTCTTCTTGTTTTCTTTGTTTTGGTATCTCTCCATCCTTGTCACTATCTGTGTGAGAGTGTCCTCGTATGGGGAGTGGTGTTCTTCATAGGAATCCTTTCATTTGCTAGGCATGGATTCACATATCAAACTATTGAAGTCTTCATCCTTGATAGCTGCATTCTCAGGTGGGTGTCCTGGGAGCAGTCAAAGGATCACATGGTTGTGGGAGGTAACAATGGAGACAAACTGGTGTACAGTCATGTTGGTGGTCTTTTTAATGTTGTTAAGGAACCTTTTGTTGCATCAATATTTGCCGGTGTTGTTGTTGAATTTGTGGGTGATGAAGGCATCAATGGTAGTTGGGAAGTTCTCTACAGTTCGGTTTGGCACGTTGGATGATACATACTCATTCCACCAATTCCCATCAGCGTAGTGTCTTAGGAGATCAGAGAACCTTTCATACTATTGCTTTGGTCCTGTTGTTAAGGAAAGAGTTTTCTTTGCATGTGAGAATTCATTTCTGGTAAAAAGGACTTGAAAAAGGATGCTCCTGCAATAATAAGATGTCCTTAACCTTGACAGTCTCCGTGCCACCGTTGGTAGTGGTACTGGTGTGTTTGAATTCTATCTTATCAATAGATTCTTGGTCAAAGTCAAACTTGAATGGGATAACAGAGTAGCTTGTCATTACTGGACAATCGGTAGGCCCAGTTGGTTGCTTGTTAGTAGTTGTTACTCGAGTGTAGGATAGTAGTATACTGGTAGGTTGAATCAATTATTTGATTATTTAAACAGTGTCGTATGCCTTTAAGTAGAAGGTAATGTAGTAATACAATGTGTAGGTATGTATGTGTTAATGAACTAAAACTAAGATTGTGATCAAGCTCTGTAAACTACTCCAAAGAGTTGAGCTTGTATTTATTTGCTTAGCGTTGGATTGGCGTTGAACTGAATCCAGCATTCTTTGCACATAGAGGAATTAAGATATGTATTTCATCCAGACTTCAATATTGAAGGCGGGCTGGTGTGGCATTTGTTCTGACATCAGCAGGTTAGATTTTTATGAATGGTGGGAATTCAATCGTGAGCATTTGAATACTCGTACGGGTTTACTAGAGGTTAATGCCATGCGGACACGTAGAAAATGCATCAGAATCTACAGAGCGTCAGGGAGTACATTTCCAGCATTCTATGTGGCAATGTTGTTCCCAATATGCACTCATGATTTGCACCCAAAATAATCTCTTGTATGCCATTTGGGAAGCCAAACCGCAACATTTCCAGCATTCTGTGTGGCAATGTTGTTCCCAATATGCACTCATGATTTGCACCCAAAATAATCTCTTGCGTGCCATTTGGGAAGCCAAACCACAACATTTCCAGCATTCTGCGTGGTAATGTTGTTCCCAATATGCACTCATGATTTGTACCCAAAATAATCTCTTGTATGCCATTTGGGGAGCCAAACCACAACATTTCCAGCATTATGTGTGACAATGTTGTTCCCAATATGCACACATGATTTGCACTCAAAATAATCTCTTGTGTGCCATTTGGGAAGCCAAACCACAACATTTCCAGTATTCTGTGTGGCAATGTTCTTGTACCTATGAAAAATTTATTTATGGCCTTGACCTGATACTTTGGGAGTCATTATCCAATCAGTCATTTTGTGCCCTGGATTTGCACTAAAAATAATCTCTTGTGCGCCATTTGGAGAGACAACAAACAAAAATATTTCCAGCATTTGAGTGCAAATGTGTGACATTGGCTGCAATGTCATCATCAATATTGCTCATACTATGGATGGGGTAGACTGTGGAAGAAAAATGACAAGAAACAAGCTGATACTTTAGGCATTATGAATTTTGGATTCATTTTGGACCACATAAAAGGACAGTTCTATCAAATACTTTCCCCATCAATCAAAATTTCACACCCTTTTTTCCATTACAACAACTCCCCCCCCTGCCCCGCAGGGCCTTGAATAATGAATTGTGACCCCCTGGTCTTATCGTTACCGTGCGGTAACTCCTGGCGTTCCTGGTCTCTCCTACGGTATTATGCATGATAAGTATGATACGTACAGTACCCTCTTCGTTCCGAAATATCGTTGAAACACACCCCAGAAAACAACCGTCTATTCCAATTCTACCGTTAACTACTCGTACTCGTAATATGTATCCATACGAATAAATACGAAGTATCGTACGAGTACGTACGGTACAAGTAATTACGAGTTCCTCGTAATTATTACTTGTACGAAGCAACTTTTTGCTTATCTACCGGTATTCCTAATTACCGGTAATCTTACAGCAACACTCGCTCGCATTCAATCACTCCGCGATAACTCTTCGTTCCCCCAACCATGGCGGACATATTCTTGATCGTCGCCACAACGGTGGCCTTTCTGATATTATTGGTAGTCGCGGTCTACCTGTTGGTCTATTACTCGCATCCCGACGATCACAATGATGCCTACTTTCCGAAACTCGTCGTCATCATTGGAATCATGTTGGCGGGAGCGACCTGCCTCTTGCTGCCCCTCGATGTCGCGAACAACGAAGGATACGCCGGTACGTAGTTTTTTCCGTAGAAACAGTACTGCATTTTGCTACCGGCATCCACCGTTTCGATTTCGATTCGTGATTGGTTTGATCTCATATTGCACTTCGAATGCAACAATTGCCATGCCATGCCATGCCATGCCATGCCATCCGACTCGCTCCAACCATCCCAATGATTGTTTGACACTCACTCACTCACTCACTCGCACTCACTCACCCAATCCCATCCCATCGCATCCCATCCTCCGCAACAATGAAATAAAATCAAAATACAACATAATGAAACCAAACGAATCTTAATTATCCCAATTATGTCCCGTGCTAGGATGCGACGGGTACAACACAAAACTCTGTGGTGGACTGAACATGACCCTATTTTGGGATATTTTCTTTTGGATGATCCCCGTTTGGGTCTTTCTGATGATTCCCTTCTCAACCTTTTACTACGAGGCCGACGACGGCATGCTGATGGCCTGGAACCTCGGTGGATCCCAACCCGGTGAAGAAGTCCCGAATCCTCTCCGCTGTCGGATACACCTCGGTGGTGGTGGTCGTTATCGCCATCGTCTTTGTGGTTGCCTACATGACGGGATCGGATGCCGAGATCTCGGTGACGGAGTACACCGGAGCGGATCTGATTACGGCTACGGAACTCGGAAGCGACAAAAGGGGCGTCGTGTACAAGACGAAAGCCATCGACGGCAACTTTACCACCGAACAGCTCATGGACATGGCCGGAAACCAGTACGATCAGGCCTACGCGACGACGGTCGTCGACGAGGGGCCGATGAAGCTGCTCATGCAGGTCAGCCTCAGCACCTTTTTCGCCGCCCTCATGGCCTGGCTGGGATGGTTCCTCTTTGCTATCTTTGGTGGCATCGGCATGGCATCGGTGCCACTCGACCTCATCCTGGTCTTTGTCAACCGGCCCCGCCACATGGACGCGGCGGAGTACGCCGAAGCACAAAAGTCGTTGCGGGACCAGGTCAACATGCTAGTGGAGAACGGAGAGCTTATCAAACAAGAGACAAAAAAAGATGCCGAAAAAAAAGATACCAACCCCGGCATCAAGGGGTATTTCGACGCCGATAAGCGCAAGGAGGCACGGACCAAGCGCCAAGCACTCGTGGAATTCAAGCGGGATGTCTTCGTGCTGGAGCGGGACGTGGAAGACTTTAAGGCATGCACGTCGGACTACGAGAATTACAATCCGCTCCGGCCCTACATTGCACTCTTTCTGGGGATTTGCTCGATCGTGATCTCGTTTGTGTGGATCATCCACATTGTCTTGTACGTCTTCCCCGATACGCCGGTGACGCCCTTTTTGAACGGATACTTTGCCTGGTTCGACAAGTGGTTCTCCCTCTTTGGTGTCCTCAGCGTGGCCCTCTTTACGATCTATCTGCTTTTTGCCGCGGTCGTGGGATGCTTCAAGTTTGGTCTGCGCGTGGCCTGCATCCAGCTCCACCCGATGGTCCTGGGAAAGACCTACATGTCCTCCTTTCTGTTCAACACCGCCCTCGTGTTGTTGTGCGCACTCCCGGTGGTACAGTTTTCAGCCCAGGCCTTTTCGGACTACGCACGGGACTCGACGATCAACCAGATCTTCAACGTGCAGGTCGAGAGCCTCAAGTTCTTTGGCTTTTGGTTCACCCAAAAGATCTTCATCTACATTTTCTTTTCGTTCACCGTGCTAACCACTCTCTACCTGATCTGCCGACCCAAGGATACGGCTCCGTCGGGTGTTGCTCTCCGGGACCGGTTGCGGTCGAGACGGGGATGAGAGGGTCGGAGTCAAACGATACGATACGATACGACACCATACACCTTGCAACACAAAAAGAATAATAGAACGATGCACAAGTACGGTGCAACTCTGTAGGCAGGCGATCCCACGCCAGGCTCTTGCCAGACTCGAACCGCAGATTTCACCGAGCCAAGCCAAGCGATGCCAATCCTTTCAAGGGGGTTCTGCGGACTTGGTCGAGTACTGGACAGTGCTTGGCACACACAGACACAAAATACCCATACGTTTCCGTCATGTAAAATACTTATAACAAGAACGCTTATTTCGACTTGACGTCTGTTTCAATTCGCGCTGCCCCCTAAGCGCAATCATACTCCAATCCTATCCGACACCCCCGAATGAAACGCACGAATAATTGGTGTGTGCGAGGTGTACACATGCCTTTTCCTGTTTGTCGTGGATGTTTCGTTCCATAAATCGAGTTTAAAAATCACCGTTTGACGGCTTGCTGGGCATAAATTCATTACGATTTGTGGTCACGTGCGATCACTGTGTCCTCGAGGTTTGAAACCAAATGTTTGGGGTGGTGTCCCAAGGATGAAATTTATTTTTGAAAGATGTCTGGAATTGGGCTACACGGACTCATAATGAGTGTTCGCTAATTTTTGCAGAATCAAAAATATAGTAGACGGCAATTGTTGTCGTCCCACAAGGAAGGGCTCAGATGCACAAGTGCCCACAACAATAAGCTACATTATGGTAAAGTAACTTGCATGTTGAGAAAACTGCACTATGTGGCATGGCATGGCATGACATGGCATGGTGCCAAACAACCATGGTCACCATGCATTTGTTTCTGCCGTTGTCAAGCAATTTCTTCTTGTTGTACTGGTAGAAGAAGAAATACTACTTCTAGTAATGTTGCAAGAATGTAGTAAATCGGTTGACAATGAATCAGGCAATTCATCTATCAAGGTAAAAACGATCTGCTCTCAGTCAACCAAGAATACCGGTACTACTACACACGATGGGCCAAAGGCTGATTCAAAATTCCACGGTACAAAACCTTATCCTGCACTCCTACCGGTGATCTTAGGTGTTGGTAATGCTGGTTTCAATTCAATTCGTCCTCGTGTACTACATTGGGTGATTCCCTACATAGTCTGGGTAGGGACCCAGATTTAATTCTGTACCATTTTGACCCAGATGCCGGTCAACGTGAGCTCACATCAACCGGTATCTGGGTCCCTACCCAGATTTGCTTGAAATACAGCATGGAATTCCGGACTGACAAAAATTTCATTCCCTTATAGTACTCACCCAACAGACAAGTCACACATCCAACGGATCCAACGGATCGCCAATTTTGGCCGCTGCTGCTGATACACGACAATTTTTTTTCCATAAAATCGTATAATTAATATTGCTTTTATCTGCTGGTGCTGCTATGTGACAACGATGAGGGAGGAGATACATATTCAGCACCGGACATAATTTTTATATCGTATCATCATCAGCGAGTACATCAGCAAGCACTAGTACTACTAGTATGGCACCGATAGCCAATACACGGGCACGGGCTGGACACAGGTCAGGGTGTGACCAACCACAGCAAAACCAAACTCATTGAATTGCTACACACCATCAGATCAATCCTTTCCATTGATCCCAAGCAATGGGATCAAGTTGACCAAATCCATAGAGACAACTTCCCTGACACTGACAAAACTGTTCCCAACCTCCGTAGGAAATACACGAACCATTACCAGGAAACAAATGCCTACTGGCGATCCAAATTGCCCCGAGGAGGTGAAGTTGGCAAAGAAGATCAGAAAATTGATTCATGATAAGGCAGAAATTGTTGATGGAGAAGACGGAGTTTGAAAATTACGAGCTTTGCAACTTGGGAAGAAAATGAAATAATGAATTACTAGTAACTAGTAGTAGTAGTAGTAATAATAACTCATGCAAAATCTTAAAGTTGGTAGTACATAAAAGTCTGAAATGAATCGGAATCAAATCAATAGGAGTCAACGATTCCCACCTTGATTCCCATTTCCATGTGTGGAAGAACTGATGGGATTAACCCCGTCCGGCGCTGTGTTGAACCCCTCTTAAGGAGTTGAACCCTTCTTAAGGGGTCGTGCGGTTTTTATGAACCCGAACACCAAAAGCAAAACTACTCCAGATCGACCAAAACTACTTGTATATGATCGATTGAAACTACTCGTATAAAGTACTGTACTCGTGTCCTTCCAGCAAGATTTAGCAAGTTCCTCTAAGCTCATACAAATTCAGCTCATAATTCATAAAGTTAGCAAAAGCGAAAGCTATGTCCAAATCTCTGCTACTAATTGTTTCGTTAATCTTTACACTTTACACTTTGCAATACTGGACTGATCGACCAAATTGACCATGGTCCCACTCAACAACAATCTACTCGACTACTCACTCAACAACAGCAATCTACTCGACCACTCAAAGCAAAATGCGAACATCAAACCACACCTGGACCCTTAAGTCAAAACATCCAAGTCCATTGGAACCCAACTGCTATCAAGCACCGACTCAACGGCTCAATGGCTCAACGGCTCAGCGCTCGGCTAGTCAAACATGCCGGTGGCATCTTCTGGTAGATTGTCGGCATAAGAGAAGTATCCGTCCTTCTTATGTATGAAAACATTCAGGATCTGGATGTGACCAGTGGTACTTGTTTGGTAATTGTACAGAAGAATCACCAGGTTCATTGTGACCTTCTGATCTCCAAATTCCTCCAATAGGAGCTTGTCTTTCAATTGTGGAAACTGCCCCTGGATCATATGCATTTACCACTCTGACAACTGGCAAAGGGATGTTGCTTCTCTGTTCAACAGAATAGCCTCTGGGGTATCCGGATCATTCTGAGAACTTTGCACAAGGCAGTGAAGTCTCCTGGTGGCAACCCTAAACGCAGAGTCAACACAAATCATTGTCAGGGACTTAACAAGCAGTTCTTCTATTTTATCATAAACACCGTGATCAGAAATTGTGCTGTCATGCCAGCAACCAGGGCAGTTGTAATTGCAAATACGGATTCTCCCATTGGGCGCAAAGACAAAGACACCGTTGACTGTAAGTGTCATTGACCCAACTGTTGTAAAAGTAACTCTGAACCATTCAATCCAAAGAATGCTGAATTTTGACTTTGAGTCCATCTGCAGCAGGCCCAGACTCCACGTTGTTGCAGTCTTGGGTATTTGGCGCCAATTGCGGCAATGTATTCCTCCACTTCTTCTTCTGTTGGGCTTTAACCATTGCCTTGGATGCTTCTGCAATACAAACAAGAGAACCTTCCTGGAGAACTTCAACCATTTGTACACAACTGTTGAGGTGAGTCCAAACGCCATAGACACAGATCATGTTCTAAACCAATGAAGTACTAGACCAAGACAGCAAGTTGCATTTGTCCTCACGCTTTCTTCCACTCCATACTCCATTCACGTTGACCTTCCGCTTTCGAATGCATCCCGTGTTTTTGTTGACGGTGTATGCATCAAATACTGGTTGAAACATGCCTAGGAGATCGCGAAAGATCTTATTAAATTCCTTTCGTGTCTGGCATAGTGGAGCATGGTAGAGGTATAATGGTATCTAATTCTTTCACCCGCGGGCGTCCTCTTCTACTTGCACGCGTCTCATTTAGTCGCACGCAAATCATTTTGGTCACGTTATGGACCAAATGGCTCAATCTTGTGAGCCAACTATCTCATTATTACGACCAAATGGCTCAATCTTGTGAGCCAAGTGACTCATTCTTACGATCGAAGCCCATACTTAACAAATTACAGAGAATCGATTGATCGTCACTCGTACGACAAAAGTATTCGATACTTAGAGATCAAAAGCAAGAACACACGCCAGAAACTAGCATATGCTATCTTCTGTTAAGTGTTCTGTTTTCAAGAAGGAACAGCAGAGGTTCGGACTGTTGCTCACGAACTTGTTTGTCTGCTGCACAAAATACGTGTTGTATTAGCGGCAACACGATATTTTACTCAACACGGTATTTTACCGTACATATTCGTAACAACGTGCTGCATTAGCGGCAGTACGATCTTTAAAGCGCTATCTTGCTCCCCAGCAA
The DNA here is from genome assembly GCA_037355745.1 of Pseudo-nitzschia multiseries. Taxonomy (NCBI): domain Eukaryota; phylum Bacillariophyta; class Bacillariophyceae; order Bacillariales; family Bacillariaceae; genus Pseudo-nitzschia; species Pseudo-nitzschia multiseries. The sequence continues at coordinate 7,817,854 of CM074786.1, read as the reverse complement.
GATAAATCGCTTATACTTTTAGATTATTTGATTATTCAACCTTTAACCTTGCTTTGGCTCCCTTATTGGGACCTATTGTAGAACTACAAGCCTAGGATCTAACTGGCTGTGCCCTCGGTAGCTAGAATAGATCCGGTTGAGCATACAAGCTCAATCGTAGTGGATATCAAAGAAATATTAGACCAAAAAGACTGGTACCTCAACCGGACTGCGGCAATCAACCCTACTGTCGATCTTCCTTGCCTTTGGAATGATCAGCTCAACAGCCACTTTCAGAAGGAAATTAACAGATTAACAGTCGCAAGCTTCTTGTTGAAGCTTACAGAAGAAGACAACCGACAACACAATCTGACAGCAAACCATCGATCGACTCGACGAAAAGCCGACAATCGATAATCCCGTGATCCGATTGAAATCCCAAGCTATCCATAATCACAAAAACATTCTGGCAAATACAAGTGCATGACCATTGAGGAGCCACCCGACGTTCCCATTGAGAGGAGAACCCGTAACTGACAATCTACGACGGGCGAATCCATGCCACACCCAGTCGACGACATGCCAATTCCACCGGCCCCTCCACCCATCGACAGGAGGGAGGACCCATTTCCTTCCTTTGACAGACCAATGGTCACCATATTACCGGAGCTTTTTGCTGTATACAAGGAAATGGACAGTCTGTTATGTGAGGCGCTCAAGAACAGCAATATTCTGACATGGGCACGCTTTCTACAACTCCGTGACTTCGATGGTCTCACATATCACGACCGGAATGAGTACAGGCAGTTGCCCAAGTATATGCACCAAGAACTCCACTAACTTGCCACCTTCAGTGCACAGTTGAAGGAACAAGGAAAGGACTCAACGGATCATACCCTATATACCAAGGAGGCAGTCGAAAACTACTCAGACTCTGTTCACGCGGACATAGCGGATTCCACTGTCAAGGCGTTTAGCTCCCAAGATACTAGCCGAGGCTATGCCACTACCAAGTCATCAGAACAATTGAGATATGAGTCATGGGCACAAAAATCAAGAGGCGAGACTACATTTCCCATACTCAATAATGATGCAAGATTTGAGCATTGGCTGGTAAAATTCAAGGCTAAACTTGAATCAGCGGATATCCACACATCCACCTTTCTTGATCCTAATTGGTCACCACAATCATCCCTAGGGTATGAAGCTGACCTGTACCACAAGCAATGTGCATTCTTTTGGACACTCCTCTTGCATGTGTTTCAAAGTGACCTATCCTCGTCATGTGTGTTAAGCCATACTAGCAGCAGCAATGGACGCCAAGCCTACTTCGACTTTGTGAAATTACACAACCAATCCAAGTCTAAAGTGTACGACACCTCCGTTGCCATGCAAGACCTATTAAGCCTGGATTTAATCAACTGGAAGGATACAAAAGTCAAATTCATCACCACATGGTTTGGCAAACTGGAACACTTTAACAAACTTTGACCCCACAGCAGTTGAGAAGAGCCTGGTTGTTACCTGACTGGAATAGATAAAGAAAGGGGGACTCAGAATGACGACGAAGGGCTATCCTTGGTGTTCTCCTATCTCTTCGGCGCCTTTCTTCCGCGTCATCATCATCGTCATCGTCTTCTAAAAGATACAAGCAAACAAGCAACTCAAGAGACATGGTCAACCGATCGACAGATATTATGTATCAGTTGAGTCGCTGAAACAAGCTCAACCTGCTGAAAGTCGCTGAAAATTTCCAGCACATTTAAACAACAACCCACAGTTTTAATCGTATTTGCATTTTTTTAATCGTATGAAGTGGACAAATTTGGCCATTAAATAGTCTGCGTGAAGGATTCCTCATTCTAAAAATGAGACTTTGCACACTGGCCCGCCAAAATCTGGGTATGGTGATTTTCATTCCCAAAATACGAAAATCTGGGCCCCTGCCCAGACTATTTCGGGAATCACCCATTTCGGAAGAAGAGCAGCATTACCGTACCGGTAGGTACGAGTAAGTGTGTAAAATAGGGTGACCATTTTGAGACAGCTTTTTTTTTTGGCCCCCCTCGTACACCAATAGATTTGGGTCCTGTTAGTCTTATTGATCTTACTCTCCAGCTGGAACTTCTTGACCAAAGTAATCACCGCGCCAGAATTGGCAAGAGCAAGAGCTTTCCATAGATACCCAATTTGCAGGGGTTGCGCGCGCCGGAACCCCTTCAGACTTTATGATTCTTCCGGTCAAGAAAATCACAAAAAGTTCACAAAAAACTCCATTACCACACCCATCAGAATACCAAGTGGTCTCAACCAAGCCATTCCTTAACCATAGCATTAAATCGACCCGCTACTTGGCATTCCTTTCCTTACACCAAGATCAACAAGACCTGCAAGTTTCGGATCGATTGGACGAGTCCTACAGGAGAAAAGAGCTTTTACAACAGCAACAATGGATGGACGAGGAAGGGCAAAGGGCAAAAATCTACGTCGTTGTTGTCGTCGTCGTCGTCAAAGCGCTCGCTCCCCCCGCCGCCCTACGTGGCAACAACCAGTGACGCTACAGTGCAATTCAATTAGTTTAATGGTGTTATTTATTTGTTATTCATTGCTGTTAAAGTAGTTGCAATTAGATGGAGTAGGAAGCAAAGAAGTGACGAGTATTGAGTTTTGCAATAGAGGTTCGCAATAGAGGTTCGAACAAGTACGAACTGAGTACTTCGTGTAATAAAGAGAGAAAAAACGGAATTTCGAACCGAAAGAGGTTCAAAATAATCAGTCATGAGACCAATTTAAATCATGAGTGTTATATTGAACATTTGGAGCTGGTACAAATTCTACGTAGCCCTACTTTGTCTCTTCGTCATTAACACACATACTCGTAGGTAATAGAAGTACGAAGTAGTATTTCTGATACTCGAGTAAGGTACGAGTTACGGTACCTGTATGAATCGGTATGAATAATGATACGGTACCGTACGTATCGTACGAACCGGTAGATCCGATTTATTTTTTGGGTTCGTCGAGAATTTTCCTTCGTTTCAACGGAGTAAAGCGGAAGACCCATAGGATTTAAGTCTTTAGGCGAAGCATCAATTAGTATGTTTACATAAGCGCCAAATTTGTTTAAAATTAGGCCTTACAGTTCCCACGAGTATAATACGGTACGATGCGTCCTGTATTATACCTTCCAAACGGCGATCCAACTCTTTTTGGTTGGAATGGTTAACGGTACGTAATCTTACGAGTTCAGACACGACCAAAGATTACCGGTACGAGTACTTGTACGTAATCTTACCTGTGCTCCAGGGTAGTAAAATTGATTTTGTTTTATCAACGAAGGAGAGAATTGAATGTTTTTGTTATCACTAGTAGAAAGGAAATCAATTTTGTTTTGATGTATGAATACCGGTACCGCTACGATTGTTGCTAGTATCAGAAGAACGATCGAACACGCCAGGAGCGCTCCGCTCGATGGTGTTCGAGTGGTACCGCGGGCAACGAACAGAGCCGATCGGAGCGAAACGTAGCGTTTGTCGCTTTGGTCGTTCCGGGTTCGTTTGGATCTGTTCGACATGAATACCGGTAGAATTCGCCCACGTCGCCGCGGCAGCAGCAGCAGCCGGAACCGCCGCGTATTGCAGATGAATATGCAGCTGCAGATGCCCTCCGTGACCACTAGCGACAGCAGCCAAGAAGAAAGTGACGACAGGAGTGGATACAGCGAGTCTTCCTCCCAAGACTCGGGCAGCAGTGCATGCCAAGCATCCGCGGGAGGAGAAGCTAGCACCAGGACGAAGGATTATCGTTCGGCATCCGAGACCACCACTAGCAGCAACGGGAGTAGCTGCGGCGAAAAATACGCAGAGGAAGAGAGCATGAAGAACAAACCGAAAGACATATGGCGATGGAATCTTTCGACCCCGAGGGAAGGGGAGGGAACGCAGGAGACGGGAGACGCAACGGTTGCTGTGGCGTGCAGAGGTGGCGGCGTTGCCGAGCACGAAGGAAAAGGGACGTTGGAATTGGTCGACCACAGAAAGGGGAACGACAAACCGGCTGCAGCCCTTCCTTCTCATCAGTACCAGATGTTGTCGTCTTCCATTTCGGCGTTTGCATCTACGATTTCGTCGGGTCCTATTCTGGATCGGGCCCAGCAATTGCATCCTCCCGACAGCAATAGTAGTAGTAACAACAACAGTACCAAAGGGGCAAAAGGGGGTAAATGGAATGTGAAATGGAAGAATCGCAAAGAAAAGAAAGCAAACACACCACCACAACAAGCGCAGCAGCAGCAGCAGCAGCAGCAGCAACGGCATCAGCAATATCAGCAACAGGTGCCAGATCCTCCTGCTCCTAGGTATTCCAATACCATCGGTACTAGCTCTGATCTCATAAATAAAGCGATTTCGGGTTACAGGAGCGACGCCGACACAGAGGTAATCAGCAACACATTCTTTTCGAATGATCATCAAAGCCATAGTCCGAATAACATTATCATTCGTGGGAGTAATTTTGCTGATGGTCATGGCAATGGTAATAATAATATAAGTAGCGATAGTGGCGGGCTCCCGACCACGATTGGTCACCCCTGCAGTCACTCGGGACACAGCAGCACTCGAAGCCCATCAACTTTCGGTGGAAGCGGCAGCTTTGGTGATAGTGATAGCAGTAGCAGCATCACCAGCAAAAGTGATGCCGATAGTGATAGTGATAGTGATAGTGACACCGGTAGCAGCAACAGCAATGATACCACCACCAGCACTGATACCAACGACGACAACGAAGACAAAGAAATGTCAACGAATCATGATAGGAAAGAAAGGAGCAACACGATCTTTCGAAGCAATTCTCCTGCCCGACAAATACCGGTGCCAAAGGATAGCGATCAAGGCGTGAGCCGAAAAAGCCGCCCTTTCCATCACGGGGCATCGGAGACAAATTCCTTCGGGGGCGGCCGGGGCGATGGCAGTAGGGAAAGCGATGGCAGATTACGATCGAAAGAGAGAATAGATCCCGATAATCCTCACAACAAGAAAACGGATCCCAACGCGAACAGCAGCGCATTCCGACGAGCCTTAGCGACCGTGACTGGACTTGACGCAAGCAGCAATAAAGGGACTACCCACGCTGTTGACATGGCTGCCAGCAGCACCCACTCCAACAAAGATGCTCCGAGGGAAACTCCCTCAATACGAAAAGTTAGTTGGGCGTCGGATCCGAAGAATAGTTTCAGCGATTGGAGGTTAGAAATTTCCTATTGGGACCGAACCCATCGTGAGCTCCGCGTCGATGTGTACCACCTGCACAAGAACATGGTGGCGTTCGGAGCCCGAAAGAGTGAATGCATTCTGAGAGATATCCAGGAAGTGGAACTGCGGGAGGCCCTCCATTCCCAGATTCCACAAAGCAGCAACAGAAGCAGCAACAAGGGTCGCAGCAGCAATAACAGCGGCGATGAAAACAAAACCGAATGCAAAACCCGTATCGATGTCCCTTCAGAAAGCCAGGCAAAAGCCGTCCCGATGGTCTTGGATTTTTTATATTACACCAAAGAAATGAAACACAAACTGACGGCAGACATGGCCTGCAACATATTCAAGGTTGCCGAACTCATGGAGGTTTCGGGATTGCAGAAGGCAATTGGGGATTTCTACATGAGAAATCTTTCTTTAAAGAACCTGGGGGAATTTCTGAGCTTGGCCACCAAGGCCAGGGCCGACAAGTTGCTGACGATCTGCAAGGCCAAGATCGGACAGATGATTACCGAACAACCCGAGCTCTCGAAAATGGTCCCACCCAAGTTTATGGCGGATATTTTGTGCATCAGCAGCCAGCAACTGGAGGAGGCTCGCGTTCTGGAACCCGAAACCTACACGGAAGAATTGATCGTGTCTCAGTCACTCTACTGGAGCAAGGCGGCGTGCATATGCGCTTCTGCCAACGAGAACATTTTGACGGCGAGGCTGTTTCAGAGGCTCACCTCGGAGGACAATCTGCCGTACATTGATGTCACCGCGACCCCCAAACTGTTGTCGATCGAGGCGCAGTTTTTGGGAACGGGGGTCGTTTTGGAGACGACGGGGAAAAAAAACCCAACATCTACTACAACACAGAGAACCGCAAACATAACGGCTCCTAGTAGCAGTGATAGCAGCAGCGGCGATTACCGAAACGAGTTTACGAGTTTGCAAAGACGGTGTATCGAAAGTATTGCCAATGACTTTGAGAGTTTTCAGAGTTGTTTCGATTCGCCGGAAGCCCTGGCGGAGTCGCTGCGGCATCTTCCGTCCTCGTTTCTCGCTGAGATATTGCTCCAGTCGCGGCATAACAAAATTGAACCGAGGAAACGGAATTAAGCAGTGATGGGGATAACTTTGCCGCGCGGGGGTAGGCGGGGCTTGGAACTTCTATTACTTTTTTTGCGTCCTGCATTATGTATTCTTGAGATGTATGCTATTATTTTGCAATCCATAACAAATCATAATTTTTTTCTGGCAACGAAGCTCGCTTGAGATGCTAAGTGGAGAAATAGCAAGAATCAAACAAACGTTGAAATCGCCGATCCACTCGGGTCCAAAATTATTTGTCAGCGATGAAAATTTATCGCAGCCTACAAACTGCATTCTAGAGTACCATACAGCATTGCTCGTTGGGTGGTTTGGTTTTTATTGTTTTTAAACAATACTGCATCGCCATTCGATGCGGGAAACCAAATCTGCCCTAGGCTTCGTACCGCTTGAACTCGATCTGCTGGACGTCCCCATAGATTTCCACCAGATCGACAATCTCCGCCCGGCTCCCGAGGAAGACCGGGACCCGATCGTGGAGCCCCTCGGGTCGGATCTCCAGCAGGTCCTGGACCCCGTCCGACCCCCTCCCACCGGCGGCCTCGAACACCAGGGCCAGAGGCGCCGCCTCGTAGAGAAGGCGCAGGTGCGGCCGGGGATTCCCCGCCCAGCCACCATGCAACAGGGTCCGATGCACGTCGGCGCAGAGGCTGCAGACGTAGCGGGCCGAGTAGAGCTGCTTTGTGGGCGTCTTCCGGTGCTTGGCGTCCGAGATCCACTTCTGGAGTCCCCGTGGCCAGTCGGGGGCCCGGGCCTCGTTCAGCGAGTAATACGGCCCGGAGTCCGGGCACCGGATCGAGGAACGCGACAGTACGAAGGCGTCCTCGGGTGTTGTGCGGAGTGCGGGATCCAGTGTGAATCCGAGGACACCGTCGGGATGATCGGTTCCCAGCGTCAGGACGAGTTCCGTAGAGGACGAATACACGGCGTACCCCGCGGCCCGGAGCGCCGATCCCGGTCTGGAAAAGAAGGCCGGTTCGGTATCATCATCATCGTCATAATCATCGTTGATGCCCTCGTTTTGGCAAGGGGCAATGCCGAAAATTGAACCCGTCGGAAGGTTGACATCAAGGTTTCCCGAACCGTCCAGTGGATCAAAGGCAATTTCGTAGCCAATGGATGGAGCGCTGTTTGTGTTGGAGTCTCCACTTCCTCTACTTGCATTCTCACTGTGATTGATATTCCTGTTGCGATTGACGATCACCGAGTCTTCTTCTTCCGATGCCATTGCTACCACGGAGTCCACTAACCCGAGATTTGTGATAAAAATGTCGTTGGCAACTACGTCCATGCCCTTCTGTTGCTCCCCCTGGACATTGACCATAGTTTTCACTTCCTTACCATCGCCACCGTTGTATTCGAACAAACCCAGTGACAGGGTCTGCAATCGGAACGAAACCTCGGCGCAGCTCTTTGCCAAAGCTAGCATCACATCGACGAGGCCCGCATCGATGGTGCCTTTGTCTAGTTCTCCCTGCAGGTATTCCTTCAGGGAAATCGTTGCCGCGAGCCGGGAGGTCGACATCGATGCCGACGGGGGGTCCGCGTGCGGTACGCCCCTCAAAGTTGCGGGTGTGGTTGCTCCTTTGCCGTGGTGGTGGCCGCAGCGGTGTCGGTGTTGTCGTGCCAGTTGGAATGCTTGGGTTGTTGCGCGATTGGCAGAAAACACGGTCGTGAAAACAACCACCAGCAAAATAACCAAGCGAGACGTGGCGATCCGGTTCGTTGCGGAAGTGATCCCGTTGTGACGGAAGGTTGCTCCCGTTCCTTTCGGGTTGGGAAGAATTCTGTGTCCGGTCGTGAGGAGTACTTGGAGTATTGTTGTCGTAGCGAACGACATGATTGTTCCGTTTCGTTCGAGTTGTAACGCGTCGATGGATTCCGAACACCTATCGATTCGACATTCAACCTACACAAGCACCGATGCCAAGAACTCCGGTCCAACACTCACTATTGTCAATGAACAATCCCCAGAGGGCGACTTTATCGGAAATTAAGGAACCGTTTGGGAAATCTTTCGAGCAAAAAAACGACAGGCAACGCGGGATGGCCATGCTGTGCATTACTCCGGTATTATGTAAGATCTTACGCGGATATCCAAAACTGAATGCTGTCCAAGTTTGTCAACAATCTCATCTTAACGGTACTTGTACTACCGTAGAATTCGTCACTAAGAAAAAATTGAATTGACACGTCCACATACGTATCTCGTACTCGTACTCGTACCTCGTACTACTTGTACTCCTAATAGGTAAGATCACAGACCGGTACAACCGTAAATTCGAAAAAAATACTTCGTCCAAATTCGTACGAGTACGAGTATGTGTGTTAATGACGAAGAGACAAAGTAGGGCTACGTAGAATTTGTACCAGCTCCAAATGTTCAATATAACACTCATGATTTAAATTGGTCTCATGACTGATTATTTTGAACCTCTTTCGGTTCGAAATTCCGTTTTTTCTCTCTTTATTACACGAAGTACTCAGTTCGTACTTGTTCGAACCTCTATTGCGAACCTCTATTGCAAAACTCAATACTCGTCACTTCTTTGCTTCCTACTCCATCTAATTGCAACTACTTTAACAGCAATGAATAACAAATAAATAACACCATTAAACTAATTGAATTGCACTGTAGCGTCACTGGTTGTTGCCACGTAGGGCGGCGGGGGGAGCGAGCGCTTTGACGACGACGACGACAACAACGACGTAGATTTTTGCCCTTTGCCCTTCCTCGTCCATCCATTGTTGCTGTTGTAAAAGCTCTTTTCTCCTGTAGGACTCGTCCAATCGATCCGAAACTTGCAGGTCTTGTTGATCTTGGTGTAAGGAAAGGAATGCCAAGTAGCGGGTCGATTTAATGCTATGGTTAAGGAATGGCTTGGTTGAGACCACTTGGTATTCTGATGGGTGTGGTAATGGAGTTTTTTGTGAACTTTTTGTGATTTTCTTGACCGGAAGAATCATAAAGTCTGAAGGGGTTCCGGCGCGCGCAACCCCTGCAAATTGGGTATCTATGGAAAGCTCTTGCTCTTGCCAATTCTGGCGCGGTGATTACTTTGGTCAAGAAGTTCCAGCTGGAGAGTAAGATCAATAAGACTAACAGGACCCAAATCTATTGGTGTACGAGGGGGGCCAAAAAAAAAAGCTGTCTCAAAATGGTCACCCTATTTTACACACTTACTCGTACCGTACGGTACGTACGAGTACGAACCTAAATACGAGCATCGTACTGTATCGAACACAAGTAGTCCTCTCAGTCACGAAAGATGACGATTGTTTTCATCCGTCATCCAACTTCACACCCATCTTCGAAACTTCACATCCCTTTTTGCAGATCTCGCGTCCTCCTTCCTTTTTCGTTGACACCATTGTTAATCATTGTCGTCATTACTACCGTACTACGGACGATTTTTATATTGGTACTTGCAATCCACCTTAATCCATTCTTGCAACACCGAAACAACACTGGGAATCGACAATGAAGAGCTATCCGCCAGCCATACACCTCTTCGCCGTATCGTTCTTGGCTCTCCAAGAGCAGGCAGCGGGCTTTGTGAATCCTTCCCATTCCGATACTTTTACCACCGAAAGGATTGCGCCGACAACATTGGCGGTGGCTAATGAGCACAACAGCGATACATCGTCCGAGGAATGCAGCAGCAGACGCCAATGGATCCGCCAAACAACCATGGCCGCGGCAACAACCCTCGCAACCACCACATTCCAAGCACGAGTCGCCACTGCCGAGGACGGGGCCTCGCAGCAAAAAATGTTTGCCCCGGGCGGGACCCTGGTCGACTACCAGGTAGGAGTCGCGGTCGGAAACGACAAAGCCAGCCCCTCCCGCCGAAACGACAACTCCAACGTTATCTTTGGTCAGGATTACTACTACAAGTTCGGAACGGCACCCAGATTCATTCCGGAAGGAGACACCTCCTTTCCGGTTAAGATGCCCTTTGTCCTGAGCCAGCAACGGTACGATGGCCTCAAAAAATACCGGGAGCGTGTCCAGCGGGGGATCGACAAGCTGGAATCGCTCGGAACAGAAATTGCCGCCGGCAACTACGCGTCCATACCGTCTTCGGACGATCCCGAGTACTCGATCCGGCCCATGGGATTGCTTGCCAACTCCTTCCTTGCGTCGGAAAACACGGGAACCACCAACGAGCTCTTTCTGGCCCGCTGGTATATTAACGAAATCTATCTGGACATTGGTGACATCAAGGCGGCATCGTCCAAGCAAGCCGCCGAAACCTCTCACGCCAACGCCGTCTTGGCGATGAATTCGTACCTGGGCATGCTGAACCGATCCATCACCGCCAAGGTCGGGGATCCCTTCGTGTTGGTAGGAGTTTCTCCTCCTGTTGCCCAGGCTGTGGCAAGCCCATCGGTTGGGGACGTCTGATTCCAATCCATGCAACAAAATGACACGACACAAACCAAGAGTGCCGGGAAGGGCGCTTCCGCAAAATTGGGATCCTGTTAATGTCACCAGCAACAACAATAATACGACGACTAGAATTAAATCTGTTTTAAAAGATTAATCCATAGGCTAAAATCAGAAAAAGGGAGCGTGAAACATCCGGATCGAAGAGGGCGCTCAAAGGAACCATCGGAAGTTTTACTCCTGCTTCAATCACGACCAGAATGTGTTTTCGCATGGCAGTCCATCTCTGGCCTGCCACGCAAAACTCAATGAAGTGCCATAGAATGACCAATCACACATACCATACGACTTCGAATATTCGACAATCGACTTCTGCCCTTGGAAGCTATTCATTCGTCCAAAGTTTTCGACCCACGATTCGATAAGAAAGCTACCGTATGGGGCGCCTACAAGCCTGCTGCCTTCGTTCCACTCGGTACGAGTTGTTCGCAGATACCAATGGACCGAGCCGTGAACTTCTGTCCTCGTGTCTCCAAGTTCCGAAGACACCAATTGCAGAAAATTGAGGAAAAATTGAACGTCGTAGCACAGCGATGGCTGCCAAAGAACCAACGCTCAAACAAACAGATGAACTAACTAAACATTTGACCAGTACGAATACATTACGAAGAGAAGTGCCTTCCTCTCCCGGATTGCGGAGACAAATTGTGTGAAGAGACCCCATGCCAAGTGCAACTCAATTTGTTTCATTCCTTCGCCAGTGAAGCGACCAATCATGGCATCGTTCTTGGTGAATCCTGGAATAACTTGTTTGGGTGTCGGATGAAAAATGAATACTGTATTTTACTAGGGTGGGTACGAGTACGGGTTCCGAGCAACCTGTTCGTATCGTATCGTATCGTATCAAAAAATCAGATTTGAACTATTGTTATCATTTTGACAGTATTCAAAAGTCGTGGCAAAGACTTCATGAACTCAATGCGTGGAAGTGAAAGTAATTAGAAGTGGGATACAATAATATCTTCTATGAAACGATATCCATTCATGTGATACTTCGTACGAGTAATAGTAGTACGGTAGGTAACACCCCGTCCTCCGTTTTGGTTGGCACGTGTCATCCTCCCCTCTCTAAAGAAAAATCCGAGGCGCGCGCGCCGAGGATTTTTCGTTAGATAGGGGATGACACGTGCCAACCAAATCGGCTCCGAGTAATATCATTGGGAGGAGGGGTGTTACTTGGTACCACTCTAGCTCCTTGTTATCCGAGGCCCCCCGGGCCGAGGAAACAAGCAGCTAGAGTGGGACCAAGTAACACCCCTCCTCCCAATGATAATACAAGGAGGAGCTAAAGGAGAAAAGGGGTGTTGACATGGTAATCTCTATGGCTTTGGAAGGACGAGCACAATGGAGGAGGAGGAGGTCCTTGCTAGCTATCGATGCTACTACAGGGGAAGTAGTAGCGTTTTGATGCTGCTACAGGGGGGGGGGGCAAGGCTAAACCGGTACCATACTGATTGGTGGTACCGATGAGTACTTGTAGGAACAAGTACAAATGGTACGGTACCAATCAGCAGTGGTACCATTTTGGTGGTACCAGAGTACCACTCACTTGTTAAGTAATAATTTTTCAACGCATTGTACGTGTTTTTAGGTATACTCAAGCGTAAAGAGGGAACTAACGCGCAGGATTAGCAGCAGCAGCAACATGGAATTTAACTGCTGATTCCTTGACACCTGTGTAGAATCTAGTAGAATCCCTACTACATTGTTGATTTTTAATCTTTTGCTTGCTTTTTCCCAGTTGGAATTCATAATTTCAAAATCAAGCACTTTCAGAAGCAAATTGCTCCCCGACCATGGGTATAGACACTTTCCATTGCTTCCTATCCTATTACAACAACAAGAAACCCATTCTATCACACTGTAAGTCATTGCCGGTTCTTTGTTTGCTGGAAGGGGGAGATGTTCAGGCTGTTTCAATTTGATTCGGCAGCATCGTTGTCATTTTTTTATTCATTCCTATCACTCAGGACGCTGCTTCTTTTTGCTTGTTTGACCATGGGAATAGCAACAACAAGCACTGTAAGAAGTGACTGTCGGTTCTTTGTTTGTTGGGGGGGGGGAAATGTTCAGGCTGTTTTGGTTTGATTTGGAGCTGACGGCGAGTTGCCATCATCGTTGTTGTTGTTGTTGTTGAAGTTGTTGCCGTCACTTTGTTTATTCATAGTAGTATCACTCACGACGATGCTCCTTTTTGCTTTTGGCCATGGAAATAGCCCCTTCCAGCAACCATGGTTCGAACTATTCCACCCTGAAAAGAGCAAGCAACAAGGCTGCTCCAGCTCCTCAGACTTGGTCTAATGCTCCAGCTCAAGATCTTTGGTCTCGGACTCAGTCATCTATTGGGGACGCAACAACAACAAACCAACGCCGGTCTGTAGCAGCCAGGAATTCTTCATTGAGCAAGAACCTCTATAAGCAGAAGATCCCCTTCCTTCTGGGCCTCCAACCACCACTGCTGACAAAAGGGAGAAGAAGAGCCCGCGTTGGACCCTTCCTCTTTCTGCCCCGGTTGCTTCTTCGGCGCCGTTGGTTTTGTCTAATCGTCAATCTATAACAAGCGCTGCTCTGTTTTGCTGTGGGATTGGCGCATTCGCTGCATCTGAACTACAAGCACTGCGCTGCTCCAATATAGGGGACTGGTGTATCCACGGCGTCCATCAGTCTAGGGGACTGGTGTTGTATTCACGGCATCCGAACTACAAGCACTACTTTGTTTATTAGTACAGGATGTTCCAGCATCAGCACTACTACAACAAGCTCTCATGTTGGGCCCAACAGCCTCAATATTCATCATGATGTGCTCTCTAGCAAGAAATAGGTCTACAGACTAATTCTAGTTTTTTTTGGCATACTCTGCTGGTCCCTGTCTGCTGTGTACTAGTCTGTTCTGGGAGTAACAAAAATAGTGGTAGGGAAATAGTGCTCAGAATGCTACGATTTAGAAAATAGAACACTGCTAGAAATCGCGTAGAACATACTAGTACCAGAGTACCACTTTTGGTACCGGAGTACCACATTCTGCTACCAGAGTACCACATTCTGCTACCGGAGTACCACTCCCTCCTCCACCCGTTGAGCCTGTTTCAAACCCTCATTTTTCTTGGTACTTAGGAGTGAGTACACGTGCTCGTCCGCAGAAGCCATAGGATTACTGCCGTACGAGTAGGAATAAGGACTAAGTATGTACCGGTTTGTAATCGTACATCATAATCATAGAGCCGTTATGTACTACTTACTACGTATGCTAGTTACGTAAGACTGAGGCTACGAATCCATCAGGTTTCCCTTTCTCAATTCAAGTCGGGAAAATCCGATAACCCTTTTTTTCGCCAAACCTGAGGCAATATCAATAATCGTAAAAGTGAAGATTCTTCGTTTTTTCTTTGTCCTGGTGTTCTCCTTTTTTTTCATCTCTCATGAATTTAAGAAACAATCAATGATGATACGGGCCCTGTTACAGTTAGTACATCAAAAGTGAACCAGAAGGGTTACTTGTACCAGTATGTACCAGCAGCCTCCGAAAAACACAAGAACACGAACAGCTACACACTGACCCTGATAGCTAACGGGGTATGAATCTCGTGCGTAGTCATTTCTTTTTCTTCACCGACATATTCTTTCATATTGTTCAAGATCTCTAATATTATCATAATAACGTCGCACTGTTGCGATGTGGCATTCCCATATTAGAAAACGAATGGCCATTATGATGCATGGCCGTTGGCTTTTACCTGGCTCTATCGCCACCGCCACTGCTTCCCTAGGTCGGTCGCGATTTGTCGTTTTCGGAGTGAAGGATCCCGCCCTAGCTACCGTTTGCAATATGTTGAATGGAACAACAATGACATCCTTGCGATCATCAAAACATTCCTTTCATCGCTGTTCTTTGGTGACAACCACGTCGTCGACACCTTTGATCACCAGCAACGAAAACGCCCTTGCTTCCTGGCAAAAGAGTAACTGGTTGACCTACCTAGCCAGCGGATTGGGATCCGAAAACCTTTTTCGGTCCATCGACAAGAACTCCGACGGGAAGATTTCCAAGAAGGAACTCGAATTCTTTCTAGAACAGTCCATCCATCGACGGGGTGTCCATCCACGGGCCTTCAAGATGTTGGATGATGTAACCCACGATCACGAAGTGGATCTGGACGAGTTCCGATCGTGGCTAATTCTGGCCACCAAGTTTGGTGCCGAACGGAACTCCGTCTATGCCAACAACTACCTGCACAGTTACGCCCATGTTGGGGACCGCCAGCAACAAAAACAACAGAAGCGGCAACAAGAACATAAAGATGACAATAACCAAGGTGAAGCTATTAGCTACCATTCCTGGAATAAGAATACAATGTCTCAGGCGGTCCGGCGAATGCAGGTACGTGATATTTCTCTTATTCATGAGCTTTGCGATTCGCATTCAAGTATGCTACATTCTACTGCATGGGCCGACGCGCAAGAAAACTCACTATGGAGTGGGTTTTGCACTATTTCGCCACGAAATCTCTTTGCATTAGTATGCAGTTCGAGGGCAGATTGTAATGAAGGCTGATGAAGTAAGTAAATTTCCTGTTTTTAATGTCACACATTGCCTGTACCTGATCAGTAATGCTTGACTATGCGCCGCCTTCGATACATTTTATGCTGCTGATGCTCTATTCTCTGTATGGTGTGTACTCGGTATGAAAACAGCTTCAACAACAAGGGAGAGATATTATTTTCACAAACATCGGTACGTTGTTACTTGTGTACATAACTGCGTCCCACACCCAAGCAGTTCGATGAATGAATAAATAACTTAACCAGACATCCGATCCAGTGTATATTTCTCCTCTACTAACGAAAGAATTTCTTGATTGTCCGCTTACTTTCATCACTCGTTTCTGCTTACATTATACGAAACGCACATCCTCGTTGTAGGAAATCCCCACTCGGTTGGCCAGCAGCCCATAACCTTCTTTCGGCAGGTCGCTTCACTTACGGATCTTGGAGACGACGGAATTTACCACCCTGACGTCCTGCGCATGTTTCCAACCGATGTGGTGGAACGAGCCAAGACCATCCAACGTGTCTTGGAAGGATCGGGCACGGGGGCCTACACTGGATCCCAGGGCGCTCTCGGATTTCGGAAGGACGTAGCAAGGTTCATCGAAGAGAGGGACGAAGGCCATCCTGCTTATCCGGGAAACATTTTTCTCTCGAATGGTGCCAGCTCGGCCATCGAGTTAGTCTTGACGACCATTATGTCCACAGAATTATGTGGGGGTGAGTTCTGTAAAGTGCTATTCAACCGAATGGAAATTTTCGCTGTCGGCTTCGTCGCAGCTCTTCAAATGCAACTCACGATATGATTTTATCTGGATAGTCATGGTTCCGATACCACAGTATCCATTGTATTCGGCTTTGATTGCAAAATTGACAGGCACACAGGTGAACTATCATCTCGACGAAGAAAGGAGTTGGTCTACTTCGAAAGAAACACTCGAAGCCGAACTGAAAAGTGCCCAAAAAGACGGAATCGTAGTCAAGGCTCTCGTACTAATCAACCCAGGTGCGTTGGCTACGTTGTGGGACAGGAATGAAGCCAAGCAGGCAGGCAGTGTGATGTACTTCATTTTCCTTTTATGGAAACAGAGATTTTTTGGTGTCGCAACTTGTATGGTTGGAAAAAGTACTAAAAAATCTGCATATAAACTCATTGTTTGTTCTTTCCTCCCTCGATTTGCCATAGGAAATCCTACCGGTCAAGTGCTTGGTCGCCAAGAACTCGAGATCATCTGTAAGGTGAGGTCTTGTGCAATATATGTGTCATTATTTGCCTCTCGTTTTGTCTCTTGCGTTGAACCTTCTGAAGACGAATTATGACCAACCTATTAAAACAATGTTTCGGATGCAATGCTTTGCCTCAATTCTACCCCGTCCTTCTCTTCTCTCATAGTTTTGCACCGAAAATGGTATTGTTCTCTTGGCGGACGAAGTGTATCAAAAGAATATTTATAATCCTGAAAAACAGTTCTTGAGTGCCAAAAGGGTGGCTCTCGAGGTAAGTGTTTTGTTCATTATTAATGCACAGGTGAAAATGGGTGTTACTGCCATCCCATTACTGATGGGGTCGCGGATCCGTTTGTTTGTTTATTGTTTTCTTTATCATAGACTCCTGGTTGCGAACGCTTGCAATTGATAAGTTTCCATTCCACGAGCAAAGGACTGATCGGAGAGTGCGGGCGCAGGGGTGGTTACATGGAACTCCACAACATCAATGATTACGTACAGTCGCAATTGTTCAAACTCGCATCATGCTCCTTGTGTTCCACGGTGTCGGGCCAGATCATGACGAGCCTGATGGTGAATCCACCAAAGCCCGGCGACGAATCCTACGATTTGTTCGCCAAAGAGGAGGAGTACATCCTCGAAGGCCTGAAACGCCGATCCAGGGCGCTAGTAGACGGCCTGAACCAAGTGGACGGGATCACGTGTAATCCTCCGGAAGGAGCTATGTATGCCTTCCCCAAAATAGAGATCCCCCCCAAGGCCATTATTTACGCCGAGGAAAATGACATGACACCGGACACGTTTTATTGCCTCTCACTTCTAGAGGAAACGGGAATTTGTGTTGTGCCCGGCAGTGGATTCGGTCAAAAAGAAGGGCGTTATGGGTTCCGCACAACCTTTCTTCCGCCCGACGAACAACTGATGCCAGCCATTGATCTGTTTGCGAGCCACCACCGCAACTTCTGTGCCAGGTTTGCCGACGAAACGCAGGCAACAGAATCGTGTTCGGTGCTATGATACTACTAGTTTGAACCAACGCATTGTAGTGTATTGAACGTCTCCTGAGAATCGATGTTGGCTTTGTGCGATTGAGGGGCAGGAACAGAAAGACAGTCAATGTGGACACGTAACGTACTGGTACGGTAGCTCCTATTGCGAGATATTATTATTGAGTGATTCCCGCTAAACGAAAAGTAATAAAATTAATAAAAAAACACATAAAAAGTATGTGTTTTCTAGTATATTTATTCACTTCTGAATAAAATTTGTCAGTCCACATGTATCCGACTGACAGTTTTTATTCACTTAACTAACACTGAATAGATTTGAACAGAATCTTAAAAATAAACATTTCAGTCACCCAACGCATGAATCAATTGTGTGCACCTCTTGCACCTCTTTTGCCGGGCATGCTTTTTTGGTGATCATTGCTAATTTTGCTGAGCTGAAAAATTAGGAACGAAAAATCTGGAAAGAAAAGAAAGTCCGGAAAGAAACAGCAACAACAGTAACACTCATCTCTCCAGCAAGAAATCAGCAATTAATTCAACTTCAACACTTTCTTTTCTTTTGAGCGCTGACTTAGGACAAGAATGTCCTTCTACCCCTTCACTACAATTGCTCTCGTTGCTCTCGCTAGTTTATTAGACAATTCATCAGAAGATGAAGATGAAGACGAATCAATTCAATCCGCGGTCCCCTCACAAAAAGAAATACCATCCATCATAACAATCAACATGACACCGGCTGCTGGTGGTGGAAAGAAAGCCAGTATTGCCAACTACACAAAGCCCGAGTTGGAGCACTTGTTCAGATGCATGAGAAATATCCTACCGATTGGACCAGAAGAGTGGGACGCCATTGCAAGCCTACACGCTGAAAAATATCCTGGTAGCGACACTGATTCAATCAGGAACAAATACATTCGGTTGTACCGGAAGAAGATGCCAACTGGTGATCCAATTAAGAAATTGGATGTTGAACAAGCCAAGGAAATCAAGTACCTGATTGGTGATAGAGTCTCCATTTTTAATGGAGGGGAAACATTCGATCTTCTAACAGGGGAGTTTGTCCCTGCCGATGAGGAGCCGTCCCATCCTCTACTAGATCCTCCACTTTGTCAACCAACTCTACTAACTCAAGGAACAACTCAATCAGCTCAAGGAACGGCTCAAGGAATGGAGGACAACCATCCAACACCCCCACTTCTACTTGGTCAACCAACTCAACCACCAACACAAATTGATGAAGCAACGGAGCTCACTCCTACCAGTACCATTAGTGGTGGTGTCAGCATTACTAACAAGAAGAGAGCTTACAATTGCAAAGCTAACATGGACACACATTTAATGAGTGTGATTGCTGCAGCATTGAAAGAGGGACGAGAGGATCAAAAGCTTCAGCAGCAGGCATTGGAATCCCATCGAGCGGCCTTGGAACTCCAGCAACGATCCCATCAAGCAGCCTTGGAACTCCAGCAACGATGACAGGACAAGGCCAATGAAGAGAGGAAGGTGGGCAAATCAAGAGAGGAAGGCGTTGTTGCAGGCACTCATTGCTCAACTTACTACTTGTGGTGATGCTTCTACTGCTGACGGGAAGGTCCTCAAAAGAAAACTGCACAATCTTCGAGTCTCGTGTGCTGATGACAGCAGCAGCAATGAAAGTAATTTTGAATGAGTAATCAGTGACGACAAATCAAATTGATCGATTCATTAGTTAGTTAGTTAGTTAAAATAAAGGAATCGATGATTAGTTAGCTAAACTCAACAACAACAACACCATTGCTCCAGACAGAAACTTAGGCTACAAGAAAGACAATAGAAAAACTCTATTGCAACACCTTAAAAGAGGGATCCAAAATCACTAGAGGTGCGCTGGAGCAGAATTATTCGGTCGTATTGTCGACTGCTCTAAATACTGCTGATCAATTTGATTGATCGATCGACTAATCCATCGATTAATTTGTAACTACTATTGATTGTCTAATTGATCCAAAGAGGTGCGCTGGAGTAATGCTGCTAATTTGTAACTACTATCTATTATCTAATTTATCTAATTTGCTAACGTAATCGATCAACTAATCGATCGAATTGATCGAATCAAATACATCATTTGCAGTTCCTGTTGGTACCAATTCATAGGAGAAGAAACCTTCAGTCTGACTCATGTAAGTGTTGAGTATGGTGTTGATTTCAACTTTAGCCATCTGGAAATTGTAGAGACAAACAAGGAGCTTCAGAATAATCTTCCTGTCTCCTGTTTCTTCCAGGAGCATGCTGTCTTTCGTCCAGGGAAATCCTCCTTGGATCTGTCACATTCCCCATTCCGAGAGCTGTCGAATGCTGGTAGCAGTGCAATTCACTGTAAGATCTGCTGCATTGAAGGGATCACTTTGGCAACTCCGCATGAGGTATGGCTTTCTAGACAGTTTGAAAGCTGAATTGACAATAAGGTTTGCTAGGTATTTATTGTACATGAGCTCCGTCTTTTCATAGAGCCCATAGTCAGCTTGAGTACTATCATGCCAACAGCCTAGAGCATTCAAGATGCAACCACGGATCATGCCGTCCGGAGCAAAGATCAAAACACTGTTGACCTATGTCCAACAAGTCCAACCATTGTAGTATTGGTTTTGCTTCATCCAGTTACAAGACTGTTGGAGATGCAGTTTGTGGCCATCGCAGGCACCCCACACTCTGTGAGGTGCTAACACAGGATACTTTACAGCGATAGCATCGACGTATTGTTGAATCTCTTCTTCATTCGGTAAGCAAACTTTTGCAGCAGGATGGTCTTGTAATGCAGTAAGAAGGACCTTGCGTCCGGATTTTTAGCCATCTGTACATAGGAGAAGCTGTTAATCCAAACGCTAGAGCAACTGCTCTTGCTGTTGATCCTCTGGTTTGGAACCAGAATAATGTGCACTCAAAAGAGTACATATAACAGCCCATGAGTAAATTACTTATTGCAATCATGAAAATCAATACAGAATCGGAATGGACCTCATTTATTCCATATATCACAATGAAGCAAAAGGCCCATTGAATAAAATACTTCACCTTGCCGGCCAGCCTTGCTTGCCAAAAGAAGCAGGTAGGTGGCGCGGGTAGTGATTAAACAGACATTTACTGTTTTTTATTTTAGAGATTCCAAGTTCCAAATTCGTCAGTTAATAAAAATATTCATCCATTTGGTGCATCAAAAAATCTATTCGATCTATTCACTCGTGAATATTTTTTATTATTTGGTCTTTTATTCCCTAAATGGTGGTGGGAATCACTCAATCACTCAAGCAGCTGTCTGTGGTGTTCCAACGCTCACGATTGAAATTACCCACGATTCAACAAAATCTGAAAAGCAAGTCGGTCTTCAATATTGAACACTGGATGAAGAACATATCCAAATTCCCTATGTGTGATGTACGTTGAATTCTAATTCAACGCCTTTTTACTGTTACAAGCTGGCCGCAACGGCTCCTCGGAGAAGTTGTCAGAGCAAGCTCACAATCTTAGTCTTTAACCAATACATAAGCATTATTTTAGTACCTTTTTTAGAGGCATACGACACTGTTTAAACAGTCGAATAACTGCTTCGACCTTATTACTACCGGTACGAGTACTTCAACTACTTGAGTAAACACTACTACTTCAACAGCTAATAAGCAATCAACTGATCCTGACAATTGTCCAGTAAGAACAAGAAGAAACAATGTCCTACTCCATCATCCCTTTCAAGTTTGACTTTGACCAAGAGTCTATTGACAAGGTGGAGTTCAAGAGCGCACAAGAGTTCAATGGAATGCCTGAAACAATGAAGCTCAAGATTCCATTGATTACTGCAGGATCAACCAAATTAAAAATCCTTTTCACCATCAATGAATTCATGTTGTCCAAGAAGACACTCAACCTAACAACAGGTCCAAGGCTATATGACAAGTTTGTAGACCTCCTCAGGGATTACACCGACAAGAGTTGGTGGAATGACTATCTTACAAACAATGTCCCTCAAAGAACTGTCAACAATTTCACCACAACTGTACAAGCATTTGTCAACTACAAATTTGACAACAACCTCGATGCATATCAAAACCACAGAAGATTTCTCACCAATATTTAAAAAACAACAACTATGACAGTACACCAATTTGTTGCACAAGTCAACTTCCACAACCACGTCATCCTTCCACTACTTCCAGGACACCCTCCAGAAGATGCAGAGATCAAAGAGCGAGATTTCAAGAATTTAATATTCCAATTGATGCCTGAGGATTGGAAACACACCTACCAGCAACACCACTCTCCCCATAGGGATTCCCTCTCTGAAATGATGATGAGATTTGAGAGATACCAGTATACACAAAATCACAAAAAGAAATCAGGTAATCCATCTCCAAACAGCAATAACAGCAACAACAATGGCAACAACAACAACCAACGGAAAAACAACAGCAATAACCAACGCAACAGCAACCAAGGCAACAGCAACAACAAAGGACCGGCTAGAATCTCTAACGGCTCACCATGTCCGATCCACCCTGGTACAAACCACACTTGGGGCCAATGCTACACCAACAAGTATGGCAACAATTCCAATCAGTCCAATAACAACAATAGAGACAATACCAACTTGCATGTGAATGATCACAGTTCCAACAACAACAGCAATCGATCCACTACCTCCTCTTCACATGGCAGTAGCTTCCATGAACCGGAACAACACATGTGAATCTTCATCAATGAACCAGAAGAAACCATCCCTGCAACTCCTTGGCCAGATCTCTTCCATGTAGATATGGACATCAATGAAGAACATTACAACACCGATCTTCAAAGATTCCCCACTGAAACCATCAATTCCGACAACAACAAGCAAGAGGTTGCTCCCAGGAACACCGATGTCGACCTTGCTCCAACCACAGTAAGTGTCTGCAACTCCATCAATGGATCCCCTGGCAAGTACTACTTGAAAACTCTCTTTGATTCCGGATCGACCGACAATCTCATTGTTGAATCAGCAATTCCTTTGGGAATCAAGAAACACCTACTCAACCAACCGATTCAAATGCAAACCACCAATGGCAAAACCACTTGCAACCACTACCTAACCTTGGAGAACACCATGTTTCCTGAGCTGTCCTAGTATTCCATGAAAGTCCTAAAAATCAAGTGCTTTGTAGTCGCTCAGAATATCAACTACCATCTCCTCATTGGCAGGAAAACCATGAGAGATCTTGGAATGAAGATGGACTTCAAAACTTGCACCATAGAATGGTATGAGAAGACAACGGACTTCCATCCTCGCAATTACTTCGGCAACAAGGTCTTGCTCCACAAGGTCATGTCTGCAGAGCCACACGCTGTTGCAGAGAGTTACTCCAACCAAGCCATCCAACAATCGTACGTAGATGGCACCACCAAGTATGGGAAGACAGACCTCCACAAGTTAGTCACCAAACAAACCCATCTCTCCTACCATGAAAAACAAGCCCTATTACCAATATTGCTCCAAAATGAAGAACTTTTTGAAGGCTTGAATGACAAGGAATGAGGCATTTCCCTAATCAAAGGTTCCACATCGACCTCCAGCAAGGTGCATCTCAGTTTCACGTCAAACAGTTGTATCCAATTCCACTCCACCAATAGGAAGCTGTTAAGAAAGAAATTGACCGACAAGTGAAGCTTGGCATCCTAGAACAATGCTACGCCATAGAATGGATAATGCCAGCCTTTGTGGTTCCAAAACCAGATGGCTCGTGTCGGCTTATCAGTGACTTTCGAGAACTCAACAAGGTCACAAAGAAACTGCACTACCCACTTCCAAAACTCCAAGACATCTTCCACCGAAGAAGAGGCTTCAAATATGTGACCCTTATCAATGTCAGCATGCAGTTCCACACTTTCAAACTTGACAAAGCCTCCACCTGGCTTTGTGTCCTGATTACTCCATTCAGAAAATTCCGGCTCCTCAGGTTGCCAATGGGCTTCCTCAACTCTCCAAGCTGGGCCCAAGGCTGCATGGAACAAATGCTCCTCCACTTGAAGGACATTGAAGTATACATCAAAGATATTGGAATCTTCTCCAATACTCTTGAATCCCATTGCAAGTCCCTCTCCTCTGTCCTCTCCTTACTCAAGGCCCACAACTTGTTGGTCAAGCCCTCCAAGTGCCACTGGTTTCAATCACAAGCGCCGTGGCTTGGCCACATTATCTTCCGAGATGGAATCAGACCCAATCCAAACAAGATAACTGCCATCCTGAAACTAGTGTTTCCCTCAACAACAACCCAACTTCGATCCTTTGTTGGAATGATTAACTTCTACCGAAACTTCTATCCAAAGCGCGCTGAAGTCCTTGTACCACTCACTAACCTCTCTGGAAGAGCCAAAGGCAAGATATCTCCAACCCCCGAGCTTATTGAGGCCTTCAACAAAGCCAAGGCTCTCATTGCCAAGGACATTCTTCTTGCTTTCCCTGATCCAAACAAGCCCTTCCATATCTACACTGACGCTTCTGATTGCCAACTCGGAGCTGTTATTCTCCAAGACGGCAGAATTATCCTCTGCTTCTCCAGAAAACTCAATGCCGCTCAACAGAAATATCCAACGATCGATAAAGAGATGCTCTGCGTTGTAGAAGTCTTCAAGGAATTCAGACCCATTCTCTGGGGTGTCGAAATTATTGTGTATACCGACCACATCAACCTTACCCAACAAAACCTCACCAGCCACTGGATTATGACTTGGCGAATGCTCCTTGAAGAATTCTCCCCAATCTTTCAATACATCAAAGGCAAAGATAATGTCATTGCTGGTGCCCTCTCAAGGCTCCCTCTGCAGCAAGATACTCCAGAGGCCTCAGCTCCCACTCCCACTCCTGATCCAACAGAGGATCCTTGGGGCTCAGACCTTCCTCCTTGCTCAACTTCACCTCTCGACCCAACGGACGATGTTCTCTTTCTTTCCGAACTGTTTCTTAACTACCCCAAAGATGTCCCCATGTACCCTTTAGCATTCGATCAACTTGCCCAAGACCAAGCTGCCAATGTAGATATCTCTACCAATCCTTGGTACACAATCAAAAACTTCAATGGCACTGACTTGCGAGTTGTCGAATCCAACGGTCACCAAAAGCAAATTGTACTCCCTCCGAACCGAGTACAAGCCACAATCAAATATTACCACCATGTGCTTGGCCATGCCGGCTCAGAACAATTGTATTGAACCATTAACCAATTTTTATATGCTCCAAACTTGAAAGACCAAATCAATTCCTTCTGTCGCTCCTGTGATGCGGGCCAAAGATACAAGAATAGCCACCAAAGCCATGGACAACTCCCAACCAAAGAACACCAGTACGTTCCTTGGGATACTATCACAATCAATGGAGTTGGACCCTGGAAAATCAAGATCCCTGGCCATGGAACTGTCTCCTTTAATGGCTTCACCATCATGGATATGTGCACCAATCTCCTCAAAATAATCCGAGCCCCACAAGTAAACCCAACCGGCCTCATCGCAGTCCATGCCCTCGACAATGGCTGGCTCTCCCGATACCCCAAACCAGTAAATTGCATCATCAATCAAGGAACCAACTCCATGAGTAATGACTTCCAACTCCATCTCACCAACCTGGGAATCAAAGCCAAGGTTTGCTCTGTCCGCAACCCTCAATCCAATGCCGTACTTGAAAGAGTCCATGACACCATGAAATCAGCAATGTGAACCGAGCTCAATACTAATCCTCCACAAACTCTTCAGGAAGCCACAGACATCATCGATAGTGTCTTTGCATCTGCTCAGTTTGCTGTTAGATCCACCATCAACAAAGCATTCGGAATGACTCCTGGAGCCCTTGTCTTCCATCGAGATATGTTTCTCCCAATCCCTGTAATCACCGGCTTGGCCATGGTGAGAAACAAACGACAGGCCCAGATAGATAAGAACACGATGAAAGAGAATAGCCACAGAAAACTGCATGATTATCGTGTAGGAGACCAAATGATGACAAAAAATGGAAAGCAAATTCCTGGGGCTTTGGAAGCAAGAAGCAAAGGCCCCTACACTATCCAGCAAATCCACACAAATGGTACAGTTTCCTTTCTCTTAGGAAATCACGTTATCCAATGTATGAATATTTGGAACCTCAAACCATATCACACCAATTAAAAATTTCTCATCTAAGGAATACTGGTCGCACACGACTAACAAAATTCTGTGCCACCAATCGAAACTTTTATGAGAAGGAGAAGAGTGTGGTATTCCAACGCTCACGATTGAAATTACCCATGATTCAAGAAAATCTGAAAAGCAAGCCGGTCTTCAATAGTATTGAACACTGGATGAAGAACATATCCAAATTCCCTATGTGTGATGTACGTTGAATTCTAATTCAATGCCTTTTTACTGTTACAAGCTGGCCGCAACGGCTCCTCGGAGAAGTTGTCAGAGCAAGCTCACAAGAATCTTAGTTTTTAACCAGTACATAAGCATTATTTTAGTACCCTTTTTAGAGGCATACGACAGTGTCGTGTCGGCATAAAAATTAATCTTATGTTCTACCGTACGTACTTCGTATTCATTGTTCATTCATTCATCACTTCTTGTTCCATTCTGTTCTAGAAAATCGAGGGAAAAATGACATAGCGTAATTACGTCGTACCAATGTACGAATAGCTAGGAATCCTTTTTGAGGTCCTCGGATCTCAATTTTGCGACCATTAAGTACCGAGATGCTACCCGTCGTTCTCAATACAAATCATGCTAATCACTATTCGAAAGCGAAGGGCTCTCCCCTACGCGACCAAAAGGATGCCTAAGTAACGGAGTTCTCAGAATTTTCATCCCTCGTAGTACATTCTTGAGTTTTCCTTGAGATTTTGGTACAATACAACAGCGAGGGAGTGTCTCATCTGCGATCAAAAGGGCTATAAACTCACATCGCCAATAAGCCACAAGGATATGTCTGATTTAGCGGCCATACGTAAATCACACATCAAACTTACTGCAATTCTGATACAGGAAGCTCTCAGTTGTCAAGACCGCCTTGAATATTTCCAGTTTTTCTGTGATACCGCACGGTATGACAACAAACAAGGTATTCTCTAAGTCTCCCTCACTTATCGTGTTGCATCATAGAATGTTCAAAATTGAATAAAAGGATGTTTTGGTGGATATGCGGAGCAGATACCATTGTTGAGGATGAAGGCGACTCTCCGCATTTGCCGGAGACAATCGAAGTTATCGAGGCAACGAATTTCAAGGATGATTCTGCTTCGACAATAGTCCAACAACGCCATGTCGTTGTCTTTAGTCGGAATTTCAGGATCGATGAAAAAGATTATTTGACAATGGAAGAAGTTTTAAGGGATCAGTGGTTGTTTATGGAGTCAAATGGTTATTATTGCGAGACAACTCTAGATGCCACACGAAGTATAGTGAAAACCACTAAGCCAATGTTATCAAAAGAAACTAGAAGCAACGAAGAAATCGTTGACAAATCATGCATCGACGAAATTGATTCTCGCAGCTGCGAGTATCGGATCAATGCATTGAGCATGTTCCCATTTGTGACCGCTATGCCTCAATCCGTTCTCAAGCTGGACGCACTTGAAACGTTAAACCTGTCCGACAATATTTTGATCGAGCATCTCCCTCCTTGGATCGGGAACCTAAAAAATCTCAAACATCTCAATCTATCCTTCACCAAGCGGCTGCGAAAACTCCCTGAAGAAATTGGCCAACTGACGCAGCTCCTCTCACTTTCACTAGTTGATTCAGGGCTAGTCGTTTTGTCCAACTCCCTCCACATGCTCAAGAGCCTACAATCTCTCGAGCTTCGTGGCTGCGAAGAGCTACTCGTTATACCCAGTAGTATCGGCTACCTCACGAGCCTGAAAGAGATCGATTTATTCTCGGCTACCAAGTTGCAGCGACTACCGGAGGAAATCGGCAGGCTTCGCAAGCTCAACAAACTCGACCTGTCCTATTCAAACATTTTGTATTTGCCTTTTTCTTTGGGGAAACTGAAATCGCTGGAAGAACTTGATCTTTGCTTCACAAAGAATTTGGTAACGATTCCGGAAGGTGTTAGCAAGTTGAAAAAGCTCCATCGATTGAATCTTTCTTATTCGAATATTTCCTCGCTCCCAGATTCCATAGGGCGCATGAAGCAGCTGCAGTGTCTCAACCTGCATCAGTGCCGTAAGCTGAAGCGCTTGCCAGAGAGCGTTCGGCGATTGGAGTCTGCTGCTGCCTACAAAGGCAGCACAACGAACATGAAACAGTCATCGTGGTACTTCAGTGCTTACCACAGCGACAACAGGAGGAACAACGGCAAGGATTGGAGCAGAAGTCCAAGATCGTTCCGTCAACAATATCTGTGCGCCTATGAATAAAAAACGTTGGATGAATTATGTGTAAAACAGTACAGTAACAGCATTGGTGTCTTATCGCCTCCATAGGATCCCAATTTTGTGGGATCCAACAATTAAAAACCAACGTCCCAGATGCCGACAGGATGAATCTACATTACTGCAATTGACCAGACAACGACTTATTATTTTCGATGAAATGAGGACGTATAGAAGGGAGTGGTGCATTCCGGGAAATTACGAGCAACAAAGTAGATCACCTTCCAAGCTTGCCTAGCGAAAGGTCACTGAGTATAACACGTGTATTCTAAAGCTTTGAAATAAAATAAGAGCTAGTCACTTGTATCAAATCGCGTCCATCAGAGCTGGCAATTTTTCTCAATTCAAATTAGATTAGGAGGTATAAACTGATACATACGCAGTCGAATCAACATTTGTTGTAAACCAATTGTTGATTCATTGCTATTATTTTGTTTGATGCGCTTGTTCGAATGGATTCAAATGTAGTCAGAGTAAATGGTGCAGTAATACACTACAATTTGAAACGGAAGAAAGAAGGGCAGAATGAATGACCCGTATTTTCCGTCCATTGATTGGCTTGCTTCACGGATCCGATGCAAGCGATCAACCGATGCGGGCTCCTGTCGGGCTACTGGCTGGCTCCCTGTGCTCTTTTTATTTTATTTTAAATTCTTGAAATGACTTTTTCATTGCCAGCATTACGAAAATAGAGGTGGACAAAATGACATTGGTCGTAGAACTTACGGGATTTGTTATCGCAGTTTCTGGCTATAACCCCAGGTAGATACTATGATAGTTCGTGCTCGCATCAATCCAGCACCAGAAACAATGATGCAAGAGTATAGTTTAGAACTCAAAGACAGAGGCAACTTCGGAGACACTGCATTATTTTGTAAACGCGAAGGGAAGAAGTGCCTGGTTCGGATCAAGACTGTGTCATACCAATGACACCACTAAGTACTTTCTTCTCGCTCTGGTGCGCCTTCAGTACTTCGTTATGGATGGATTTGTCTGTGAGAACACAGACGAGTCATTACGTAAAAGAGATGTTAGGATTGAAAGATAACAAGTGTAACTATGAATTCTATTGATAAGTTTTGTTTTTGACTTGCTATTGGATACAATGAGTGCTTTATGTTGGTCGTGAGGTATGAATTGTGCGTGTGAAACATCAATAATGACTGTACTGGCGCAGGCCGTGAGATATCGAGCTGCTTACGGCTTAAAATTGACATCATAAAGATGTTGTCACGTTCGATAAATTGTTGTTGGGAGCACTGACCACAACCGATGCAAGGCGTTCTTCAAATCCCGCAAATAACTTCCGCAAGACGGGTCGTTCGTCCACCAATCCTTCCATTGGATCGTAAATGTGCGCCAGGGGGAACTTGGTGACTCCAAATCTGTCTTGCAGCTGTTCGGCATTATCCTGTGTTACCGGTACCGATAGAAACCTTACGTTAGGCTCTTGCCGATCGGAATCAATAATTCCTGTTGCTGTTGTTGCGGATGCTTCTTCCGATTCTTGTCGCTGCAAAGCTGATTTTGAAGCGATCCAGGAAGAAGTGTTTATTATCCGCCCTTGCTTTTGGGCTTTCGACGTGTATTTTTTGGCAAGTTTCTCGAAGAGGGGCATGGATGCCTTGCAGGCTTTGCAGTACGGAGCGTGGAAAATAACAGCCGTATAGGCAGTGGCTCGTTTCGATTCTCCCAAGAGGTGCTTGATAGCGTCGATATCGGTAACCTCCTCGACAAATTTGTTCTTTCGTGTCTTCTTGCTTCGCAGAAAGCTGTGAACTCGGGATCGAATTCCGTCCGAACTACTGGAAGACGGATCGTCAACCAGTGCGGCCTTTCGTACGGTACTTCGTCGGCATTTCTTCGGATTGCGATTCCGATGAGCGTTGCCACTGTTATTACTACCAATATCGCTTTGCATGCAGAGAGCACTCTTTTTCGTCTGTACCTTGTGTGCTACAGTTATTCTAGAGGTGGTCGGTACCCCGAAGGCCGTCACTTCCAGCCCCAAATTGCTTTTCCCGCTTAGAGCCAACAAGGCTGACGAGACGAGCACCAACGCTCTCTTTCTTATTATTCCCGTCATCGTGTGCGTATTACTTCAACTGAAAAGGCTGCGACGCTAGACAATGTTGTGGCCCTACGATTATGTTTGGGTTTAAGTCAAAGAAGAAGAAGAAGAAGGTACAACAGAGGGAGCTACAGTTCAATCTGAGCTGTACTGTGTTCATTCAATCAGTATTAGTATCGAATCTGTCTGATTCATGTCTTTGTAATCATGCTGAGCAAGGAAGAACCTATTCGGAGTGATGGAATTTGAAATTGCGTTCGTACCCGTACGTACCATAATCTTACCATAATTACCATATTTCCAGCCATCCACTGTGCTGGATCCTTGTTCGATGGATGAAACGCCTAATTTTTCGACCTCGTGTAGTCAGAGAGAAGGACAGGACTCGACTTCCATCGAAACCGTATCTGGGACTGACGCATAGTTCAACACAGACCCATAACAGAAAGAATTTTATTGGGCCCTGTACCTTGAGATACGTGTACGATTCGTGCTCTTCGTTAGTGTATGCAATTAGATTGGTTGAAATTTTGAAAATCGACGCGTCATCTTCCATTGCCCAATCAAATCTTTATAAGTCTGCAGATGCCGATGCGTGCCAGCAGCTTTTTGTGCCTTTCTTTCGGTGGAAACAGCATATCTACCGGTACGCGTCGCGTCTTCGACGAATGAGTTCGATACGTAACAGGTAATCTTACGTACTGGTAATAATAAGACTTACTCGTAGTTGCAGACGAGCGCGCCGAATCGATAATTTCAACGTGACACGTAGAAACCGTACCAATTTCTACTCTCGGCGAACCGGTGAAACGAACTTTTCGCAAGCATAGTACTCGTACGAGTAAGTGTGTAAAATAGGGTGACCGTTTTGAGACAGCTTTTTTTTACGAATCCCTCCTACACCCATCGATTTGGGTCCTGTTAGTCTTATCGATCTTACTCTCCAGCTGGAACTTCTTGACCAAAGTAATCACCGCGCCAGAATTGGCAAGGGCAAGAGCTTTCCATAGATACCCAATTTGCAGGGGTTGCGCGCGCCGGAACCCCTTCCAACTTTATGATTCTTCCGGTCAAGAAAATCATGAAAATTATTGAAAAAACTCCATTTACACAACCACATCATACCAAGTGGTCTCAACCTAACCATTCCTTAACCATAGCATTAAATCGACCCGCTACTTGGCATTACCTTCCTTACACCAAGATCAACAAGACCCGCAAGTTTCGAATCGATTGGCCGAGTCCTACAGGAGAAAAGAGCTTTAACAACAGCAACACCGAGTCGTCGTTGAAGGGCAAAAACTCCAAAAACCGCCCCCCCTCCCCCCTGCATTGGAAACAAGGCCCCTGGAACGTTTTGCAACAACAACAAGCGCCGCTACAGGGTAAATCGATACTTATCAAGGAGAAGGAGACCCCCAAGTTGCGACTCGATCCGCCCAGTCGTTTTGAAAAAAACAGCCACAGCCACACTGACACCCCCAAGGGCCCAAAAAACAACGTCGAAAATCCCTTCATATCAGGAACAAGGATCCCTCTGCTCGCGGCAACAACAAGCAAGCCCCACTACAGGGTAAATCGATAATTATCAAGGAGAAGGCAACCCCCAAGTTGCGACTCGATCCGCCCAGTCGTTTTGAAAAAAACAACCACAGCCACACTGACACCCCCAAGGGCCCAAAAAACAACGTCGAAAATCCCTTCATATCAGGAACAAGGATCCCTCTGCTCGCGGCAACAACAAGCAAGCCCCACTACAGGGTAAATCGATAATTATCAAGGAGAAGGCAACCCCCAAGTTGCGACTCGATCCGCCCAGTCATTTTGAAAAAAACAACCACAGCCACACTGACACCCCCAAGGGCCCAAAAAACAACGTCGAAAATCCCCCCATAGCAGCAACAAGGATCCCCCTACTCGCGGCAACAACAAGCAAGCCCCACTACAGGGTAAATCGATACTTATCAAGTAGAAGATGCCCCCCAAGTTGCAGATCGATCCTCCCGGTCGTTTTGAAAAAAACAACTCCAGCAACAACAACACCCCCCAGGGCCAAAAAACTCCCCCTACAGCAGCAACAACAACACACACAGTTGGCGCTGTGGCAAGGGGAGCCTCCCTTCCCCCGTGCAAGTTAACAAATAACGCGGCTGTTATTCTAAACCATTCACACACTGGTACTATCACCACAGCGACTGCTATGTTAATTGCGGGATTTACAAAGGAAGAGAGCAAGAATCGCTCCCTACAGAAGAGAGTATTGCGCAAGAAGGCCAAACTCTTGGAAGACCAACAAAACAAGAGGCCCACTCCCCCCCCACCGCCGCCGCCACCACCCCCTGCTGTTGTTGCTGGTGGATCGAATGGTACCAGCGTTTCGACTGTAACCAATCCAAGTGGACTGTTGGATCCCCCCCTCGAAAAAAAAACGCCGAATAACAACAACAACAACAACAACAACAACAACAAAAGAGCCCATACTGCCTCAAGCAACACCAATGGAAGCACATTGTCGACGACGACGACGGCAACAAGAGCAGCGCCAGCAGCGAGTACAGCAGCGAGTACAGCAGCGAGTACAGCAGCGTTTTTGGAAAAGGAAAACTCCACCCCCCCCCCACCTTGCAAAAAGAAGAAACTCACTCCACCCACATTGTTGTGTCTGAAACGAACAAAGCGGACTCCACACCAAGTCTTATGTGATTCAGCTAATGATCAAGCTATCAGGGTTCGATTCAACCATGCATGGAATGAAGCAAGAAGGAAATACAAGCACCAGGTGCAACTCCCAAAGGGTGTGGCTCGTTTGTCAGCGTCACAAATCTGCGACAAGGTAGATGAATTGTACGGTGTAAGTATTAACCCGAATACATTGCGGAATCGAGTTTGGGAAGGACTCATGGGTCCACCACGCAGGGGGCGAAGACCGGTGCTTGCAGAAGCGGTGGAAGATGCAATTGCAGATGCAATTGAAACGTATGTTGCATTGACCGCAGCGGGGATGAAGGAAAAACCTGACCGGCAGGTAATCCTACAGAAGCTCACAGCGTGCATAACTAACGGTGTCATTCCAGCGCCACTGACTGATCCTGTTTCGTTATTCAGAAGGCTGCAACCACGGTTTGCAGATGGGGTGGAAGTATCTAACCTGAATTCGCAGATGGAGGAACGGCGTGCAACATACGGAACACATAAAAATATTAACGAATGGTTTACAACCCTAAAAGAATTTTTCCTCGAGATGGGCTTCGCACGGTTGCCGACGAAGGAGGAGGTCGCTGGTGGACACGAAGGAGAGCTGTATTTCCCCCCTGAACAACTTCAACGAATAATCAATGTGGATGAAACGGGGCTATCACTGGACACAACGACGACAAAGTCTGGCGGACGTCCCGTCACCCAGTATGGACCTAGCAGCAGGGATCTTCCTGTGGGAGCAAGCCGTGCGAATAAAAGCAGTCACCGCATAACACTCCTCTGTGGTAGTTGCGCTTCTGGAGATCCCATGCCCCCCCATTTTCAGTTGAAAAGTATGGCTAAAGATGATTCGAACAAGCGGATTCAGGATTCGTTTTTGGAAGAGCTCGAACATCATTCAGTCATTGGAACATGGGGGTTCAAGGAACCAACCGAGCGGTGGAGTACAGTGAATTGTAATGCTAGTGCGGGGATGGATGGTACTGAGTTTACGAAGGTAGTGAAGGATGCATACATGCCATTATTTCCAGATCTGGCTCCCGTACCTGGAAAGCGAGTAGTGATGTTGGTTGATTCGGGTCCAGGACGGGAGGAAAATGAGTTGCAAATTATTACCGCCCCCGAAGGACTCTATTTACTTACTGGAGTTCCGAATACAACTCATATTTGGCAACCGACGGACCAGAACTATGGACTGTTTAAAACTCTTTTCCGCAACAACAAGACAATGCTGAATGACTCACGCCGGGCGAGAGAGCTTACCATGCGCGCTCACGATATTCCGCGGCTTGTATTTGGGGGACGCGAGGTGGACGAGAACAAGGGAGGTTACATCACTTTGAACAGGGCGTTTCACGACTCATTTTCTGTGGAAAAATCAAAGGCTATCTGGCGCCACATCGGTATTGTCCCTTTCACACGCAATTGTCTAGGGAATCGCAATGTAGCTCACGAGGTGACACTACGGAATGGTTCTGTAGACCTTGGTGCGGATCCAATGACAAGAAAGTTACTTGATCTTGAACTTCGCAACAGCAAGGCAGTAAAGTACATCACCGAATACGGATTGAAAGGGGAAGCGTTTGCTGCAAAGGCACCACGAAACAACGAGAAAGAGAAGATTGCATCTACTAAACCGGGCTCGAATGAGCGGATATTGAAATTGGCAAAAGCAAATACGGCAGGACAGAAATTCCGTATCACCGGTGGATTCGTCACTAACTCCAAGGATGTTTGGAAAGCGAAAGTGTTGAAGGAACGTATGAAAAAAATTGCGACGCTGAAGACTACAAAGGCGCGCGCGGCTGCTTTTGCAAAGAAAAAGGGTGCAGCTGAGGCCTTAGTTGCAAAGTGTGGGGGCGAATTTGCTAGACTAGCGGTGCAAGATTTGAAAGTGATATATGATTGGAAGTTTGGAAAGAAGGTTGCTGCTGGAATGAAAAAAGAACATGTTGTTGCTGCTCTAGTGAAAGCAAAGGATGATCCGCCGGTGGGCGCAGTGGAGTGGAGTGAGGAGCGCGATGGCGCTGAGTTGCAGCGGCTGGAGAAAGCAGAGATCACCATGAAAGAAACAGAATTGGGGAAGGCTATGGCAGAGAAATTAGAGAAGTGTGTTCAAACAATTAAGGAGGTGACTCCAGAGATGCTGGAGATAGCAGCCCTGGATGATGGAAAGATTGAATACATTAGAAGGATGCAAGCAACAAGGGTGGAACAGGAACCAACACGCGATTTGGAGATTAGAGCAGTGTAATCAACAATGGCGTTGTCGACATCGTCGTCGTCGTCCTCGTCGATGACACGTTGTTTCGCCCTTCGACGTTGATGCCGTTGGTTGAATCGCGTCCCCCCCCCCCAGTGTGGTGCAATTGAATTAGTTAATTTAGTATCTGTTATTTGTTATTTGTTATTTGTTATTTGTTTGTTATTCAGTTGCAATTAGATGGATTAGGAAGGAAAGAAGTGAGAGGAGTTTCGAGTTTTTTCTGCAATAGAGGTGCAAAAAAATCGTCTCGGAAATTTCGAACAAATCGGTTCGAAATGAGTCATGAGACCAATTTAAATCATGAGTGTTATATTGAACATTTGGAGCTGGTACAAATTCTACAGAGGCCTACTTTGTCTCTTCGTCATTAACACACATACTCGTACGAGTACCTGTTTGTCTGACTGTCTGTCTGTCTGACTATCCGTCAATCTGACTGTCTGCCCGGCTGCCTATCTGTCTGTCTGACTGACTGTCTGCCTGTCTGTCCGTCTTGCATAGTAAAGCTCCCTTCCTGAAGACGTCACCATTGAATAAGTGGTTTTTCAATGTCTGCACTGCACCAGATCTAGCAACACCAGCATACTAGTTGCTGGATCTCCATCTAGTACATCAATTGTTCCATCTGCTAGCACCCCATCATTAACTCTTCTTGTGCTGCTACATTTTGTTGGAGGACCCCTATGGTAGCAGGATTCCTGTTGTTTGCCCAACATGCTGCTTCCCAGACCTCAGCAGCAAATGCCTTGTTAAACACAGGTAGTACGTCACACAAACGAGATTCGGGATTGTTGGGGAATCACGTGCATATGTGGGCCAGACTCCACCGGTCACCCTTTGTAACAAACGTTCAGGCAAATGAAATTCCCGATAATGACCGAACAAGGTTCACAATACATAAAGACGATTATTACCAAGATTTTAAAATTGAATAATGAAAACAAAATACCAACGCCAATGAATGTCCATGCACCAAAGTGGAATGGAGTTTTCTGCAGAGCAATCACTACATGTAGGCGCAACGCTCAGACACTAGCCAGGAAAAATTAACCATATCGTATTGTTAACACTGACGCCTAGATGATAAAAGGAACAAACAGATACCGGATAGTTTCCCAGGAACAGTTCTAATCATGGCAAACAAAAACACAAACTCTGACAATAAGTACAAATTACATGAAGACTATCAACAAAAAATACACCGGAATTCCAATATTTCTTTAAAAGGATTCTTGGAGCAGTGTCACCAAAACAGATAGATAGACTTCAAAAGAAAATCATTACAAACAACAGTCAGTAACATTTTCACCTTGAGCGATGAAGTGTTTGCGCTGCTTTTCCTTTACAACAACTACAAATTGTGGATAAACACCACAACAAAGGGCATGAGGAAAAGAAAGAAATTCACTGACAGTAAGTCAGGAATTAAGGAGGGAAGGAGTGAGAAGGGACAAGAGCTTTACAGATATGTCAAAAGTGAAATAGAAATACAAATGAAGGAACAACAGACAAAAGATTTAAAGATTGAACTACTTAAAATACTATACCAACAGCAAAATGGCTACTATGATACACAACGACATACGGAGGAAGAAGATAATACAAAGAAAAAAATGGAAGCAAAAATATGACATGATTGACACTCTTGACAAGGATGACGAGGACTACAAAAATTACATAAAAAACAGAGACAAATCATAGGCGTAAATGGTGTTAACAACACTATAGTACCGCAGTTAGTTTATTACTGTTGTTTTATGTTGGTTGCCGCAATATATTTGTCTGCTGTTAAAATTGAATAGTGTGAAGGAGATTATTGCAAATACGGATACAAGACTTTCTTCTTCATACAGAAATATGTTTGTTGGCTTTTGGTATTCAATATTTGTAGTTTGAGTATTGTGAAATGGACGCAACATATTAGATTGCCGGTTTTCAATAAACTAATACAATTGTCAAGAAGATTGTATCAACGCTACAACAATGTCAGTGTACATAGAGGATATTATAACAAATGATGAGTTTCGTGTGGAAAAAGAAAAATTGAATGGAGAATAAATCGTATTGGGGTAAGCATGAAACGAAGTTGTAGAATAGAAAAATTGTGAAGGAGCCATAATACTGGGGCTGAAACTATCCGTGCAAAAATGGTACTCCTTGAAGTTGTTGCATTTAAAAATACGTAGAGAATTTTTTGTGATGCACGCAACAAACATTTCCGAATTTTTAAAATGCATAGCACAAATTTGACGCAAGCATGAGCATCCAGTTAAGTGACATAGTTTTAGATTTCCTGCTTTGACAACCTGTTGCTTCTAATGCACACGTTGGATCCCGCTGAAACGTGCTCCCCTTAATTTAATTGTTGTATAGAATAAAGTGATCCTGTGGCTCCTAGCTTACTTTGCTTGGGGGGAGACAGGCTCCTATCAGTGGTAATTCAAATGAGTCTTTTGCAGACCTAACTTATTGGCTAGCTGCAGTACACAGCCAAAGACCTTGCTAATTTGGGCACACAGAATAATTTAGTGTCCAAGCTTGTTTAGCTGGAGAGATATCAAGCAAAGACCAACAAGCAAGGGTACTGATGTTACATTGACGTGGGTAGGCACATCACCTGCCTACTCCAAAGTGGTGAAAGTAACTCTTGCATACTTGACAAGGAAAAACATTACAATCCCTCCTGAGTTTCAATTGGTTGAAAAAAAAGTGAAAATTGATCCAATCAACAAATTAGAGTACAGTATGTAGAGTATGGTATCAATCCATTTCTTGCTTTGATCCAAGTATTGGTGATCTCTGCTTTCTCTATCCACTACTTTCAGAGCTTCATTGTCCTTGCTCCACTCCACTGCACCAACTGTCTTATTGTCCATTGTTTTCACTAGAGCACCAAGGAGGACTTCTTCCTTCTTTAGACTAGCACATATTTTCTCCCAAGCTAACAACAGTACACTGCCTTCACTGAACTCTACAAAGTATATTGGTTTGCATTAATAGCTGATGGTAGATATTTTCACTTCCCTTACAGTTATATTCCCTCCTCCAGTCTAGTTTTTGGAATCATGTTTGCCCATTTGAAGTTGCAGTACAAACTTTACATCTCTTCTTCAGTAGCCAAAAATTTGAGTTACAAGTCATAAATCTGCATTTCTTATGACTTGACCAAGTACATTGTTACTAGTGTAGTAGCTCTTGCTTTTTTACCATGTATGTTTTGTTTCGCTCTAACTTTTTTATCTTCCTCTTCCCAAATCACCTTTCTTGAAGCAAGACGATACTGATACAATTTTTTGTGGTTTTATGAACAGCTTCAATTCTCATAAATGTTGACATTATTTTGCGGACTAGTAGGGCATGATTTTCAAACTAGATCATCATTTGCACTAGGTTGCTTGATGCACTTGACAAGTCAAAATACAATTGAGAAATTAGTACAGACGGGAAAGAGTTGCGGTGATTAATGCATTCTTTATATTATTGTCAATAGTTACAAGTAATTGTTTTTTAATGTACCCCTGTGATTGGTGCCGTAGGTTCCACTGGGGTCGATGAAGGTGTCAGATCGAGTCATGTACCAGTAGCGATACGAATCTTGGCACTGATTTGGATCCATTTTGGGACAATAATCAGTGGTAGTAACAGTCTCCATTTGAGGTGTATCAAATAGATTAATAAGTCAATCAATAACAATCACATACAAAATATTACACTTTTATAATACACCTTTTGTTTATTAATAGTAGGCTGCTCAACAATTTCCTATTACGAAGTACTGCGCAATATTCTTTTCCCTTTACTCCACTGTGTGGTTCATACCCTTGCGTTTCTTTCCTATTCAGTAATGCCATCCATCGTTGTGCTTGCTTCCTTCGCTCCTTTCTTGTTGGCATTGTTGCTGCTCCTCGGATGCACTTGTACTGTCTCCTTGAATCATACAGGGGACCGATTGAGTCCGCCGACTCTGCTGATGAAACGAACCAGTACTATTTCTCAGCTTGTGCTTGGCACCAAATCCACCCCGTCCCCCAGCCCCGTTCCCACGCTTGGCTGGAACAAGAGGACTTGATGAACCATCGCTGTTCAAGCTTCTGTTTGAACCACCTTGCTTGTGGAGATGATCCCTCTTCGAACCGCCACTGTTCTTGTTTTTGTTGAAATTTCCAAATGAAGCATTGGATCGATTCAGCGTGAATCGTCGATTCTGGGCCTTGGCGGTACCGGCACCGACGCTCGTCAACCGCGATGATCCCATCAAATGGTCTGCCGAGGCGTGCCTCGGTATAATCCCTGCGGATTGATAAAAATCGGAAGCGGAATTACTTTGTTGGAGCATATTCACGCTGCGACCACCGATTGTAGAAGAAGTCCCATGCTCGCTGTGGCCATCCATTTTGTTTGGCTCCCTTCTCTCGGTTGCCATCGAGTCTGGTGCCATTTGCTTGATCATGCTCTGCCGCATGGTCGAGGATAGGGCGCCGCCGCTACGACCACCAAGCGGTCGACCACGCACACTTGCGTTGCGCCCATTGACACTTCGATCCAAATTGGCCATCATTTGTTTGCGCAGCAAAGGATTATTTGAGGAAGCCCTGAAGTCCAAGTTGGTGGTATCTAGAATGGTATTCGAACTGCTGCTATTCACTGAACAAGCGTTGCTGCCAAATGAAAGCGTGCCATCCGTTCGTGACTGTTGCTGTTGCACTTGCGATGTGAAATTGTTGCCGGCACTGCTACCACCACTTCTCTTGCTACGGAGAAAACTTTGCAACGGAGTTTCTTTTCTTTCAGACCCCATGACCGATGAAATGTTAATGTTCAAATTACTGCTGTCGGTAGCAGCTCCGACAAACATAGAACAAGGCCGCTGCTGCTTCCTCAAAGCATCACTTGTGCTACTGCTGTCACTGCTCTTATTGTTATTGTCCCTAATGTTCGCAGACAAGGGTGTTGGTGAAGGAAAAGGAGCGATCGGTGTTGGTGACAAAGGTGTCACTTCCACCTGCTGCTGAAACCGCGGACTCGACGTAAATTGTGTTTGCTGTTGTTGTTGTTGC
Source organism: Pseudo-nitzschia multiseries (assembly GCA_037355745.1). NCBI lineage: Eukaryota > Bacillariophyta > Bacillariophyceae > Bacillariales > Bacillariaceae > Pseudo-nitzschia > Pseudo-nitzschia multiseries. The sequence goes on along the minus strand of CM074786.1, from coordinate 7,777,805 downwards.
TGCTGTTGTTGTTGTTGCTGTTGTTGTTGCTGCTGTTGCCCCTGTAGCTGTTGTCCCGAATTCAATTGCTGACGGAGTTGTTGGTGCTGCTGTTGGAGCTGTTGGTGCCGCCTTTGCTGTTGTTGGATGACCAAATGCTGATGCGGATAGACGAATTGTTGCTGCCCCCCGGTTGCCATCCCAGCACGTTCGATTTGCTGTAACCTTTGGATTAGTTTCATTTTTTGCTGCTGCAGTCCGTTCACGTCCATTTGGCTCAATTGATTGTGTTGGGAAAGCTGGGACAGTTGGTTGTTTACAATGTCTGGTATCGATGAGGGATTTTTGTTAATGTTTTGCTGCTGTATTTGTTGTTGCTGCTGTAATTGTTGCTGTAATTGTTGCTGCTGTACGTGCTGCTGCTTGAGGAAGAGTTGATGATGCCGCTGCATCGTAATTAAATGCTGCTGTTGCTGTCTCGCGAAATTTAATCCTGCTGCAGGTGTTGCTTGTTGTCTATTTTCAGAAGTAACATGCACATTCGTGTTTGTGCTTGTGTTTGTGCTTGTGCTTGTGCTTGTGCTTGCGTTGTTACCGGGTGATGCGTTGACTTGCGTCGCTTGTTGTCCGGATGTCAAAGGTTCGTTACTACCGGAAGGAAACGAGTTCTGCAGGGCAATGTTCCCAACTTCCACCGAGGGTAAACTTCCGTCACTTTCAAAATTGTTGTTCGTCTTCGAAGTGAGATTGATGCCGGTCGTTTTCGTTCGAGAAGGTGTACCAGAATCAACAGAAAGTAGGTCGGCGTTTTGGCCGTTGCCGTTGTTGTTGCCGTTGTTGTTGCCGCTGCTACTGTTGCCAATTTCCATTATATCCATGTTGAAAAGATCGTCGATGGACGTATCGGAACCGTAAAGGAATTTGTCCATAGAATTTTCCGAATTATTGATCGAACTGTTACCAACTTTTCCCGACGGAGTAAACTTGAACAAATTTTTCAAAGACGAGTCGGAGTCACCACTCTGCATCAATGCCGATATCTGTTGGTTTTGGAGACCGAATGATCCAAAACTTGAACGAGAAGATTGGGACGCTTGGATAGAAATGGAACCATGGCTTGACACTACCGGTACTACATTATTCTTGTCCCCGACGTTATTATTTGGATTGGGAAGAAATATGCCATCGTCCAATGAATCCATGTTCAATTCGTCCCCAATATCTCCAAGTTTGGAAGAAAATGCCAAGTTTGAGACGCTTCCGACCGGAGAGAGTGGGTAATTCAAATTCAAATTCAAATTCCCGCCGCCGCCGTTGTTGCTGCAGCTGCTGCTGCTGCTGTTGCTTGGAAATATTTTGTCGCATAGAGTATCCTCGTTGTTTCCATCGAAGGTGCCAACGAAAGTTCTCTTGGGCGCAGTCATTGTCATCACGTTCATAGGATCGGCGACATCCAGATCAGCATTCGACATTATGATATCAAAGTCCATTTCAATCTTGTCGAAGGTGTCATCGCCTTGGGATCGTGCTGCCAAAGGTTTGTTGCTCGTGTTACTCTCATCACTGTGGTGAGAAGATGGATCCAGAGAGACATCGTTGCTTCCTCCTGTTACCGAGTCGTCCGAACTTCTGCGACTACCAATTGAATTTCCCGCTTTTGGCATTCTGTGATGATCCATCATCATCGTGCTTGTTGTCTAGGTTGGTGGTGTCAGATCAGAAAGTATACCTGCAAGTGCAAGTGAATGTGAATGTGAATGTGAATGTGAAAGTGAATGTGCAAGTGAAGGAAGGAAGGAAGGAAGGAAAACACACCGAGTTAGAGGAGAATAACAGGCACGTGTGGATATCAACCTCAACGACCATATCGGTATTGAATCGGCGACCGACACGTCGACGCAACAACGACTGACTTCTTCTGGCTATCAAAACCTTGGCTACGGTTGCAATAACACAAAGTGTGTTGTGTTCAACTTTTACATTGGTACTCACGCTTGAACCCTTCAATGTCGGAAGACTATTGTGGAAATGATTGGAGAAATGTTGGAGGAAATGGTTGGCGGAGCTTGCTTGGTCTGAAATGCCGTTCACATACACACACACGTTGTTTGTTGTTTGCCTGTTCTGTTCCGCTCTTGATCTTTTTGGGCTTGTTTTATTATGCTTCACGGCGCGTCGTCCTTTGCCTCAAACACCTTACTACTTATGGCGTTTGGAAACTTTCCGAAATAATATGCTTTCGTTTTCGTTGTACGGAGTTGCAGCTGAATACGATAAATACTAACGACGGTGGGATGCGCTTCTTATATGCCTTGAAAGAAATTCAACCTCTTAAGTGGGTCCCCTGTAGGTTTTCGGATAGTACTTCCAAGATTTTGTTCTTGTTTGCATACGGTACTCGTAGAACACGCAAGAAAAAAAATATATCCCGATATGGGTTGTCATTCGTCAGCTTTGTGCTTGTGTAAGTATAAGCAGGATTAGTTTCATTTATTTCAAGCAGTTTTGCTATTGAGTGGAGAAAGGCGGATCGTTTTGGCAAAACCCAATTTTGAACGACTGATTGTTGTCGTGTGGTGGGTCTGAATGGGTCTGCACGAGGGTCTGAAAAGCGCTTGAGTAGCGTTCGGGAAGAAAAAAGTATCGAGAACATAAACGAATGGGGAATTTTTATTGGAGTTTTTGTACTAGAGCTAGAAATACGCTTCAAACGCGCTAAGGGATAAAATGTCAGTAAGGGATAAAATGTCAGTACCGGATAACACATCATAATTCGCAGATAATTCGATCCCTGCATTTCGAGTCTACTCTACCGGTGGTAGTACGTTACGTTACTCCAAATTGTATAATGTCTGGCAATGTAATAGTGTCATAATTATGATATTATTCTCTCCTCGCGACCACATTGGTGGTACCTCATATAAGGTTATTGTACGCAATAATAAGAAAGCTGACTTATATTCTGTTGTAAGGGCTATTTAGATTACTTTCCTTCCTTTCAATTGTTTCTTTCATTTCTTCGAATATTACTTAAGTGAAAGATTGAAGATCAGATCAGCATGCGAATTTCGGCCAGTCCTAAGGACTTGTTGAAGCTTTTCTCACTTTAACAATACGATACCGGTACAATTACTAGGAAGTACCTATTATTGTTTGAACAACCACCACAATGTACTAGGAAGATTACGAGTACTCGTAGCCGCGAATATGTACCGTCAGAAATACGTCTAAAAATGAAGTAAACGAGGATAGGAGGAAAAAATGTTTGCTTTTTTCTTTAAAAAATGTGCAACGTACCGCAAGCATAATTTTTCTACGATTTGGATTTTTTAGAACTTTTGCGAAGGATTTTTTGAGATGATTCCTTCGGTATGAAGTTTCTTTGAATAATAAACTTTGAGAAAGGTGTAGAAATTTGGGCGTTTTCTTCATATAACGGTACTTCGTAGTTTCTTAATTATTTTTAAGGTTTTGGGTTAAATCGCCAAAACATATTACGGATCGGAATTTGCGTTTATACACCATATCATTCCCACGGAGGAACCAATTAAACAAAAACTTCATACATGGTTCAAGATGATGAACACATCTTGTAAGCCTCGATAGAACACTATCTCGATTTCAATCTGGATAGAACCCGATACAAATCATTTAAAAAGGATATATCGATATTTAAAAATTAGAACTGTCGGCCCATTATTTTATACGAAATTCTGTAGGTTCTATCTATTGCCCAACAATCACAAACTTGTTATACCAAACATCGAATATTATTATTATGGTGTCATGATACATTTATTTTATTAATTATGCTCCCACTGAGCCGTTCACTGTTTTTTTCTATTTCCAACGAACCCCGCACACATTTTCTGTAAGAACTTTCTGCATACACACTTCAGATTTTTCATCTGGACTTCACGTTGTGATAATGATTGTTCTTGCATGAACTGTACGACTTTTGGGTATTCTTGCATGAACCAGAGGGTAGTTGCATTGGCGAGGGATGCGGTTGTAACAGTATCTGTGCGGCCATGGAAACCCAAAATAAATACGTCTGTACTTCAAGTACCGGTATTAGTAATTTCTAGTAGTATTAGTGCTAGTAGTAGTACAACGTCACACAAACGAGATTCGGAGTTCCAGTACATCTTCCTACCCCACTGGCATCTGTTTCAATTTGATGCCTGAAACAAATTTTGCATGGTCGCAATTCCTCAATCTCCATCGGTTTCTCATTTCTATTATTACTGGATACAAACGGCGGTCACGACACCTAAATATCAGGTTTATTGTAAACGCTACTTGTACTCTCCTCCGATCACTTTCCCTTTCGAAAAAAAATGGGCACCACAAACGTCAATACTGCAGTGATAAACTTTTTGCTTTTCTGTAACAAGATGGATTAGCTTTCTCGTTGTTTGCGTGAAACTATAATTGGACGAAGCCATTGGCATCGCCCCCTTCTTTCTTCCATCGCAAAATTGTCTCGCTTTTCGTATGGACGCGACCGAAATGATTTTGTAGCGATCATTTTGATAAGGCACATGCTTTCTACCGGGTCCTATTCGTGTTGGAGCTAATCTGGTCTACGAATCTAAATCATCATTGATCAGAACGACTTTACCAACTGTCTTCCCGCCTTTCAACTTCTCCATTGCATCTATGGCTTGAGTTCGAAAATCAAACTCTTCTCCAATGACCGGTGGAGTCACCGAATCCAGAGACAACCTCAAACGGGTTGTGACTTCTCTCGCATCGCAACTTACTACCGAGGCACCATCGCAATTCCCACTCAAGCAGGCAATGCATTCCCCGAGCTCGCGTCGTAGCTGCTCTGTTTGCTCTGTCAAAAATATTAGGTTGAATCCACACAGCCGAAGATTCCGTGCGGTGAGATCTCCGGGATCGATCTTGGGTCTCGTGAGGTAGCGGTAGACCAGTCGGAAGGGGTTGATCCCACCCCTGCCCGGGGTCGAGTATGTCGTAGATCCATACGTCACTAGAGCTCCACCGTCGTTCAGCGCGTCAAAACTGGCAGATAGGTATTTTCCACCGAGGGATTCCATCACCATGTCGGCTCCGTAACCGCCTTTTGCTAATTCGATCAACGACGGCCGTTCCAAAGATTCATTGCCATTGCCATGAATACTGTCCAATTCCTGCGCCAAGCGCGAGGCAAAATCCCGCTCCTCTCCCCGAATCATTACCCTGGACTCGGGCGAAAGTTCTCGAACGATTCGGTCGAGGAAAGCATCCTTTTTCGATTCGTCTCCAACGATCCCAAGGACTGTGCCACCCCGACGAGCCGCGATCTCGCTTGCCCACAATCCGACCCCGCCGGAAGCGCTGTGGACGATTACGACAAAGGGGCGAGGACGCCTCGCAATGCCGAGGAGATTGGGCATGCGACCAATTTCGACGAGACCGTGCCACGCAGTAAGGGCTTGCACCAAAAAGGATGCTCCCTCGGCAAAGGTCCAATCATTGGGCAACGGCACCAAGAAGGCGGGGGGGACGCGAACCCTCTCGGCATACGCGCCAAACCGTGTAAACCCCAAAACCCGTTCGTCCTTTTGAAAAGTCCCGGAAGGATCGGCAACGACCGTGCCCGCGAATTCCAAGCCCGGGACGAAGGCCGACAATGAACCGTCCTTGTTGCTTTTGGGTTGCCGCACGAGGTTGGCAGCGGAATATAGTCCGAGGACGGTAAAAATATCGGCAAAATTCAATCCGATGGCTCGTGTTGATATTGTTACTACGGTCGATGTCGATGTCGATCCGTGGTCGAATGTAGCGGAGGAAGAAGGTTCGTCATCCACCTCCTCGCTTTGCTCGAGGAATTGAAGTCGGTCTAATCGTCCAAACTTGATCCCTTTCGGAATCATCCAAGCTTTTGGAACCGAACCGCGCTGATCGCTGAAATACTGCTGTTCGATTTCCCTGGTTTGGTCTCCGTTCCTTGATGATGCATGATATTTGAAGCCTGGTATTCGGTTTGATCCCGTAAAGGTAAAGGGCAGTGTCGCTTGTCCATCATTGATGTGTCCTCGTCGTCGCGATAACAATATCAGCGGACGGTCGGTGTTGTAAGTGAAAGCCTGCGAACATCTGGACGTGAAAGATAACGACCCGATAACAGCAATGAAAGAGCCGCAGTAGCAGCAGAAATTAAAGAGAAATAGTAGACGAAAAGAACCCATTATTCCGTTGTTCCTTTTTGTACGGTATATCAATGGAAGTTGATTCGCTGTTACCGGGTGCCTGTACGGCAGGCTGCCTGTACTGTAGGTAGGTTCGTAAGACTTATGGACAGAAGATTTGGTTAAGTTACGTAAGTCTGTCTCATCGGTATCTGATCTGAGAAAAGAAGTACGGTACTTCGTAGAGTACGTACTTCGTACATGGTCCTTAACCAGTTGTTCGGTAGAATTACACGTAATGGATTTATTACTTCGGAAAAAAATTAGGCCATTAACATGAAAGAGGTTTGTAATTATTTCATTCTTCCCTTTTTTTAGTATTACGTATTACTAGATGGTATTAATACGTTTGATGTTTAAACTGTTCTCCGAACGCTTTATGATGAAGAATGAATGAAGGAATGATGCCGATAGAAGTACGAACCATTGGTCTAAAAAATTATGACCCCTCCTCAACAACGGCACCGGTACGAGCTGGTTGTGATAGCAACTGTTAAGATTACCGTACCGGTACGGTACGTACCGGGTTCATTTTGTTGTACCGTACCGCATGGATCGAACGTACGGTACAAGTGGTCATAGGTAAGATACTGGTAGTAATAGTTTCTTACTCGTAATCATGATCACAAAAACAAAAAAACATTTTTTTTAAAATTCGATTACTGGTACGTACGTGCGGTACTTCTACCTACGCGGTAATCTTACGAATGACCAGACATACCACACAAATCTTACCAATACCATCATTTCTACCGACCCTGTAATAGGAACGTAGAGTATGTACGTACGGTGACAAATACGTAAAAGATGTAAGGTGGGTCATGCATACGGTACAATTTCAATAATAACTTTTTAGTGACTTGTCTGGTACTACGTACCGGTAGAATGAATCGTCATACCGCGGTCGACCATAGCCCGGTGATTTTGTGCGAATTATTGGTGTCAAACGCGTGCACGGCCGAGTGCAGGTAATTACTCGTACGATTATAAGTAAGAGTACTAGTACGATTAGTAACGTGGATTGAGGATACCGGTACGGTACGTAGGGAGAGGTTTATTATTATTATTTTTTTCATCTTGCGACCTCTCTCGAACAATCACTTTCAACTTCGGGGCGATCAGGAACCCGAATTATGATGGGAAACAAGAATTAGAATAATAGTGACCTCCAGAAAAACAACAAGGGCGAACAGATAAGGACACAACAGCGATTGACTTGTTTACTCTTAGAAGTCGTAAACAAAGAGACACATATCTCAACAAACCGCATTTGCTATTATTTCATATAGCGACTGCTGGTTTGGTTTGGTTAGAGTGAAAGTCAGACAGTCCGCAGACTAAGTTGTGAAGTAGGCTAGGACAGGACAGGACAGGACAGAAAAACTTCCTGGCATCACTGTTACCGAATCTTTTGAATCTCATTATTTCCGTCAGACTGGGGAAAACATCACTGCTTCGCAACGCGGTGCTGTGCTATCCACCGGATTCAATCGCAAATCGCAAACAAACGATATTATCCCGATTTCTGTTTCCCCCCTTCCACCGACGACTTTTCCCAAATAAGCAATAGTTCTAGGCTTACGGATCGCTTCTGCCTGGAAGCGAGATCATAAATACCAGATTCTCTATCATTCACTCTTCTCTCTCTCTCTCTCTTGCGAGGCGAGGGCGAGGTATATGCATACGTACATTGCTCTTTGCAATTTGTGTTGAAACCAAATCACCGGAACCCCAGTTCGATTTTTTCGTTTGGATTGTTTGGATTGGAAAACAGTGAAACAAACATGGAAGGTACAAACAATCTAGGATGCAACTCGGACACAGATTTGGACATCGGAATCAAATGCAGCGATAGTTTAGACGATGGGGATATTTCTATCGCTACCAATAGCTCCGCCAGTGTTTCCGTTGCTAGCGACGTGGATGTGGATGTGGATGTGGATGTGGATGTGACCGAAAAATTCGCCAGGTCTACCATTGGACACAGCAACGGCAAACATCCCAACCGAACCACCAAAAACGATGACGACGACGACGACGACGACGCCGATGCATTTCTAAGTGATATCGATGGGAATGCGAGTGAGAGCGATGACGACTGTGCTAGCATCAGCGATGATGATTTCGAGTACCAACAGGAAGTGCCCCTGGCGGCCGAGGTAGAGCGAAATCGTCATCGCGGATACTCATTAGATTCCGACGACGACGACGACGACTTTGATTCGCCGATTGAAGTCCCTCTAAAGTCCGGTTCGGACGATGACGGCGAAATACGCAGACCTGGTAATTTCCATCGCAGGGCACCTCAGAGAACAAAATCTGGCGATGGAATCACTGCAGAAGACGGCGATGCCGCTTTGTCCGGTGGACCTTCTCGTAGAGTGGGGAGCTTTTCTAGAAGACCACCCCCGAGAACGAAATCCGGGGAAGGCGTGATACCCGGACCCCCGATGGCAGGACCCGAACATCGAAGCCCACCCTTACGAACCAAGTCGGGAGCAGTGTACGGCACTACTCAAAGACAGTCACATCATCAAAGAAGAATATCCGGTGACGGTTTGGGACCAGGCAGATACAGCCACCGTGTCATTGCCACTATCACAGATGGCGATGTCCCGGGCGGAAGCAATCGAACACCCGGCGCATCCGTAGTCCCTCTTGATTCAGACGACGATGACGATGGCGACGACGGCGCAGTTCCCCTCCCGTCGTCGGAAGCCGCCGAATATCGAGCAATGGCTCTGGAACGAAACGCGGCACGGCGACAAAAATCAAGCGACATGCTGGGAGCCATGAGGGAAGCTACGAAGAAAGCTCCCAGGAACACACCTGCCCGATCAAAATCCAATGCTGCCGCAATGAGTGGCGGTCGAAGAGCACCCATGCGGTCGAAATCGGAGTCACCCGATAACGCGAACGCTGGCGGCATTTTCTCTCCCCCCGGACGTCAAGTTCAGCGAAGGGCTCCTCCTCGGACGAAAACGGGAGATGGTTTACTAGGAAACGTTAGTCCTCGTGGATCATCAATGTCAGGACTGTCTTCGGTACAACGACCACCGGAAGTGTCACTGTAACGATAACATTGATTGATCGGATAGGCTTTCGCTTTCGCTTTCACTTTCGCGTGTTGAAGTGCAGTGGATGGAATTCAAATAGAGAAATACATGCGATATATTGTTTTGAGAAAGAAACATCGTACAAAAGGTCGTAATTGACAAAGTAGACCGGTCGAACAGCGGGTAAGATTTTGCCCTTTATTTCTGAGTTCATCAATGATGGTATAAATTAGACAAAAGAAAAAATAAGTACATAGTCCCCTTTCAAATACAACTGAATCGTCAGGTTTGACACTCGTGGTTACCTGTTGCAACTCGCGCTGTTGACTTGAAAAAAGTATTTAGACACACAGCGCGTTCACTGTAAATACTATTACTGCACTAGCATCCTTATTAAAGCAGGAAATATTGACGGATTGAAAACATTAATTCTTCATTCGGTACTTGTATTACGAGGAAGGAATAAAACATTTTAGGTAACACAGCAACCATCAGTGTCACAGCATCTATGATACTGTATATCCAATCATGATGTCTACAGTACTTATTTTCCACAGAGGTTATACATCTTTTGGTCCTTCGTGGTGTCTTGTCGTACTGGAAACCCAAAGTGAACTACTGCTGTGGATGAAATTGTGGGATATTGAGTTTTAGTGTCTACGATGACATCAAGATACTTTGAGATACTTCTCGGCTAGTTCTGCGATACAATTGGAAAAGAACTGGGTTCTTTGATAATTGGAATTCAGATGAGACTTCAAGGAGAAGATTCTCTTGATGTTCAAATATGATTGAACAATGCAAGATGAGCGGGAATGTGACATTGACTCATGACTGATGGAGCGTGTAAATGACGCGTGACTGAACTGATGGATTGTGTCAGTGACTCATGACTGAAGTGTCTGTGCGTTGTTCTTACTTTGGTTTGGCTGGGGTAAAGTGACGAATGCTGATGTGTTTGTGTTTGAGACCACGGTGGATGGTGACTGTGTTGTTTGTATGAACCTGTAGGATTGGATAGGGACCTTCGTGGACAAGGTTGAGTTTGTTGTGGTCGTGGATGTTGACAAATACGCCTTGGCCTACAATAAATTTGTGTTTTGTGTGTTTGCAGTTTGCGTGAATGAGGTGGTTGTCAATTTGGGCTTGCCGATGTTTTGTCAATGTGATTATATCTGCGTGAAGTTGGATGTTTCAGAGCATGTCGCGATTGAACACAAGTGCACAGGGTGAGAAATTGCCAAGAGTGGAGACGGGATAGTAGCGAAGAGTGTGCATTGCTGTTGAGATTGCTTCATCGACAAGGTTGTTTGCTTCTGCTTCTGACTTTGGAGGTTTGAGGTTAATCATGGTGCGGATGATTTGTCCGATGGTCTTGTGGGAAGCTTCTATGATTCTGTTTGTTGTGGTAGTGTGAGGAGAGATGTTGATTGGTTTGATACCTGTGTAATCAAGTGAAAATTGAAAGTTGTGTCCATTGAATTCTGGTCCATGATCATGTACGATGCGCATGGGGCGAGGAAAGCAAGAAAGCCAGCAATTTTCAAATAGATATCTGACGTTTTCGGCTGTGTTGAAGCCGGGGATACCAATGATTTCAATAAGATTGGTGATGGGGTTGATGCATGTGAGGGCATCAAATTGGAGTTTTATTTTGTTGATTTAGCCAATGCTGTTCTTTGGACCATGGAGTGATGGGTGCCAAGCGAGGGGCGAGTTGTCTGGCTTGGCAAGTTGAGGTGCATACGAGCGGGCAGATGAGACAGTTTGTTACAGCAAACTGCCCAGAGATCCGGATGGTGGAAGTGTTGTTGAAGGAGGGCTTCGAGACGGTCCATGCCTGTGGAGTGAACTGTAATTTTGTGGTACCATTTAACAAGAGGAGCAAGCATGTTGCTAAGGATAACAATTTTCCATGGAGAGTTTGGTATCAATTTGTCAAGGCAGCAAACAATGTCAACGCTGTTGAGTTTTTGGATGAAAAATCTTTGTGGGTCCTTTTGTGATAGTGTTAAGACTTTTGGATCATGAGCTTGGTATGGGTGGATGGTAGCAAAGTGAAATGCTAATCTGCCTTTGGGGTCAAATCGTGGGTGAATTAGGTAACTGTCTTCAACAGGATGACTATCAGTTGATGCATTGCACAATGGGAGCGCCATTATGCTCTTGGCCATTTTGGAGAAGAAGAAAGAATTGTTGTTGGAGACATTGTCATCAAAATTTGTTGTTGCAAAATATGAAGTGAGGGTAGTTGGTGTACGGCTGAGAGAGTCTGTGACTGTGTTTTTGGGACCGTTGATGTAGGTGGTAAATTGGGTTATATTCTTCAAGGATCAGTTTCCATTGGAGTACATGTTGGGTGTTGTACCTTGAAAGCTTATAGGTGAGGTTCTTGTGGTCGGTGTAGACGTGAGTTACTGCACCAAGGAGCATTGGCCAATATTCTTTGAAGGTTTTGATGATAGAGAGGAGTTCCTTCTCGATGGTTATGGAATTTGCCTGAGCTTTGTTGAGCTTTCTTGTGAAGTAGGCGACAGGGATGTTGTTCTGTTTGATGACGGTGCCAAGTTGGAAGTTGGATGTGTTGGTGTATATGTGAAAGGGTATGTTGTGATCGGGATATGCAAGCAGCATTGTCTCAACTGCGACAATGGATTTCATTTCTTTGAATGCTTGTGTTGGTCCATTGAAAGATTCAGGGAGTTTTTAATAGACTTGTGAGTGGGGCTAGGATGTGGGAGCGGCGTGGCCACATGTTGTGATAGTAAGTGAGAAGGCCACGTCCGATAACTGTCACGCGACCCAATGCGACCCCTCGCAAGCCCTATTTTCAGAAAATCGACCCTTCCTTTGTTATGCGCAAGGGCATTTTTTTTAATTCACAATTTTTGTGGTGAAGAGTTTCGACCCCCCACAGGTTGCGACCAAAATTCTCCCCGATGACTCAAAATGTCCATTGATCTCTCAATTTTGACTACCTTGATTTGAAAAATCTATTTCTTGCTACCAAACTTCTTAACCTTAACCCAAGATATGAAACAAAATTATTTTAAGAAGTGTTTATTTACTCCGTTGTTGCGTTCCACACTGTGTACAAAATACCACAATAAATACACGGTACAAAAACCATGTACAAGTCTACAGGTAATGAACATGTGTGTGCTCCGTACACTGATATCTCTTCAAAAACAGAACAAGTGAAAAGACCCTGCAAACACAGCAGAAAAACCCTCAAAGACATTATTTATTTTTGATAGGAATTCCGATCATCAAAATCACCGATGTCATTAACTTCCATTTTGACAACCCTGCCACGACCCTTCTGTTTCTCCTTCACTAGAACAGACCATGAAGGTTCACCACCATACAAATAGTACAAAATGACACCAACTCAAATACCTACACGTTACTCTACTTTATTTTCGACCGGGAAGGGTATTCAAACGGCAAAGACAATGACAACTACGGGCCCTACTCCGACCCATCCCTTTCCCCTTGGATAGAGGAGACAATGGAGGCAGACATGTACAAACCCTACCAGATTCGAACGCCAGCATGTTACTCTACTATTTTTTGACAGGGAATGGCAATCCAATGGCAATTGGACAGCAATCAAGCGCCGTTTTGAGCGCCGTTTTGAGCAGCGTTTCAAGCAGCGTTTTGAGCAGCAGGAAGCCAGAAGCCAGCAGCGGCGTTTTGGACCGGCGTTTTGGACCGGCGCTTTGGAGGAGCAGCAGGAAGCCAGCTGCAAGCAGTGGCGTTTTGGGCCGGCGTTTTGGAGGAGCAGCAGGAAGCCAGCAGCAAGCAGCGGCGTTTTGGAGGAGCAGCAGGAAGCCAACAGCCAGCAGCGGCGTTTCGAGTAGTAGGAATCCAGCAGCGAGCAGTGGTATTTCAAGCAGCATTTTGGAGCAGCAGGAAGCCAGCAGCCAGCAGCCAGCAGCCAGCAGCCAGCAGCCAGCAGCCAGCAGCCAGCAGCCAGCAGCCAGCAGCCAGCAGCCAGCAGCCAGCAGCCAGCAGCCAGCAGCCAGCAGCCAGCAGCCAGCAGCCAGCAGCGGCGTTTTGAGCGGCGTTTTGGAGGAGCAGCAGGAAGCCAGCAGCCAGCAGCGGCGTTTTGGAGGAGCATCAGGTAGCCAGCAGCCAGCAGCAGTGTTTCAACCGGTGTTTCACCCGGCGTTTTGGACCGGCGTTTCAAACAGCAGGAAGCCAGCAGCAAGCAGCAGCGTTTGGAGCGGCAATAGCAACTAGCAACAGCAACACCAATAGCAACTAGCGACAGCAACACCAATAGCGACTAGCAAGAGCAATAGCAACTAGGAAAAGCAACAGGCAACAGCAACAGCAATAGCGACTAGCAAGAGCAACAGCAATAGCGGCTAGCAAGTGGAACATCAAGTGTAACAGCGAGAGAGTGAATTGTATTCCCCCCCAAATCCACCATCCGATCAATCAAATCAAACCCCCATACCAAATCCAATTGATTGAATCGAGTCCACCATCAAGTCCGCCATCTAATCCATCCAACACCCTCACCAACATCATCGTGTTGCCTTTGATTTGTTGTTGTGGACAAAGTCCACCGTTGCTGTCCTTTCCACCGCAAACTTGTTGCTCCCTTGTACTGTTTGTTTTGTTGGCTCCTCATTGTCGTCCCTGAAATAGTAAGAAGAAATGCCAAAGTTAGAAAATACATCATCTGTAATTCAGTTGGCAGAGCATGATCATTGTTTATCTATCTCACGTTGTTCACCGGTGCCCTTTTGCTGTCAAATTGTTGTTGCCAATATGTTGTTCCAACAATCGTTCTTCCAACAATCGTTCTTCTGACAATCATCCCGATGAAATTGTTGTTGTTGCTGCTGCCGTAGATTCAAAGAAATCTTATTCCTATATCACGAAAAACTGGATCTTGATCCTGTTGATATAAATACGCAAGGGATGCAGATTTGTTGCTTTTCAAGACGTATATGTTTGTGTGCACCCAAACAACACTATCTATCAAGCAATTCCTCTCTCGTCCTGGTCTCTATTGTCTTTTTTCAGCCAAGGCAGTTGTTTCGGACTAAAATATCTCGAGCCTGAATTCCCTGCCTACTAGTGATCATTGCTGATCAGTTCAGTGGGATCCCGCGTTCTCGGACGGAGTGCTTTATCGTACATGTACGGTAAAGCAACTCTGCTCAAGATAAGTTCGGTAAGATTATGAAGGGAAAGAGTACTTTTTGCCGGTTATCACACTGTAAAACCACACTGTAAAATTACTGCAAAATCACACTGTAAAATCACTTTTCGCTCTGTGTGTGTGTGTGTGTGAGAGAGAGAGAGAGAGGAGAGAGAGAGAGATTTTTTACTTTTCGCTGTGTGTGTTCGAAAAAAAAAAGTAAATATAGAACAATGAAGAATGATTTGATTTTCTTAATTAGAAAAAGAAGGTTAAGTAAATAAATTGCGCGTTCGCGCGCGTTTTGAATATAGAATAACAAAGAATAAGCAGCGCGCGACGCGCCTCGATATAGCCCTTACTTTTTTAGTTAACGTTCTCAACTTGTGATACAGTGAGATCTTTCATGTACCGGTGATAGTGAGATTCTTCATGCGTACCGAATTGAATTTGTGTATATTTCTACGGCAGTAGCTTTCTACACCATTTTCGTACTAGATAATTTCTGGTATTGAATTTGCGTATCTTTCTACAGCAGTAGCTTTCTACGCAATTTTTGTACTAGATAATTTCTGGTATTGAATTTGCGTATCTTTCTACTACAGTAGCTTTCTACACCATTTTTGTACTAGATAATATCTGGTAACACATTTGCGTAGCATTCTACAACAGTAGCTTTCTACACCATTTTTGTACTAGATAATTTCTGGTATTGAATTTCCGTAGCATTCTACTACCGTAGCTTTCTACATAATTTTGGTACTAGATAATTTCTGGTAAAGAATTTGCGTAGATATCTACAGCATTATATTCCTACACAATTTTTGTACTAGATAATTTCTGGTAATGAATTTGCGTAGAAATCTACAGCAGTACCTTCCTACACAATTTTGTGTACTAGATAATTTCTGGTAACGACTTTGCATAGATATCTACAGTAGTAGCTTTCTACACCGTTTTTGTACTAGATAATTTCTGGTAACAAATTTGAGTAGATATCTACAGCAGTACCTTCCTACACGATTTCACCACCGTTATCCCTCTTTTCCTTTTTTTGGAACGGCGTTCCAAAAATGCTCTTTTCGTAGATATGTGTCCAGGTGTATTATGATAGTAGTACTAGTAGTAGTAGTAATGTAGGTATGATAGTAATGACTTCTGTTGTTGGGGTGGTGAAACATTTTTTTGTACAATTCATGTCAACAATCATGGAACGGCGTTTCAGAATTCTCTAACCGGAACGGCGTTTCAGGCTCTAATCTGCAATTAGAAAATAAAAAATCAGATACTTTGGGTGATTAGTCCATGAATATTGTTCCTATTATGGATAAGATGAATCATGAAAGAAACAGAAGTGACTTATCTGTCAAAGTTTGTGCGTCACCACCTAATAAGTGCATTTGGGTCCTGGATTTGGAGGAAGAATACACACTAATTTGCAATTAAAAATTAGAAAATCACATATTTTGGGTGATCAGTTCATGAATATTGTTCCTGTAATGGATAAGATGAGTCATGAAAGGAACAGAAGTGAGTTATCTGTAATAGGTTGTGCATCACCACCTAATGAGTGCATTTGGGTACTGGATTTGGAGAAAAAATACACACTAATTAGCAATTGAAAATTAGAAAATCAGATAATTTTTGTGATTAGTCCATGCATATTGTTCCTGTTATGGATAAGATGAATCATGAAAGAAACAGAAGTGAGTTATCTTTGATAGTTTGTGTGCCACCACCTAATAAGTGCATTTGGGTACTGGATTTGGAGGAAAAATGCACACTAATTTGCAATTAAAAAATAGAAAATCAGATAATAGGTGATCAGTTCATGAATATTGTTCCTGTAATGGATAAGTTCAATCATGAAAGGAACAGAAGTGAGTTATGTGTAATAGTTTGTGTGTCACAAACTAATGAGTGCATTTGGGTACTGGAATGGGAGGAAGAATACACACTAATTTGCAATTAAAAATTAGAAAATCACATATTTTGGGTGATTAGTCCATGAATATTGATTCTATAATGGATAAGATGAATCATGAAAGAAACAGAAGTGAGTTATGTGTGATGTTAGGTGTGTCACCACCCTATGAGTGCATTTGGGTACTGGATTTGGAGGAAAAATACACACTAATTTGCAATTGAAAATTAGAAAATCAGATATTTTGGGTGATTAGTCAATGAATATTGTTCCTGTGTAATGGATAAGATGAATCATGAAAGAAACAGAAGTGAGTTATGTGTGATAGTTTGTGTGTCACCACCTAATGAGTCCATTTGGGTAATGGAATTGGAGGAAAAATACACACTAATTTGCAAGTAAAAATTAGAAAATCAGATATTTTTGGTGATCAGTCAATAGATATTGTTCCTATTATGGATAAGATGAATCATGAAAGAAACAGAAGTGAGTTATGTGTAATAGTTTGTGTGTCACAAACTAATGAGTGCATTGGGGTACTGGAATGGGAGGAAAAATACACACTAATTTGCAATAAAAAGTTAGAAAATCTGATATTTTGGGTGATTAATCCATGAATAGTATTGTTCCTGTAATGGATAAGTTGAATCATGAAAGAAACAGAAGTGAGTTAATAGTTATGTGTGATGTTAGGTGTGTCACCACCCTATGAGTGCATTTGGGTACTGGATTTGGAGGAAAAATACACACTAATTTGCAATTAGAAATTAGAAAATTAGATATTTTGGGTTATTAGTTGATGAATATTGTTCCTGTAATGGATAAGATGAATCATGAAAGAAACAGAAGTGAGTTAACTTTGATAGTTTGTGTGTCACCACCTAATGAGTCCATTTGGGTAATGGAATTGGAGGAAAAATACACACTAATTTGCAAGTAAAAATTAGAAAATCAGATATTTTTGGTGATCAGTCAATAGATATTGTTCCTATTATGGATAAGATGAATCATGAAAGAAACAGAAGTGAGTTATGTGTAATAGTTTGTGTGTCACAAACTAATGAGTGCATTGGGGTACTGGAATGGGAGGAAAAATACACACTAATTTGCAATAAAAAGTTAGAAAATCTGATATTTTGGGTGATTAATCCATGAATAGTATTGTTCCTGTAATGGATAAGTTGAATCATGAAAGAAACAGAAGTGAGTTATGTGTGATGTTTGGTGTGTCACCACCCTATGAGTGCATTTGGGTACTGGATTTGGAGGAAAAATACACACTAATTTGCAATTAGAAATTAGAAAATTAGATATTTTGGGTTATTAGTTGATGAATATTGTTCCTGTAATGGATAAGATGAATCATGAAAGAAACAGAAGTGAGTTATGTGTGATAGTTTGTGTGTCACCACCTAATGAGTCCATTTGGGTAATGGAATTGGAGGAAAAATACACACTAATTTGCAAGTAAAAATTAGAAAATCAGATATTTTTGGTGATCAGTCAATAGATATTGTTCCTATTATGGATAAGATGAATCATGAAAGAAACAGAAGTGAGTTATGTGTAATAGTTTGTGTGTCACAAACTAATGAGTGCATTGGGGTACTGGAATGGGAGGAAAAATACACACTAATTTGCAATAAAAAGTTAGAAAATCTGATATTTTGGGTGATTAATCCATGAATAGTATTGTTCCTGTAATGGATAAGTTGAATCATGAAAGAAACAGAAGTGAGTTATGTGTGATGTTAGGTGTGTCACCACCCTATGAGTGCATTTGGGTACTGGATTTGTAGGAAAAATACACACTAATTTGCAATTAGAAATTAGAAAATTAGATATTTTGGGTTATTAGTTGATGAATATTGTTCCTGTAATGGATAAGATGAATCATGAAAGAAACAGAAGTGAGTTATCTTTGATAGTTTGTGTGTCACCACCTAATGAGTCCATTTGGGTAATGGAATTGGAGGAAAAATACACACTAATTTGCAAGTAAAAAATAGAAAATCAGATAATTTCGGTGATCAGTCAATAGATATTGTTCCTATTATGGATAAGATGAATCATGAAAGAAACAGAAGTGAGTTACCTGTGATAGTTTGTGTGTCACAAACTAATGAGTGCATTTGGGTACTGGAATGGGAGGGAAAATACACACTAATTTGCAATTAAAAATTAGAAAGTCAGATATTTTGGGTGATTAATCCATGAATATTGTTCCTGTTATGGATAAGATGACGAATCATGAAAGAAACAGAAGTGAGTTATCTGTCATAGTTTGTGTGTCACAAATTAATCAGTGCATTTGGGTACTCGAATGGGAGGAAAAATACACTCTAATTTGCAATCAGAAATTAGAAAATCTGATATTTTGGGTGATTAGTCAATGAATATTGTTCCTGTAATGGATAGGATGAATCATGAAAGAAACAGAAGTGAGTTATCTGTCGATAGTTTGTGTATCACCACCTAATGAGTGCATTTGGGTACTGGATTTGGAGGAAGAATACACACTAATTTGCAATTAAAAATTAGAAAATCACATATTTTGGGTGATTAGTCCATGAATATTGTTCCTGTAATGGATAAGTTGAATCATGAAAGAAACAGAAGTGAGTTATGTGTGATGTTTGGTGTGTCACCACCTAATGAGTGCATTTGGGTCCTGGATTTGGAGGCAAAATATTGGGTAATGACTCTCAAAGTTTTTGGTGCCGTGCATGAATATATTTTTCATGACTCATCTGATGCATATTGGGAACAAAATTGCCACACATAATGCTGAAAATGTTGTGGTTTGTGTCTCCAAATGACACACAAGAGGGTATTTTTGTTGTAAATCCGGGGCACAAACTGACTTATTGGGTAATGACTTAGAAAGTATCCGGTCCAGGCCATGAATGATTTTTTCATGACTCCTATGATGCATATTGATAACAATATTGCCCCACAGATTGCTGAAACTGTTGTGGTTTGTCTCTCCAAATGACACACAAGAGAATATTATTGGTGCAAATCCAGGACACAAAATAACTTATTGGGTAATGACAGGCAAAGTATGAGGTCAAGTCCATAATAGGAAGAACATTTACTTTGTATAATCCAATCACCAAAAACGTACTTTAATGAGTGTCAAATGAAAATAATTCATAAGTTGCTTAATTGAAATGGAGGTGCTGTTTTTTTATTATTCTCAGACAAAAGAATGGTGCAGATATTACCAGTACTACTAGTTGTAGCTAATATTGCATGCAAAAAGGTACATAGTTGGGTACTGTGCAAAAAGTGTCCGTAGATAGGTACCATACTGACCCAAGGGAGTTTCGAACCACTGACTGGCTACCAGATTCTACAGATGGGTTGGGGATTTAGATACATAAGCCTTTGTGTAATCACAATTTCCTCTTTGAAAAAATTATGGCATGGGAGGGGTTGCGTGCACTTGTACATGCTTTACTTATATAGAAAATAAAGGCCGTGCACAAGCCAGGCACATGGAAGAAGTCAGGGTGCATAGCACACACAACACACAGAAAACCACACACACATGAAAAACTGTATACACACGGAACCACCACACAAAACACAACACATGCTTCTTGGTTGGCACAGTTTTTTTTGAAGCAGGGAAAATGAATGTTGTCTGACAGTCACAAACAACGGAACAACAGAACAACAAAGAAGAAACACTAGTCAGTGACAATAACAGCAATTTGATGGAGATTTTATTTGTTTCTGATCTTTCTTTCTTTTATTTTTATTTTTATTGAAATGGAACAACAATCAAACAAACCAACGAGGGAAAGAACAACACTCAAAATGGAACAACGAATTAAAAAAAAAGGAATGACAGAATGGAACAACAGAACAACAGCAGTGAGTGACAATGTTGACAATTTGTTGGAGATACTATTTGTTTCTGATCTTTCTTTCTTTCATTTTTATTTTGATTGAAACAGAACAACAATCAAACGAACCAACAAAGGACAGGAGGGCACTTAAAACAGAACAACCACTGAAACAGAACGGAACAATGGAACGGAACAATGGGACAGAATGACAGAATGGAACAACAGAAAAGTTCACACACAAAAAACTGTACACACACGGAAAGCTGTACATACCCCAAATCAAAACCACACAAAAAGCAACACATCCTTCTTGGTTGGCACGGTATTTAAAAAAATGAAAAGCACGGAAACAACGGATCGGCAATGAAAGAAAACAACAAGAAACACTAGTGAGTGACAATGACAGCAATTTGTTGGAGATTCTATTTGCTTCTGATCTTTCTTTCTCTTATTTTTATTCTTCAGGAACAACAAACCAACAAAAGGACATAAGAAGGAGGAAGGGATGAAACGGAATGACAAAACGGAACAATCAAACAGAACAGAACAGCGGAGCGAGGCATGTGTTCACTAGATTGTGCAAGAAGGTACAATTGTTAAGAGAAGATCTGGAAACACGTAAATTTTTTTGAGAAAATGCTGCTGGAAAGATTCAAGTCAGAAAACCCCCCTACCGGTACTGTATCAAAAGATGATGGCACTGTTGCCAGTAGTCTTGCTGAAGAGGAACATGAGGATGACAACTATATTGATCCTGTATTGATGTAATTGCTTGGTGGAATGGAGGAAGTTTAGGCATTGTTGTCAGAATCATTACTGTTCATTGTGTCAGTCCATTCACTAATTTGACGGCAACGCAGGTGGGTTCACACCTACGACGTTAGTACGACACGGGTAAAATCTTCGGGAAGAGTGATTAGGGTAAAAGGTACATATCTTACATACATTGCATACCGTTGCAATAAATAGTACATTGTGTGACACAAATGATTAAAATGTACGGAAAGGAGTACTCATACATATCATACATATTTTGTATATGATACTACTAGACAAATTCTTGACCCAAAAAATTCAACTGTAGTGGTAGGTAGTCGCAAGCGATGATATTAAATTTTAAGGGTTGTGTGTTGTGAGCACAAATATTAAATTATAAGGGTAGTGTGCCGAGAGCACTAATGTTAAATTGTACTGGTTGTGTGTAGCAAGCATAGGAGATACATTTTAAAGGGTAGTGTGTCACAAGCCCAATTATTGAGTTATAGGGGTAATGTGTCACGAGCAACGGAGATAAATTTTAAGGGTTATGTGCCGCGAGCACTAATTTTAAATTTTACTGGTTGTGAGACGTGACCTTACGTATTTCAATTTTGAAGGTGTGATTCGCAAACGTACGAGTAGGTGATATTAAACAATAATAATAATTATTCATGACCCAAGGGAAAAAAATAATCGCGAACCAGGGATTGAGAGTTATGAGGGTGGGCTTGATACGAAGCTACCGTATCACAGGGGGGCTCGGTTGTGAGTCATGACCATGCGTGTTTAATTTTCAGTAGAAGTGATTCACGAACGTACGGGTACCTTAGATTAAAAATTAATAGTAATTATTCATGACCCAAGGAAAAAAATAATTGCGAACCAAGGATTGAGGGTTACGAGGGCGGGCTTGATACTGACCTAGTGAATCACAGGGGGGGCTTGTGTTAAAATTACACACAAGCAGGGGTTGCAAAAGTACCTCGCGACAAAAAAAAAAGGGTCGCTTGACAGTTACTGGACGCAAGGAAGACTCTGAGTTGTTTTAAGGTCTTTGGCAGGAGCATTGCTAAGATGGTTTTGACTTTCTTGATGTATGGTTTGATACCGTTGGTGTTAGCCAGTGTCCAAGAAAGTTGGTTTCTTGGATAATCCATTCTCATTTGAGAGGATTGATTGTGAAGCCTTTGGCTTGTAGTCAAGTGAGAACAGTGTCAATTAAATGTAGATGATCATTGAAGTTGTTGCTGAAACATGTGATGTCATTGATGTAGATTTTGAGATTGGGAATGTCTCGTATGACATTGAGTGATTCCGGGCAGTGATAAAGTAATAAACGACCAAAGTAATAAAAAATATATTCGTCTAAATAGATTGAATAGATTTTTGGCGCACCCAACGGATGAATATATTTTATTAACTATCACCCGGAGCAAATTTTGAATTTGGAATCTCTAAATAAGAAACAGTAACTGTCTGTTTGATCACTTCCCGCACCACCTACCCACCTATTTTGGCCGGCAATGCTGTTAAGTATTCAAGACTGGCCGGCAGTTGAAAATTTTAGAATTTTTCATGTACCGTATGATTGCGATTGGCTTTGCTGATATTTTGCTATCCTCGCTAAAACACTACGTGATTTGCTATCCTAAAAAAAACACTTAATTTGCTCTCCAGCAAGCAACAACAAACACTCTTTCGCGAAACACTCTTTCTTTTTTAATTGACAATCAACATGGCCCTGGAGTTAGCACTACTTGGATACTACTATGATAACTACTTAACCCCCAATTACAACAACCCACTGCTTGGGGAGGAAGATAAGAAAAGAAGGGACCGTATAACTCCCAGGATTGCAATTAAGAGATACAGTCAATCTGCTTTCATGTATCTCTATCAATCCGGCAATGACAAAGCCCTTCTCAATTGTTGTGGAGTTGACCATGTAGTATTCAGGGAGCTCCTAGATTTTTTTGAGCCTTTCTACAATCAATACATGTATGACAAGAAAACTGGATCGATTTGGAAGTTTACGCATTATAATAAACAAAATTTTGTGTGTCATTGAGAGTTTGATGCAACCGGATGTCTTGCTCTTATTTTATCCTGGCTCCAAACCAGAGGATCAGCAGCAAGAGCAGTTGCTATATCATTTGGAATTACAGCTTCTCCTATGTACAGATGGCTGAAATTTGGACAAAAGCTCCTTGTTTGTGCATTACAAGACCATCCTGCTGCAAAAGTTTGCTTGCCAAATGAAGAAGAGACTCAACAATATGCCGATGCTATTGTTGCTAAGTATCCAGCGCTTGGTCCACACAGAGTGTGTGGTGTTTACAATGGGCTTAAACTGCATATCCAGTAGTCTGGCAACTGGACCAAACAGAACCCATACTACAATGGTTGGACAACTGCTACATATGTCAATAGTGCCTTTCTTTTCTGCCCAGATTGTAGGATCTGGGCTTGTGTCTTGAACTCTCCTGGGTCTTGGCATGATAGTACTCAGGCCGACTATGGGCAATATGAAAAAATGGAGCGCATGTATGAGCTGTATAAGGTAAAGGTTGTTGTCAATTCTGCCTTTAAGTTATCTACAAACAACTTCCTTATTAGGAGTAGTCAATCCGACCCTCTGACAGCTCCTGTAGAATACCTGAGGGTATGCCTATCAAAGAGGCCGCGGTAATGAAAAAATGCGCCGTTTGGAAGGCTATTACAGTGAACAGAGTTGCAACTAGCATTAGACAGATGTCTGAATGGGGGATGAGACAGATCCAAGGTGGATTCCCTAGACTCAAAGATAACATGTTGCTGGAAGAAACGGGAGACAGGATGATCATTCTGAAGCTTGTTGTGTTGTTGTACAACTTCCAGACAGCTGAGGTTGGAATCAACACCATACTCAACACCTACACAAGTCAGACTGAAGGTTTCTTCTCCTACAGTTTTGTACCAACTGAAGGAGCAAAGGATGTATTTTAGAGTTGATAATCGATAGCATTTACGAATTAGCATTATAAAGAGCGGTCGAATCGATCGATTCGTCATAAAGTTTGCTTCGTTGTCTCCTTTGCGATTGTAATGTCTCTTATTGCTACTACTAATGGTACTGGCCGTACTGGCGGGAGTCAGCTCAGTAACATCTTTGGACTGCGTAACTTCTTCTGGTTGCGTTGGTTGACCAAGTAGAAGTGGTACTGGTTGAGTTGTAGCAGCAGCAGGAGGAGGAGGAGGAGGTGGAGGTGGAGTAAACTCATTTCTTTCAACATTGTAGTACCTATCTTCTCCTTATACAATCCATGCCTTATTGCCTATCAGTTCCTTGATTTCCTTTGCCTCCCTAATGTCCCATCTCATGCTTGGATTGCCAGTTGGTGCCGTCTTCTGGTTCAATCATTTATATTTGTTGCAAATGGATTCACCATCCCTTCCAGGATATTTTTAGCATGTAGGTTTGCAACATGGTCCCAGTCTTCTCCTCCAGTGGGCATGATAGCTCTAATGGCAGCAAACATGTTCTCCAACTTGGCCTTGGTGTAGTTGCCGATGCCGGGTCTCCTGCCTCCAGTCGAGGGCATGATTGTTATGATCGATGGTATTGGATGTGCTGTCTTTTCTTTCTTGTGTGAGCAGCAGCTGAATGGAATCAATTCATAGTCATCCGGCAAATCTACTGACAAATTGTCTACTAATAATCTAGCAAGCGTGACAAGAGCAGCAACAGTAGTGTAGGTGGGCATTGGTGCCCTGTCTAATGTGCTGGAGAGACAAGTCCAACTGTTGTTGAGTTTGTTTCTTTCCGGTTGCAATTTTTCGTCAAATTAGTGTTTGCAATTTTTCAGCTGGCCAAAATTAGCGATGATCATAAAAAAAAGCATGCCAGCAACGGAGGTGCAAGAGGTGCACATGATTGATTCGTGCGTTGGGTGACTGAAATATCTGATTTTAGTCATTCTATTGGTGTTTATACATTGTTTATTTGGTTAATAAAAATCTGGCAGTCGAGGCTGCCTTGACTGCCAAATTGTATTCAATATGGAATAAATCTATTACTATGCAAATAAATTTATTAGTTTGGTCGCAAACTTTTATTACTTTATCACTGCTGGGAATCACTCATTTCCATTATTTCTTGTGCTACGCCGGGTGATTGGAAAACTCCCATCGGAAGTCTATTGTATTTTTATAGGCCAAAGGGAGTTGTGATTGTTGTGAGATCTTTGTTTTTGTCGTTGAGAACGAAAGTGTAGTATTGCATTGAGATATCCATTTTTGTGAGGTACTTGTATCCTGAGCGGCAGGATAGAATGTCTTGGATTCTTGGGATGGGGTAGACTTTTTGCTGGATGGCTTTCTTGAGTACGCGAAAATTGGATACCCATCTTTTTTCTGTCTTTCTTGGGGATGATGAATTTTGGAGAGAGCCATGTTGAGCGACCTTGACGAGAAAGTACGCCAATGTTGATGAGGTGGATAAGTTCCGTTTTGAAAAGTGTTAGTTGTGCGTGTGGAACAGGATAAGCGCGTGAGTGTGGTTTGACAGTTGGGTTGATGCTGAGATAGATTTCTTCATTGGGATAATGTTTGAGATTACCATTGAAGACGGTTTGATATTTGCACAGTAAGGTATGAAGTTGATTGCGTTGTTGTGGTGTCAAATGTGTACAATTGTTGCAGATGGTGCAAACGTTGTGTTGGTTGTAGGTGGAACTGAGAATTGTGGTTTTGTTGTCAGTGACTGCGAAGCTTTCATTTGGTTGTGTTTGGTGTGGTGTGGCGTGTCGATTTGCAGCGCGTGAATTTGAAGGGCGAGGGTGGCGGGGTCGGCAAAGAGCTACGTCTGGATCTACGTCGTACGTAGTTCTGGAAGAGTGAAGTGTTGGAGCGAAATTTGTGAGTGAAGTTGAATTCTCCAGCCATAGTTACACCTGAGACGGGCGTGGCTATGGTTGGAATGATAGATTGGAGGAGGGTGTGATGACTGAACCAAGTAGTTTTGGAGCCGGAATTGCACAAGATGAGGTATGGACGGGGGGATGGAATGGTTTGGATGAAGCATGCAAGGGTGATTGTGTATGGTACTGATTCTGTCTGCGGTGGTTGTCAGTAATCGGGATGATGCTGATCTGGAGTGTCCTGATGGTAACAATTGTTGTCGTCGTCGTGGTAATATTCCTCTTTGTTGTCGTATTCCTGAGTAAGTGGTGCATTTGGGTGATTGTGGTTGTCGTGAAAGTAGTCGTGTTCTTGTTCTTGTGTATCACCATGCATGTCTGGGTGTGATTCATTGACATTGTTATCACAATAGAAGTTGTTGGTCATTTTGAGATGATGAGCATCATTGGATCTTGTTTTAAAGTGTGAGCAAGTTTTGTACGGAGGGCTGTGTTTTGGGTTGCCTGTTTGAGTGCTTTTGATTTCAAAGTCATTATGTCTGGGGAATGAATGATGCTTTTGACCAGACTGACCAGGGTATGTTCATGGATACGGGCTTCTTGTCTTGTGCGCCAATCTCGAATGTCTGGAGTATGGATGTGATCCTGAGTATCCTGAGTAGGAACGTGTGGTCTGGGTGTAGGAATTTTTATACTGGGGGTTGTACAGATGTTGTCCGGGCAAGTTGTCGTAGGAAGAGTTATAATGATGGCATGGAGCTCAATTATAATAACTGTTGTTGTTGTAACCGCCCTTGTTTTCGCGATGGTTGTTATTCTGTCAAGTGGCTTGTCCAGCGTCTTGATGAAGCCGCTGTTGTTCCATAAACGCGACTAGGCGTTGGAAGGGGTAAGTGGCGTCATTGAGCTGATTACCGGTTTCATTGAATTTCAGCTGCCAAGTAGGAAGCATGAGACGGTAAAATGTGTTCTTCATGGAGGTTTTGTCCAGGAAGAGTTTCTTTCCGTTGGAACCTGGCAAGTGAACACTAAGGATGTTGATGAGGCGAAGACATCCCGCAGCAGCAAAACACCAATTCATGTGATATGGTTTGGTTGCATTCGACATGTATTCTTGTTGAATGAGAAATGTGTTGGACAGGAGAATCAGAGCAAGGAAGTCGCAAATGTTTTTGGCATAATATGCGTCATGAATGTCATTTCCAGCATCGCTTACAATTTTGTTCCAAGTATGCTTGAGGTCACCACCAAGGACTTAGCGAGTCTTGAAATGTTTGACGTGGTAAAGGGTGTTGAGGTTGTGAGGGCCGATGGCATCAATAAAGTCTTCAATGACAAAGATGAGATGTTCTGCGCCGGTTGCTTCAGGACAGAGCGTGGCGTCCTGTTTCTTCAAAGTGGATCCGGTAAGATCCAGAGGCAGGGGCGAGAGCGTAGGTCCTTCTGGAGTTGACAGAGCGGGCGGCTGAACAACTTTAGGTACACTATGAACAAGGGTAATGGTGGGGTAATCCTGATATAGGATGGCAGGTTTGAATGGGATTGGAGCCTGCTTTGAAGAGTTGAGCGATGGCAGACATGGTGGGTTAGATGTTACAGTAAGTTTTTAGATATTTTTATCAATAAAAAAAATTCAAAGCGATATTGCAATTGAATTCAATATGAACTACGCTGTGTATGAAATTGTGGGATATTGAGTTTTAGTGTCTACGATGAATTCAAGATACTTTGAGATACTTCTCAGCTAGATCTGCAATGCAATTGAAAAAGAACTGGGTTCTTTGATAATCAGAATTCGGATGATACTTCAACGAGAAGATTCTCTTGATGTTCGAATAGGATTCATGAACAATGCCAGATGAGTGGGAATTTGTTATGACTGATGGAGTGTGTCAATGACACGTGACTGGGCTGATGGAGTGTGTCAGTGACTCATGACTGAAGTGTCTGCGCATTGTTGTTCAAAAGTGCATTCCGATATTATTTTCGTCAGGGCCCTCCGGAATCCACTCGCGCAGCACGCGCGTTTTCCCTTTTTTTTTTGCGCGCAACGCCACGGAACCAATACCCAGGAAAACCCACGAAAACCCAGGATTGACAAACATGGGTATTTCTTCTGGAACCAATACCCATGTTTGACAACGTTGTTGGGTACCCAGGAAAACCTTTTCGTTGCTCCCCTAAGCCACAAACGCAAACAAGCCGTTCAACATAATCGATACCGCCTCATCATTGCGGACATTTTGGTACCAGTTTGGTCCCCTAGCTCCCAATATTGAAGGAGATATTAATTTTTCTGTGTCGCCATCCATGTTGGGTGTTGTTGTTCTTGTTGTTGTTGTTGCAAGACAAATTAGCAAGCAAACAATTTTTCCACATAGCAAATGTACTAGAAAATGCGAGAGTTTCATAGTAGTCTACCCAATCCAAAGTATGAGCAATATTCATCCTTCAATTGCCTCGAATGACACACTTTTGCACTCAAAAAGTGACTAGCAATCACTATTTTGGTACATGCATGGCCAGGGACAAACATTATTATAAAATTCATAATGACTAAAGTACCAGCCTGAGAATTGTCAGCATTGTTATATAGTCTACCCAATCCATGTTATCAGCAATATTCATCCTGAAATTTCAGACAATGACACAGATTTGCAATCAAAAACTGACTAGCAATCACTATTTTGGGACATGCATGGCCAGGGACAAACATTATTATAAAATTCATAGTGACTAAAGTATCAGCCTGAGAATTGTCAATAATGTTTCATAGTCTCCCCAATCCATAGTATGAGCAATATTCATCCTAAAATTTCAGAAAATAACACACTTTTGCAATCAAAAAGTAACCGAGAAACGTTACTTGTTCATACAAAAATCAAAAAATAATAACAAAAAGTTACGGAGACTACTACCCTTTGTACACGTCTCTACAGGGGAAATCAATCCACTGGACATGTTAACATCTAGTATATCAAGAATCAATCATATCCGGATGAGGAAAGTTACACTACTTAAAGATAGTCTGTTTTTGAATCAGACAATTTCTGTGCCCCATCGTGGCGGTGGTGCCGGTATGTAACATTAGTAAGCAATATGTGTGTTCAGGAAAAAGCAGCCACAACCAAAAACTGAAGTTACTACGCCTGGAGAAAACAAGATCCACCAACTTTATAATTCTGCGTTGGATTATGAAAATTGGACGTCACAACTTGGAAATAACAGGAAAGTGGAAAACAAAACACATAAACTGACAAACAAAACCACAGTTGTGCAAACCCAGTGTACTGTCTTGTCCAAGGATTACACCAAACGGATGCATGAGCTGAACCACAATGACCTAAACAACAACGGAAACCCGTTTCTGTATCATTTTGAAACAGGGTTTGATGCGTTGTGTGCCAAAAATGGACACGTGGTTACCACAATCCTTCGTGGATGCCAGAAGATAGAAGAAGTGAGAAAAAGACTCAACAGCAAAAATGGACATTTCAAGGAGGACGAAGCTTTGAACATTTGGGAGAAATGCTTCAAAAACCTAACTGAGGAAGTATTACCCGACTACCAAGAAGGCAACACTAACAGGATGGACCATGTATGGGCAATGGGAGTCATTCTTGCTTACATTTCATGTGGTTATCCAGCATTGAAAACTACAGAAGACATTAAGTGCTACGACAACGTGGGTTTTGGACCGGAAGTAAAATCAATAGAACGAGAGAGAATAGTACAAGATGGTTGTACTTTCCCTGCAAAAAAATGGAGTAATCTGACTACAGAGGCAAGAGAACACATAAAAGAATGTGTACACTACAACCCTGGGAGCCGTCCTTGTATGACGTACATTTGGTACAACAACTGGCACAAAAAGACGAATGAGGCTATCATTGAAAACAACAGATTGCAATGGTATTGCAGATCAACAGACAATAACGAGTGGTACTCCACACAAGAAAGATTTCCGACGATTAAGGAAGAGAAGATAAATAATAAAAACACAGAAAAAAATGTACGAAACAGCAGTGGGAGTTGTTCATGAACAAAGCAAGAAAACAGTCAAAAAAGAAAAAGCGGAAAGTAAAAGAATTGACAAACAGGGGGGAAAAGAGGGAACATGACAAAAACGAGTGGAAAATTAAGAAATGGCTAAATCTTTACGAAAAACGTTGGAATTCACTGGAAGATTTAGAGGAGTACAACAACTGTCCCATTCCTTGTGGGGCATGGGGACGCGTGAAACACTAACTCTGCAACTCTGTAAGGATTCCATTACAAAAGTAAAGAGCATGATAATCTCCATGGTACAATTCGGTACAAATTAAGTGCAAAAAATAGAACGGAAATGAAGTAAAATATCACCTAAAGAAGCCGGTACATTCGAAAAATGTACTCCTTAGAAAGTAACAAAACAACAAAAACGGCATTTCCTCCGTTGAACCTACAGATTGTGATCCGCTCCAAAATTAATTAAGGGGTGAGTGTCAACCACCCAAAAAATGGAATTTCCTGCAACGCTGTTGCAGAAAATGGAAAAACAATAAATAAGAGAATACGGAATGATACGGTACAGTAAGTACGGTAGGGTAGGGAACATCAAAATGTTCGGGTCCGCGCCAAAATTTTGAGGACACCACATTCCAGAATATCATGGCACGCTTGAAAAAAAGATAGGCAGGCGCCAGTAAAACAACACTCACAGATAGTATAATTGATTGAAATACAGCAATTCCTTGGAGACAGTAAATCAAGAACTTACAGTGTGTACAGTATGAATGAAAAAAAAGTACCAAACGATTCCTACAAACAACATTATTATCATAAAAATAGCGCTGCCAAATCAATCAAAGGAAAAAACGGTAAGTTGAGGTGCACGAGTTAACAAAAAAAGTAATGGTAGAACTGAGTAGTAGTTGCAGTCCGGTGACAGGTAAAACCATTGTTACCAATAACACAAACAGCCCAAACAGCAGTGTATCGGGAAGTGACCGAACAAACACAAACGATAGCCAAACATATAGAACCACCAACAGTAGCAACAGAAATATTCTACAGACAACAAAAGACCCCGATAACATTAACTTGGAAAACAACATTGTCAAACATGTCAAAGAAAAAGCATTCAGGAAATTTAAATTCCCGCCAGAGAATGCATTTGTGAAGGCACCGATATTCAACATTGCAAAACTAACGAATAACAATGAAATACCAAATACGATTGCTATAAAGGAGCAAAAGTGGAGTGGAATTTATTGCCGAGCAGTCACTATGTGTAGGCACAATGCTCAAACTCTTGCCAGGAATAACTACAAAGGTAAGCAACCAACAATAAAATGATTGCCGGCATGCACTCTTTCATAATCCTTTCTAACATTTTGGTGGTATTAACACTGACACGTAGACGATAAAAGGAACAACCAGATACCAGATAGTTTCCCAGGAATGGTTCTAATCACGGACACCCAAGACATGAACTCAGAAAATAGGTACCAATTGCACGAAGACTATTGGCGGAAAAATTCACTAGAATTCAAATACTTCATGAAAAGAATTCTTGGAGCGGTGTCACCAAAACAGACAGACTTCAAAAGAAAATCAGTCAGAATGACAGTCAGTAACATTTTCACCCCAAGCGATGAAGCTTTTGCATTGCTTTTCCTTTACAACAACTACGACTCATGGCTAAACACAACAAAGGGCACGAGGTTCAGAAAAAATATTCACTGACGGTAAGTCAGGAAATAAGGAGGGGTGGAGTAATGAGGGACAAGATCTTTACGAATACCTAGTAAGTGAATTAGAAGAACAAAGGGATGAACAACAGTCAAAAGAATTAGAGACGGAACTACTTAAAATGTACCAAAAGCAAAATGGCAATCGTAAACAACAAGATAAGGAGGAGGACAAAGAGGAAAAAACGGAAGCAAAAACGTAGCTTGCTTGAGATTCTTGGCAAAGATGATGAGGACTGCAAATTTTTCATCGAATACAATAAAAACGGACAAGAGTAATTGGTGATATCAACATCATTGTAGTAGAACAGCTAGTTCATTACTTATTTTATGGTTTGCACAATGTTGTTCTGGGTCTTCTGTTCGAATAGAATACAATAAACGAGGTAATTGCAAAAGCTGATAAAATACTTTCGTATTTGTTACAAAATATATTTGTTGTATTTCGGTAATTGATAAGCGTAGCGTGAATATTGTAAAATGTCGGAGAGTAATGCAAATGTGGATAAAATACTTTCTTATAAGTAAAAAAATATGATTGTTGGCTTTTGATATTCGAAAAACGGAGTTTGAGTAATGTGAAAGTGACGTAACAGAATAGATTGATGGTTATCAAGAAGCTCATACATTTGTGAAAACAATTCTAATAAGGCTACGACAATATCATTGTACACAAAGGATATTATTACAAAACATGAGTTTCGTTTGGAAAAAAACAAAAATTGAATGGCGAATAAATATTATCGGGGTAAGCATGAAACGAAATTGTAGAATAGAAAGATTCTCAAGCAACCATGAAAAGGGGCTGAAAAAACGGTGGCGAAAATAGACCTACTTGAAATTCTTGCGTGCAAAAATAGGTAGAGAATTATTTATTGTGCGCGCAACAAAATGTTTCGGAATTTTTTTAAACATCGCACGGATTTGACGAAAGCACGAGCATTGTTTATGTGACAAAGAGACCGCAGGAGCCTAACTGCAAGGAGCACGCACTGCGCATCAACCAACTCATCCACTACTCAGACAAGTTACAAGGCCATGGACCTCAACTCAGCCAGCTCAGCAGGACAACCATGTCGCTACACACCTTTCTCAACCTTTGGAGTGAACAATACAGCCAAATCCACAGTGGCATCACAGAAGAAACCTCTGTACAAAAGATTGTCAAATATATGACCAGCCAAGAAAGTCAAGCCAAGATCAGGAATGAAGGCAAAAATCCAGGGAGACTCGAGGTGCGAACGTATGCGTTTTACACTTCTAACAGAGACTTCCCTGAGCCAATGCCAATAATTCCAATGGAAAATACAAAAACAACAAGAATCAGGGACTGAAATTTCCTAATCCTTGCTGGATCCCCGGTCACAACCACGACTTGTCTGAGTGCCCAAAAAACAGACATTCTAAACAAAAGAAGAAACAACGGGCAGAGAACAAGAAAAACAACAAGGACACGGCCGGCACCACGGCCAACAATGAATCATTCCAAGCTCACATGCAGCGTGCAGTGGATTCCTTCATCAACCAACATGGAGGCAAGGCAGAACATCCAGAGCGGTGAGCGTATATGGCTTCCATGAGGCCAAAGAGCAGTCACCCTGCCTCCGCTTCCACTGGAACTGGATGCCAATTTTGTCACTGCCAATTGGGTTTGCAGGAGGACCTCTCTCCATAGAAGGGGAGAAGAAGCCTACAGGACGTAAATATGATGTTGACAAGAGCTCAAAGAATGCTAATTTTTATGACAACGTAAATAAAACGGGTACAGACGTCAATAAAACAGCCGCATCAAATGGCGATTTAATAAACAATTCGATTACAACAGGTACGACAACCAATAACAATTGCAATGAAATTACAACGGACACGGCCAATAATAATCGCAACGCAATTACGGACACGGCCGATAACAATCGCAATTCGATTACAGGTACACATGATCAATGACAACAAGCTGGACCTCGAGTCTAGCAAAAAGCATGCCCCTACAACCAAATACAGAATATCCCGTATCTACCAAAACAAATAAGAGAGATGCCACTCCTATTGTTTTAACAACCATCCAATACATTCAAGGCATTCCTACCAAAACAACCAAAACAATGATTGCCCTACTCAACAGTGGCAGCACCACAACCGTTATCAACAAAAGGATGCTTCCCCTTCTTGGAGTTCTACCTATCCAGTCAAAAACAAAAATCATAACAACCACAGCCAATGGGTCCTTTGACACATCACTGTTCGTCATCATGAAGAACCTCAAGCTACAAGAGTTTGGAAACACAACAATCGAGCAATGTGAAGCCAGGCTCTTTGATTCCAACACATGCAGATACGACAGTATCTTCAGTTGAGACTTCCTATGCAATGCCAGCACCAACCTACTATTTGAATCAAACATGATTCAGTGGAACAACAGGCAAATTCCAATGCACAAAACATCCTGCTTTGATATTACTCCAAACAAACAAGAAGCTTACTTTCAAGCCCTGTTGGAGGAAGCCATTGATTCTGAATTGTTTCGCACATTATGCTATCTCTTTGTCACCTGTCATCCTGGACAGAGCTTATGAAGCAACCTGATCCAATCTCAGTTGCCAAACAACAGGCATACATGACCGAAGCAGAAAAACAGCAATTCCAATAAGTCCTTGCCAAATATTGGATCATCTTCAATGGAAAATCAGGCAAATATCCATACAAGAAGATCTCGCTCAAGCGGAAACCGGATGCCAAGCCAGTACACAAAAAGCCTTACTCTGTCAGATACAAACAAGAAGACCTATTCAAAAGGGAACTCAAGAATTTAGTAAATGATGGAGTAATCAAACGATGCAACTGACCTGCTGAATGGGCGTTCCCTGCCTTCATCATTCCAAAGAAAGATAATAGGGTGCGATGGGTTTCTGACTTCTGGGCACTCAATGAACTCTTAATCAGGAGGCCCTATCCTATACCACAAATACAGGATATCATGCACCGGCGAGGCAAATGCACCCACTTTACCAAGATTGACTTATCCATGCAATACTATTGTTTTGAACTGGATGAAGCAAGCAAGAAACTATGCACGATTGTCACACCATATGGCTCCTATGAATACCAATGGCTACATATGGGTGTCAAAATCTCTCCAGACGTTGCACAGCAACTAATGAAAAATATTTTGCAGGACACTGATTGCACGGTCTACATTGATGATATTGGAATTTGGACTGATGGCACATTCAACCACCGCATGCAAACAGTGGACAAAATTTTGCAACGCCTGGATGAAAATGGTTTGAAGTGCAACCCACTCAAATGTGACTGGGCTGTACAGGAAATAGACTTCCTATGATTCTGGATGACATCAAACGCTGTTAAGCTCTGGAAGAAGAAAATTGAAGCCATACTTCAGATGGACCGACCAAGAACTGTTACTCAAGTCAAGTCTTTTCTGGGTGCTGTTGGCTACTACCCAGACATGTGGCCAATAAGACCACATGTTTTATCTCCTCTATTTGAACTCACGGGAACTCCCAAGAAAGCTGCCAATGGGCAGCCCAAGCCAAAAACAAAGTCAGCCTACACTTGGGGGCTGGCTCAGGTGAAAGCCTTTGAAGAAATGAAAGCAATGGTTGCAAGTGATGCCCTGAACACTTACCCTGATCTCAACCTACCATTTGATATCTACACAGATGCATCTGACCTACAACTTGGCGCAGCCATCCTACAAAATGGCAAGCCTATTACACATTGGTCTAAAAAGCTGAATGCAGCTCAAAAGAATTATACTACAATGGAAAAGGAACTACTTGCGATAGTCTTGTGTTGCAAGGAATATAGGAAACTGCTACTAGGTTGTGAACTCAACAATCTCACCTTGAAAACCCTCTCTCCGCAGTGAGTACTCCAATGGAATCTCTTCCTACAAGAGTACAATCTCAAATTCGCCTACATTGAAGGCTCCAGGAATGTTCTTGCAGATGCCTTCTCCAGGTTGCCAAGGATGGATCCTCCAACAGTTGGGGAGAAAAAAAAGCAAGGAAAAGGAGCTCTGATTGATTTTCTCAAATTAGAAATCCCACAACAAGATGAAGAGCTCTTTCTCCAAGAATTCCCCAAGGTATTTCCACACCTATGTAATGACGCAGACACTCCTGAGCTACTATATTCATGTCTGCTGAAAAATGAGTGACTAGTTAACGACCTACCGACACTCCAGGAAATAGAATGCCCAGTGAATTACACAAATATCGCTCAACACCAGCAAAGTGACACCACACTCCTGACAAAACTGCAATTGCCAACCTTTTTCAAGCAACAATTTGGTAATCAAGAAATTGTATGCTACTCCAAGCCTGAAAGCAGAAATGAATGGAAAATCTACATTCCTAACTCCCTTGCTCCCAAGCTGCTCAAATGGTACCACCTTTTATTGGGGCACTGTGGATCCACCAGGCTCAACCAAACAATATCAGCCAGGTTCCAGGTGGAACGACTTGCCAAGCTATGCCAGGAATACATATGCCCGGACGACTACATCAAATATATAAGCAGAAACGCCAGTTATGGACTGCTAGCCCCCAAAGAAGCCCCACTCATGCCTTTCAATGAAGTTCATGTGGATCTCATTGGACCCTGGAAAGTCAAAGAACAAGGGAAAGTCTATAACTTCAAAGCTCTTACTTGTATTGACCCAGTCACCAACTTACTGGAAATCATTCGCATCAGGGACAAGTCAAGCCAGCATGTTTCTCACCAGTTTACCAATTGCTGGCTGTCTTGATATCCAAAACCTGCCAGGTGTGTCTATGACAATGAGGGAAAATTCTAGGACACAAATTCCAAACTACACTCGCAACATATGGAATTGAAGGCATTGCTACCACAGTCAAGAATCCTCAAAGCAACACAGTCTGTGAACGAGTACACCACACCATTGCAGACACCCTCCGGATACATCATCTGAAGCATCAATGTTCTGTCATTCATCCTCTGCAGTGATCTAATGAAAGTAATATTCCTCACGGGATTCATCTGCTTCTTGATTTGGTGGGTTCTGAACCATCTTCTGTCGTTTGTAGGTGGTACGTTCAGAATTGGGGTGAGTTTTGGCAATGGCACTACATAAGGCTTCATAGCCCTGTCCTCATTCAAAAGCTTTGGATGGCTGCTTTCATTCATTTGCATGAGTCAGGGATGACCTTGTTAGTTCTGAGTGCAGTTTATATGAGGTTGCCCCATTCATTGATGGCTAATTCATATCTTGATGGTAGATCAGCATTTGGGAAGGAATCACCAATTGTGAATCCTCTACGGTGGTCAGTTTTTTGCCTGTATAGGTAGTAGGGATGCACATAGATGTGATGTTGCTGTCCGTGTGCAGTTACTTTGCGATACCATTTGCAAACTTGAAGGGCTGTTTCATCATTTTAAGCTGTGGAAAGCCCGAAAGGAACAATTTATCACGCGCGGCCTCTCTGGACTTGTCTGAGGCTCTGGTCAGGTCAAAGCAGTCACCACTTCTTGCAATTAAGCGTTGCTCACTACATCCACTACCCAGATTGTGGATGTAATAGTTCTGGTGTGCAGTGGTTTCATTTCCTGCAGCATCAGGGGAGGTGACTTCAAAGTAGGACTGTGCTTCACTTGTGAGGAATTCTTCTCTTCTTTTGTATCTTTCCTTGACTGTTGTGGGTGTCTTGGTTGCGAGCGCTATTGTTGTTGTTTGAAAGGCCATTATTCACCATTTGTTGTAGTAGGTTAGCTAGGCGTTTCATATCTGTACCAGTTGCTCTTGTTTCATTGGTTCCTTTATCGGTGTTGTCATCAGTATCGGTATTGTCATCTGATGGTAAATCTCCGGTGTAGACCTCCATGAATAGATCAGAACGCCATTTTTTCAAAATCTCCAATGGGTGATGGCGAGCTCAAGTAGTATGGTGGTTGGTTCTTCATCATCTGGCACGGTTCGGATTGCATGTTTGGCCTGCTGCATTGGATTCTCCCTTGTGCCTCACTCTCTTGGTTGATTCCATTGTTTCTCATATGTTTGATCACGCATTTGTTGAGGAGGTTGGCAATATGGCCTTTTGTGACTTCATCTGGGTCTATTAGATTGATAGCAATCACCTAGGCGATACAATTTAGGATGTGAAGCTGAGGCTCCGGTGCTATCACTAGTGGTCCTTCATCTTCTTTGGCAGCAGCTTCCTCCGCATCAGCATTTGCTTCACGAGTCACAAAGAATTCTGAGAGTTCATCTTTGCAAATGATTTCAGAGTATGCTGTGTTGAGGAATGTGGCCGCAGTAGGATTGCTAGCACATATGAATCGGAATTCAATTCCGAAGATTGGAGTCCAGTCAAATGGAGTCGGCATGGTAGTGGCTGTATATATCTGGTATTATTAATTAATCTGTTGTTACGATGTGGCGGTAGCGTTGTCCGTTGTTGTTACGGTGTGGTGGCAAATGTCTGTGCAATGTAATTAACCGGCGATCAATCATCATCGTTGTCACAGATGCGAGGAACAAACTGGCAATGTAATTAGTAACGGGTGAGGTTGTTGTCGATTGCGGTCACAAACAGATGTGTTGTTTGTCTGTTCAATTGTCCAATTGGTGTTGCGGCCACAGATGTGTCGTCTGGAACATTTGTTGGCTTGGTGTTGGAGAAAAATTGTCGGTGTCGGTGTTCTTTTAATTAACTGGTGCTTGGTCGTGGATCAGAAAAGAAGATTCCAGTATAAGGGGGATTGCTGGTATTACACCCCCTGATTCATGAGCAGGGAGGTAAAAGAAAGAAAGAAATAATGAGATGGGGGGAGGCCGAGATGTACGCCGCATAGGGAGCTAAGCGTAAAATTTCCTCTGGATTTAACTGACAGTGTAGGTGCTGAACGGTTGGAGATAGGTAGCCTAGCTTAAGGTGAACACTAGTAGTACTAGTGCTCTTGCGGGGCGCTAGTGTCAGTTACAAGGGCTACATCACCTGTTGTTACTCAAAAATTGACCGGATAGATAGTGATGTTTGAATTAAAAGAGATGTGAGCTCACGGAGATGCTCTTATTGCTATTGACTAATGCATGATGTGTTTCTGTACTGGGGCTCCCTGTATTTTACATAGTAGAGATCTTCCGGGGTTATTTGTTACCATCATTGTACTGATACTTACTTGCTGTACTGCTGTGTTATTATCGTGTCGGTCTTTCTGTATTGGTCATTTGATGATATCGGTCTTTTACAAGGTTAAGTAGTTCATTTGATGGGCCTTTTGCTTGATTGTGATATATGGAATAAATGAGGCCCATTCCGATCCGGTATTGATTGCCTTGATTGCAATAAGTGATTTCCTCACGGGGTGTTATGTGTACTCATTTGAATACACATATGGGTTCCAAGTGTTTACTTATTGATCCAGTCTTTTTTGGATCATTTAACCTGTTCTGTTTGCAGTCTTAAGTGGAATCATTTTTACTACTTAAGAATTTCCAAGTTGTGGAGGTGCATTTGATTCTAAGCCAGATTCACCGGCAAATATTTGTGTTCCTACCTCTGTTTTGCTTACCGTACTAGTGTTTCTACGGTGTTTCTGTTGCCATATTTTTTAAACCAACAACACTTAACCCTGAAATTGTTATTTTATTGGAGGAGTGACATGATATTGTCTTGAAAAGAGAAGCACGCAACACACAAGGTTTTTTAGCGAACACGCGAGCTCAGGATGCAGGGAGTTTTGAAAATAAGGTAGGGAGTTTTGAAAGCACCGCGCAATACCCCAAGGGGGGGGGGGGGGGGGGGGGGTAGAGAAGCAGTTCTTGCAGAGTTTACTTAGTGTTAACGAATAAGAATCATAGTTTGTACCTTTTAACCCATTTAGTGGTGACGTTAAATGAGATTGTATTTTACCACTTAAGGATTTCCATGTAGTGTAGGGGTGTTTGGTTTTCAGTCAGATCTTCCGTGTGCAATAATTAATATGGTTAGTTTATTAGGGTTAGAATGGAGCTGAACCGAGCCAAACTAAGCCTGGCATATTGTGTCAGAAGCTGGCTCGGCTTGGCCATAGGAACACCCCTTAGTTGCACTTCTTGCCCCCCCTTTCTGGGAACTTTTGCCCCTTTTGGGGAACAAGCACTTTTTGCCCATTTCTGGGCACAGGGCAACTAAATAATCCCTGCAGCATCTGCATAGAATCTGGTAGCCGAAGAAAAAATAATGTTACATTTCCTCAAGTTGCAAGTAGTATACCGTACTTGCAAGTATTTGCAAGAAAATACTTACTTGCAACTCCGAAAAGGGCACTTTCATGATAGATCCCCCCCAGCAGAGGTTACTTTTGTAGCATCCAGTAAACAATACTACAAATCCGACAACAATTGAGACTGACGCTTTTTGCAATGGAGATGTAACCAATTAACATCAAGTTTACATCCAGTCTGTTGGAAAATGTTACTAAATAAATTATAGAAACTCCTTACAGGCTGATAAATAACAGTTTACATAACGGTTTTGGAGTCAGTGGAGAACTCTTTAGAAACACTCCAATTTTTTGGTTATTCCTAAATACTCCAATTTTTGTTTATTCCTTACCGGTACAAAATCTTTTTCACTGTTGTTTCATGATTGGATTGTGTACGGGTTTAGAGGTTAATGCCATGCGGACATGTAGAAAATGTACCAGAATCTACAGAGCATCAGCGAGTAGCATGAACCTCTAAATCTTGACCTATCCCCTTGGTACCCGGACATGGATTTCGAACGTCCGCACAGTAGGATTTTGAACCACAGAGGATGCGAAAACAGTGCCGATGAATTTAAAAAACATGTGAATCGTTACTACCTATGCTATTAGTGTGTTCATTCCTCCCAACGCGTTGGAGTAAATAAGCTACAAATACATCGATGAAGAGCCCTTACTATGGGGACTCATTTGCCTGTGCTACCAACTTTTACTGATCCTTAGTTAATGAGATACAATAGCAGGGACAGGTGCTTATATGGCAGATTCTAGCCTTGTGAGTGAAATAACACGTAAAAAACTAAGCTCATAACCAGTCTTTTAAATGTGAATGGCATTAACCTCTAAACCTAGTATCGGTAGTACCGTACGGTACAATGTAAATTGGTTTCATTTTGGTTGCAAAAAGGGTCAGTCTCAATTGTTGTCGGATTCGTAGTAGTAATACTACTAATAATGTATATCATTTTTTCACTTAAAGACACAAGATAGTGTTCTCTGGCATGTCAGATGCCTGTGCTCCGATTTGGATGGTTCCCTGTCACTTGCTTATTGCGTTCTTTCCATCCTCAACTAAAAACAATTATTTCAGTATCTTTTTCTGAACCGTATTCTATCAGTACCGGTACAGTGCCTTAGATAACTTTCGACTTCCCGGTATTGAATACGGTACGACTGCGTGGGGAAGGATCTTCGTGATTCCGTCCGGATTTTTGGAAGAAAAATAATATTGAGAAGTATCGGATCCTTCTCTTCTCGAAGGGCGATTTAGTGTGCACGGAACTTAACTGGCATGAACTCTTCGAATGAATGAATGAATGAATGAATGGATGGATGGATGAAAGCGGCTCCTCGTTCGAGGTTGTTCCGAGACGAAATAGTACGTTTGGACCATTCTTCCGCTTCTTCTTCGATTGTTGCAACGATGTAGTAGCGCTAGTGTTTCCTCGTTCCGAACGATCGCAAAAGCATGGCATGGCATGGCATGGCATGGCATGGTATGGCGTGGCGTGGATCGATCACCAGATGCGGTTGACCGCGAGCGAGTATAGGAGTAGACCGCGATCAGAAGAACGAGCGAAAGAACGAACCAACGAACCAACGAACGAACGAGCCAATTCCAACCAATGTACACCGGTGTGATCTTACCATTGCCTTCTCGTTTATATTACTCCGCTGTTGTCCTGTAATGTATTTTTCGGAATGGTAGTAGTATTAAAAACCGTAAGATGACGTTGTTGGTTTCCTTGTTGGAAGAGGAATCGAAGCTGACGTGACGCACACACACACACACACGCCCACTTATGCACACCTTGAATCGCGTCCCGATACTCGGGCTGGTGTGTGCTTAACAGTAGTATTCCACACCAACTCGAGAAGCTTCGAACGGATTCACGGCTAGATCCAAGAACGAGTCAAAAAATCAGTAATTTATCACCCGGAGATTCGGCTCGATATAGCCTGATTGTTTGTATGAGACTTGACATTTACGATCTTACTTATCTATCCTCTATTGAAGGAAATATGGAAAGACACGTGGATTTAAAAAAGCGGTATTCTCGATGCATACTTCTGACATCGTTCCCAAATAATAGGTAATCGTACGAGTGGGTTTACGTACCAGTAGAGGCACTATCATGAATTTTCCGAATTCCTGCATCGAGAAAAGAAAGCCTATTAAGTGATGAGCGAAGTCAAAATGTGTTAATTCGGAATTACTCCTGTCTACAGTAATTACTCTACAACGATAAAAGATCAGCTTATACTGACCACTAAACTGACCACTAAATCCACTCGCTCAACTTAAGTAAAATGTTGTACAAATGATTATCGGGGGGGGGGTTTCTAGTCGTATTTCACTTATAAACAGATTGTTAAGTGTGAAAAGGACAGAAGCGGGTCTGATGCTTAAACCAAGTATGCTGGAGAACAGTCACGACATATCTTTTTATAAAATTTAGGCATATATTTTAATATCTGAGATCTTCCTCGCCAATTCGATCGGCACATTCGAATAAGTATGTAAGACAAATCAACCAGCATAAGATCCGCTACCAAGCAAAAAATTAGCGGGGTGAATAGTACGGTATTGTGGCATGACGTTTACAAAAGAGAATGTGCAGTCACTCTCAGAACGGCCTTTGTTGAGTGTCAATTCGCGGCGTTTCTGTTTCTGAACGAAAATTTTCCGTAGAAAGTTCGTAGGCGACGAATGGCTTCATCTCTGTGACACCCAAACGAAAAGAAAAAAAACACGGCACAACACGGCAAAACACGGCAAAACACGGCACAACACTGTGTTGCGCGGCGCAATCGGCTCTCGGGATGGACCGTT
Organism: Pseudo-nitzschia multiseries; assembly: GCA_037355745.1. NCBI lineage: Eukaryota > Bacillariophyta > Bacillariophyceae > Bacillariales > Bacillariaceae > Pseudo-nitzschia > Pseudo-nitzschia multiseries. The sequence goes on along the minus strand of CM074786.1, from coordinate 7,735,180 downwards.
TCTATACCTCGAGGTACGTACGGTACTATCAATGTGCTAACAATATCAATGTACACAAATATCAATAGTTCACACAAAATTCATCTCACAATATTTACAACCCTTCCCCGGGAAACTCGAAGGAAACAACGTTGATGGATCAAAAAAGGTCGGCAACGGGCAATATCCTTCCTATACACCGGAACAAACGCCACCGTAACCATTATCGATTGAGGCCTGATTCCTTCCTTCCTCGTCATTGATTCCAATTGTTAAGATTTTTATTTCATTTCCTTCTTCACCTTCAACTTCACTTCAACTTCACTTCACTTCTCTTTCCTTTCCTCTTTAGGACACATTCCATACGGTACGAAATCTCCAATGATCACTCTCTTCAGCATCGGTCTGTTTCTTGAACTCCAAACAAAACTCACCATCTCTGTGCTTCCAACACCGGTGTTGGTTGGTTGGTTGGTTGGTTGGTTGGTTGGTTGTTGCTGTTGCTGTTGCTGTTGCTGTTGCTGCTGCTGCTGCTGCTGCTGCTGCTGCTGCCAGCCATTCGTTTTCGTTTTGGTTCGTAAACACTGCACCGGTATCACTTCCTTGTTGGCACAACGAACGAATTCGTTGCTCCCTAGTTGCCAAGACGTGGTGCAGTTCAGCGCATTGCATCGCTCTATCGCATCGCATCGCATCGGATCGCATCGTATCGTATCTCTATATCGCATCACATCACACCTATCCAACACGAACACGAACACGAACACGAACACGAGCATGAACATGAACACGAGCATGAACATGAACATGAACATGAACATGAACATGAGCATCCACACGGAGGGAATTGATCGTTCCGATGCTGTTAGTGCCGACGTCACTTCGTCCCGGGAAACTGCTCTGGGCAGTACCGGCCCGGACATCGACATGATGGATATCAAGCTAGAGATACAAAAAGACAACAACAGCGAGATCAACATCAACATCAACACCGACATCAACACCGACAACGATAACGACAACGATAACGATAACGTCAACGACGATGCTCCGGTCGGGGATGCCAGCCTCGTGATGAAGGAAATTCTTTCACTTCGCCCGGAAAGCACGACCCATCGAACCAGCTGGACCGAACTCAAGGGCAACAACCGGGGCGATGAGAACATCCATTCCCCAGCAGAAGCAAACGAAGACGAAGACGAAGGTGGCGAGAATCCGTCGTCTGCCCCTCTCATCTCCCCTCTGAGTTCTCCCCGAAAAAGCACTACTCGAACCAGGTCCGCTAGTACTGCCAAATCCGCCACTGCCAAATCGAAATCGAAATCGAAATCGAAATCGAAATCGACCACTGCTACTGCCAATACCACTGCCAATACCACTACCAATACCACTACCAATACCACTACCACCGGCAATAGCCGGAGGACGGCTCGCCGAAGACTTTCCAACGATTTCGGCGCCTCCGCCTCCGGTTGCGGGGGATGCCCCGGATCTCCCAAGAGCAGGAGCTCCGCCGCCGCCGTTGCCACCGCAACCGCAACCGCAACCGCAACCGCAACCGCAACCCGCAAGACCGGAAGCAGCGGCAAGCGCCGGTCCTGGAAAAAACCCAAGGACAAACCCAAGCGGCCCCTCAGCGCCTACAACATCTTCTTCAAGCACACGCGGTCCCGGATCGTCGCGGGCCTCCCCGAGGAGGGGACCCGCGCCGAGACCCTCGCCTCCATCGAGGACATCGTGGCCAACTCGTCGGTGAAACCACCGACCGGCGGGGGGCGGCAAAAGCGCAAGATCCACGGACAGATCAGTTTCGGGGACCTGGCCCGGCGGATCGCCGATCGGTGGAAAACGATCGACGGAGACCAGATGGAACTCTTCGATCGCTACGCCGCGCTGGACATGAAGCGGTACCGGTGGGAGGTTTCCATCTGGAAAGACAAGAAGGAGCTCGAGGCCCGGGCGGTGGCGGTGGCGGTGGCAAACGCCGGCACAAACGGGAACAACGTTGACGCTACTAGTACGGATCCCGGACTCGACACCAGCAACACCAGCTACAACAGCCACACCAGCCACAACAGCCTACAACAGCCACACCAGCCACACCAGCCACAACAGCCACAACAGCCACAACAGCCACAACAGCCACAACAGCGGGTGCTCGTCGGTCAGCAGCAGCAGCTTCGGTGGTGCCGGTGCTGGTGCCGGTGCTGTTGGGGGGCACATCTCTGTCTCGAGCTGCTGTGACGACGAATGGAACTCGATGCACCACAACCTGCGCCACGATGCACTGAGCAACAGTTTCAACATCTCCGAGTCGAAGGACCTAGAAGTGACCCTGGAAGCGGACCTAGAAGTGGACATGGAAGCGGACCTAGATCTGGACCTTGGCCTGGAACCCAAACAAATGGTGATCGCCGATATACAGCACCTCCAGCAACAACAACAGCAGCAGCAGCAGCAGCAACAGCAGCAACAGCAACAACAGCAGCAGCAGCAGCAACAGCAGCAAAGGAACGAGCGCTGTGTTCCCTCCTTCACCGAGAATCCTGAGATTGACGACATCCCCATGATCGAACCCACAAATAAGGACAACAGCAACAAGAGCAACAACAGCAACATCATCAACACGAACGATGCCAACCACACGAGATTCCAGGACATTTGGGAAGAGAAACAAAAGCTCGACGGATACATCAACCAACTCATGAAAGACCTCTGCTCTTCGAATCTCGGTCAGAACCAAAACACCTACACCTACAGCTGCAGTGACAGTAGCAGCAACAGCAACAGCAACAGCAACAGCAACAACAGCAACAGCAACAGCAACAGCAACAGCAACAGCAACAGCAACAGCAACAGCAACAGCAACAGCAACAACGTGTGCACACCGCCATCCTCCGCAATGCCAACGATCGTGGCCACTATTCCGAGCGGGGGACCGAGCATCGATCGAATGCAGTGGCTCCATCGTCGCCGACAGATTATGGGAGACCACGCCGGCAGCAGCGCCGGCACAACCGATTTTGTAGCTGCTGCTGCTGCTGCTGCTGCTGCCACACCGCTCGGGGGCGGCATCGATCCATCCGGGTACGAGACTCCAACTCCAACTACTACCACCCGGGACGAAGCCATGGTGGAAGAAGGAGGATTCTTCGAGCTGAGTCCCGTTCCCTTCGACGAGGTCTTTTGCCCCCAAAAGGCCGACGCCAAACGAAAGGAACTGATCACCAGCCTCCACCACCTCGATCTGTTGCACATTGGTGGTGGCCTTGGTGGTGGTGTACGGTCCTTCCCCTAGTAGCTCATGCGGTACTAGCAGAGTAGAGTAGAGTAGAGTAGAGTAGAGGGGAGGGGAGGGGAGGAGTTTCGGTTGGCAACGCCAGCGTCAACGTCCGATCCGGGTCGGCATGCCAAGCACCACAAGGAACCAACGAATCACAATCTACATCGCCATCACAATCACAATCACAATGCGAGGGATGGAGTGCCGATCTACAACGAACGCAGCGCTACTACTTGCGAGAGCCACTATACAATTAACAAACATAGTGCACTTCTGCCTATTATTTGTACTAAACAACCGAACGAAGAAAGCTAACTAAGAAGTACTGTAAAAAATAGGAAATACCGGTACAGCAACAATAATAGGAAATCGTCAACCTACCGGTAGCTGACTACCTAATCTGATTTCTGCTTCGGATCCCCTATCGTTGCTCTCCACAAATACGGTGGTAGTAGTAGTAGTAGTAGTAGTTAGAAGATTAGTGATATGTTCAAGTAGATTCTAAAATAGTGAGCATTAGCAGGAATAAGTGGTATCCGGACAGCACCTCTATCGATCAGCACTTCCATCGGTCCCTCTTTACGAGTAAGAGTACGAGTACGGTACGAGTACCGGCATGTGCGTTGAAAATGAATCGTACCGTACGAACAATTATTATCTATTGGCTCTTGCCACGATCCATTTGGCCTGTCAGTCGTACGTCGCCTTGCGTCCGTCCGTATAACCGCGTGATTTCTACTAGTAGAGTCCCCATGTCTTCGTGTTAGTATCATATTACTGGTAGAAGATACCTATCCCGCGGATCTCATTTTTCTTTTTTGTCAACACCATTGAGCCACATACATCTCATAGCTAGTGCAATTAGCCTTGCTCCACTCATTAGCTTGGTGAGCAAATCAGCAATATTCGACTTGCCTGGCTGCTCCTTTGCAATCCGGATACTTCCTGCTGCTATACACTCTCTTACCTTATGATAAGCAACACTATTATGCTTCTTCTTACAAGGGCTTTCTGGTTGCGTAGTATTCTTTACGATAGACTTGTTGTCACGGTAGATATTGGTAGGACCTTCTATAGGTATGCCCATCATTTGTACTTTGTACCTGAGCCCTTAAACCATTTTCGATTGTTATCCTAAGTGCAATAATTTCCAAACCAAATATAGATGTTTTGACTGCTGTCTGTCTTTTAGAAAACCATAGAGTAGGTGCCATGTTAACAAAGATGATGATTCCCGTATGAGATCTTCTGGTAGCCTTGCAACCGGCATGGTCCGTGTCCACAAAGCATGTAGTAATCACAGCCTTTCCATGTGGCTCAGGCATATCTGGAGGCAATAGTTCTTTTGCTCCTGGGTAGAATTCGCTCCAGTCACATGTTTGGAAGACAGATTAATTAAATTTGCGTGTCAAAGCATCAAACACCAACTTTGACTTGCTGTAATTCTTTAAGTATGCAAACAAATGAAACAATTGGTTGAGACGACCCTCTCTGGCTTGCGCAAGATATCAAGACATAAGCAACACAGGCATAATAATAACCAGTCGGCTGAGTTCACATATCCATCAGAGTATTCCAATCAAACCTTGATAATAGTGCTGTTTCTCTGGATCAAGCTCTGGGGATGCATCTATCTCAGGCCTATATTCAGCGCTGAGTGGAGATCTTGCTGTCTTCGGCAATACCTTAAACACATATTTTCCGGTTAGTATTTCCTTCTCAACCGACTTGATAGCATTTGAAGTGTACTTGGAAGAAGCCATAGACCAATATGGAGTACCATCAATGTAGGTCTTTCCAATATCAGCCCTAAGGTATAGAGAAGGTTCTTCAACAGTTCCATTCTTCAGTTTGAATTGCCTTTTGATTGCATCAATTTGAAACTTGGGATCCACGTCCGAGAACTGTTTCGCGGGGTTCAAATTTACTTCTCGCGCACAAATTTTGTGCAGTGAATTTAACACAACAATATTTCTGGAAACCCTGAAATTCCCGACGCTTGTACTGGGGTATACGTAAACTCAGCACTATTTCTGTGCGCGTGATGCACATTACTCTACTCTCAAATAAAAATAATTTATTTCCGTCTCTAGCAGAACCCAATTATTATTCCGTACCAACAACAATTACTTCTATTCACGAATAAAAAAGAAATCTTTACTCAGTATTAATTCCAAAATATTAATCTCCCAAATAACAATTCGATACTGCTCTCCTAATTGTGAATTCTATTTCTCGACTACAATATTCCCTTTTTAAAATGTAGATTCTATTATGCTTGATTTATTCCTATTGCAACGTATTACGAATCCTCCATAATTTCTAATATTCTCAATATTAAGTTCAAGATTAGTAGTAGTTTTGTATTATGTATGTACTGTTATTTTCTACATTAGTTCACCAATAGATAAACTTTCATTCATCGAAGCTGTTATTGCCAGATCAATATAGACGTTTCTTTTCCTTTTCTTTTTTGGTCCACTACAATTAGTGGAGCTGCTACTAGTAATATTTGCATCGCCATGCTTATTGTTGGTGTAATCTGTTGAACTTTCGTTCCTAAATCTCTCCCTCATCATTTCTTCCAATTTCCTTCCTGTTTCTGGGTGTTTTTGCATCTCGCCAATCTTGTCGCACAAGTCGCAGAACAACTCTTGTCCTTCCTCCATCCATCCATTTCTGCTTCCACTGTCTGAATCGCAGAATTTCTTTTTTTGTCGCGGAATCGTGGCATCACCCTTTTGCCGCTGCTGGTTCACCCATACATGATGCTCATTGTAGATCAGTACCAATGCAAATGCTTCATCAGCTATAGTAAATATATCACTCAGCAAGTGCCTCTCCTTCCGTTGTTTGAAATTGGAATTTGTCGGATTGATTGCCGACATGATTCTTGTAACAAAATAATAAAAATCTTCATTTTCCGCGTCTTTGTATTTTCTGTATTGAGGGTTTAAAATACCTGTGTCCTCATATTCTGTGTCTCGAATAACTGCAACAGTACCAGGGAATGTGATAGGGACTCGGCCTTTTCTGTAATCGTCTGTACAGAAGTATCATCAGTATCAACGGGCAGCATGTTAGTGTTTTTGGACCATAAATAGATTCCAAAATTCCTAATTTCAACAACCAATTCTCCCACCTGTATTTACCTATCCAGTTTTTTCTCGCTAATGTTTGTGAGTTGTGCCTCAATGCAGTCAGTACTGTCCCTACTCGTTTCCTGTAAAAGGAACAGAATGACGCCAGTGGAATATTTGGTGGCTTCATAACCGCATTTGCTTTAACAGCTTTTTGTATTACGTGCGACGTTACCTTGTCATTGATAGGGAACTTCATGTTGTGGTACCAATGTTTTTTGACGTAATCTCTTAGCTGCTTGTCCACTGTTTCAGTCATATCACTCAAAGCCTTAAGCATATCGTTGTCTGTTATAAGCCCATATTCGTCTGTAATTGTACTTACTGCTCGTTCTCTTGTGTCCCCGGCATTATAAGTCCCCTCTCCCTGCATGGTTGCCTCCGTTTGTTTAGGTACCATTACTACCTTTCCCACCCCTATATGTGGTTCCCTCTCTTGTTGCCGTAAGTGTTTTTCCAATTCCTGTGCCAATTTGTCATATTGGATTTTTTTCATGACACGTTCCGCAACATCCTCTAAATCGCAGCATTGTCTGTCAGATATTTTCTCTACCACATTGGTTTTTGTTCCTTCTTTCTGTTTGTTCATTACTAAAGTGGTGGTTGTGTTGGTAATGCTCAGTGCTGGTTCGTTACTCTGGTTGATGGTGTTATCTTCTTCCATGTTTGTAGTAGTAGAAATTGTGTTGTCGGTACCATTTTTTTTACTGTTGCCCTTTGATGCGTTCATAGTTGTGGTATTACTGTTACACACTTTGTTAGTAATTGCAGTGTTTGTTTTCACTCTTTTTTTCTTACCGTTGTTGTCCCCTGTATTTTGATGATCACCAGGCCGGATGGTTTTGTTGTTTCAAAGGGTCTTCCCCTCGGATTTTTTGCTTCGTCGTGTCTTTCCGATAGCATTCATATTTTTTTATTTTATTTTCTGAATACGGTGTCGATCAAGACTCATGTGTTTCTTTTTGTGTGGTTTTGTGTGTGTACTAATAATTTTATCTGGTTGTGTACGGTGTTTTGTGTTGTGTGACCACTTCTTCGTTGCAGGTTGAACAGAAGGAATGTTTATGTTCGGAGAATAACAGTTGCAGTGATGGCACATCCGCATGACACCCTTATTGAAGGAGCCGTATTTTCCACACAATTTATCGTGAAGTTCTGTGTCCCCAATAACATAGGCAATGGCAAATTTCATTTTTACCTTCCACTGTTGATTTGCGTACGGAAGATAATTCCATTTGATACCACCGTCTTCGTTACACGAGGCTTTGAAGGAACAAAACGCTACTTCCAAACCATTGTGAAGATTCTGAATTTTTTCCTTCGAAGTGGCAGGACGAGAGTGTCTGGTTGACTCCCATTCGGGGTCGGGATGGAAGTAAATAGTTGTCCATGCTTCAGGTCGAGAACGAGTCTCCACATTAAAGATACCGGGTGTCATGTTCAATGGTGTTAACGTAAGTCGTCCGTGCGCATCCAAAGATATGCCGTCCATGTAAAATATAATAGGAACAAGAATTTCTTGGGAATTGGGATTGCAAATTTCTTTCCAAGAAGATTTCCACCACGAGCTGTGATGCAATTCTGAGATTACAGAATGAAGATTCAACTCAGGATTATTGTCGGGAGATAGAGGGGTGGAATAGTTGGGAAATGAGAGGTTTTCTTCTATCATTAGCTGCTGGTCAGAAAGAAGAGAATAAATGGCATCCTTAAAAGAACGGACATACACCTGAGTGGGCTTATTATCAGGTAACCAATTCAGTATATAAGGATGAAATTTCATATCGGAGAGACCCAGATTGGATTGGAGATTGTCAAAAATTGCTTTCCGAGATCTAATTTTGGCATCGCAAAAATCAAAACCCGGTCTCATTTGACTTTTCTTTGCCCACTGGAAAATGGATTTGAATGTGTTCAGTGGCAATTTATGTCTGGCCATTAAATTCATGAGTTCCAATTTGTCAGCAAGAAGATGATGGGGCGGCGGTAGTTTTGTGTGGCTTTGAAATGCATCCTCTCTTTCGTTCAAATTAATGATTTCATGAAAAGATGGTGGTGGAGGGGCTGGCTGAGCAGTAGCGACGTTAACATCAGAACCATTAGTGTGATCTTCTTCGTTGTCTCCACAATCAATGTTGTTAAAAGAATTGTTGTCGTTATTTTCATTTACGTCATCGTCATTGTCATCGTCGTCATCGGAATTGTCGATATCATTATTCAGTGGGAATGCATCTTCATCTTGAACAGCAGAAACAGCCAGATAAGATTCAATGGTGTTCCGATCCATTGGCGGTAAAAAGACATCGTGTACAATCTGTTGGCTTAGAACAGAATGAAGACCCGTGGCTGATTGACTTGTGACGGTGTGGTGCTGGGAGAGATGGGAAGGGGGAACAGATGGACCGTTTTGTGTCATAGTCATCCCAAAATCTGACGGAGAATGTTGAACAGACGGCAAGGTAGGCTGCACTTTGATAGAGGTGGAGAGGTTATAGATCTTTCGTATAATTAGACCCTGACTATGGTAAAAATGACGGCACTCATCAAGACAATAAAGATGTCTTCTTAGGCCAATAGAGACGTATTTCAAAGTACCCTGCTTGTTTGCCGTGGATTTATATCCTAAAAACTTGGAGTATTTGCCATTCTGCGTGCAACAACGGCAGTAGAATAGAAGAGGGGTTTTGATAACAGGAGGCATGATGTTGCGGAGTTGTTTGAAGGAAAATATCAGTAGAATGGGTCGAAAGGACGGAGGTCAGAAAGATGAATCGTTGAAAGGAAAAAATTAAATGTATTATTTTGTGTGTGATGTGTTTTCTTGTACGGTAGATTTCCTTACTACCATACTTCGATTGCAAAAATGGTCCGTAAAGTAAATGCATTACTACTTAGTGATGATTGCAACATTCCTCGTACAATATGTTTAGCAGTGAACAGTACGTACAGTCAACTCCTTAAGAGGGTTAATACACAGCGCCGGACGGGTCAATCCCATCAGTTCTTCCAAACATTTGTTGGCAGGCGCGTCAGTTCTTCCATAGGGTGCACGGAAATGTGAATTGAAATGGAAATCGTGGACAATTGCGTTGTTGATTATCAAAATGGAAATCGTGGACAATTGTTTTGTTGATTACGATCGAGTTGATTCCGACTTTCATGTACCGGTAAAACAAACTACGCTATTTTGCATGAGTTATTACTAGTAGATACTAGTAATACATTATTTTCACTAGTACTTCATCATTATAATTCATTATTTCATTTTCTTTCCGACGAGCAAAACAAATACAAACGTGTTAGGTGTTACTACTAACTAATCTTCGAATCGATAATCTACTCTACTGATACTACTAATACTAATCTTCCAATCGACAATCGAACCAACCATGGAGGGAATTTACAAAATACAAAAGATGGTTCAGGAACACCCAGCCGATCTCAAACAAGAACTCTGGAAAATGATTGTTTCTCGCAAGAAAGAGATTGCTCGACTCCAAAAAATGATTCGTAAGATTCGTGCAGGAAAAAGCAATCATCCAAATGTTAACAATGGAATCGTCGATCCTACTAGCAATCATCAAGTCGTTCCGAATGTAACCACCAATCCACCTTGCGGTTTATTGAAGAACGATTCAGATTTTGGTGGCGATTCCGACAGTGTAGCTTCTGAAAATACAACAGATCTTCCTGCCATTAAACAGGAACCAAACCCTTGAGTGCAATAGCCCGCCTGGGGTGGATTCGACTTGGAGTTGGAATTGGGATTTGAGTTGGAGTTAGAGGATTTGGGACGGAGACCGTTATATGGTGGCAACATGTTGAGAAAATGAAATAAGTCATTCGTGCACAAGTTGTACATAAAATAGTGCTTGTCACGAAAGGAATATGATATCCTTAACCCTAAAATAGTTATTTTAGTTGAGAAGTGACGAGATATTGTCTCGAAAGTAAAGGTGTGCGACGCGCGAGGTTTTTTAGTAGACACGCGACCTAAAAAGATAGGAAATTTAAAAAATAGGGTCGAGAATTGTAAAAATACCGCGTGATAGCCCGCGGGGGGTAGAGAAACAGTTCTCGGACGCATGCCACATACTACGAGGATGCCATCTACATCATATGCCACACAATATTCATAGTACGCCATACCATCCTTCTTGAATGCTGATTGGAGATGCACATCAGGGTCGGCTTTGCAAGATACATAACAAAGTTCCCTTAAGTGACCTGCCAAGTGGGACCTGAATGATGCGCCCGCTACTGGGAGTCCATATAGAGCCCTCACAATCTTGCAGGGCCTTTCACATAGCTATGGTGCAAAGCCCTGGTCCTCTGTAGCAAATGTGAAGCATCTTTAGTTGATAGGAGCGGTTAAGTAGGAATTTTGGATATTGGCACTGAGGACATTGAGGTTGTTAAGTGCTGCCACCAGAAAGAACAATCGGACCAAATCCCTGCTGGGTACACTTGAGTAGGTATATTCCTTCAAGATCTCAGGCATTTTGTGACCATCACTAACCAGTCGGGCTTTCCTGGTCAAGTCGATCTTGAGATTGAAGACCGTGTGCATAGTAATCTTGGTATGCCCCACTGGAACCTCAACGATGTAAGGAGGAAGAAGATAATACAAAGGAAAAAAAAACAAAGCAAAAATATGACATGATGGACACTCTTGACAAGGATGACGAGGACTACAAATATTACCACGCAAACAGAGACTTAAAATTTAACACTGGTGCTTGCGGCACACCACCCTTAAAACTTATCTCCAATGCTCGTGACACACTGCCCTTATAATTTAGCACTTGGGCTTGCGACACGCCACCCTTATAATTTAAGACTAGGGCTTGCAACCACCTACCACTACAGTTGAATTCCGTGGGTCAAGAATTTTCCTAGTATTCTTATATATAATATATGTATGATATGTACTCCTTTCAGTACATTTTAATCATTTTGGTTATAAAAAGTACTTTTTGCAACGGTATGCAATGTATGTACAATATGTACCTTTTACCCTAAGAATCTCCCCTTTGTTGGTGTCGCGTCAGTGGCATCAAGTTTCCTTTTCTTCTTTTTCCCAATTGCCAAACTCGTTGTCAATGATCATCAGGGCAAAAGCCTCATCAGTAACAGAAAATATTTCACTTCTCAGCTCCATTTCCTTCCTCTGCTTAAAGTTGGTCCCCACTGGATTGATAGCAGAAAGGATTCTTGTTACTGTTGTTTTGCTCTGCTGTTCTGTTCCATTTGGTCGTTCCATTTTGTCATTCCATTTTGTCATTCTGTTTCATCCCTTCATCCTTCTTATGTCCTTTTGTTGGTTTGTTGTTCCTGAAAAATCAAAATAAGAGAAAGAAAGATCAGAAGCAAATCGAATCTCCAACAAATTGCTGTCATTGTCACTCACTAGTGTTTCTCATTTTTCCTTTCATTGCTGATCCGTTGTTTCCGTGCTTTTCATTTTTTTAAATACCGTGCCAACCAAGAAAGATGTGTTGCTCTTTGTGTGGTTTTGTGTGTACAGTTTTTGGGGTACTATGTACAGTTTTCTGTGTGTGTACAGTTTTGTGTGTGTGAACTGTTCTATTGTTCTTTTCTGTTGTTCCATTCTGTCATTCTGTCCCATTGTTCCATTCTGTTTCATTGGTTGTTCCGTTTTAAGTGCCCTCCTTTTCTTCATTGGTTTGTTTGATTGTTGTTCTGTTTCAATAAAAATAAAAATAAAAGAAAGAAAGATCAGAAACAAATAGTATCTTGAACAAATTGCTGTCATTGTCACTCACTGTCCTTCTGTTGTTCCATTCTGTCATTCCGTTTATTTTATTCGTTGTTCCATTTTGAGTGCCGTTCTTTCCTTCGTTGGTTTGTTTGATTGTTGTTCCATTTCAATAAAAATAAAAGAAAGAAAGATCAGAAACAAATAGAATCTCCATCAAATTGCTGTTATTGTCACTGGCTAGTGTTTTTTCTTTGTTGTTCCGTTGTTCCGTTGTTCATGACTGTCAGACAACATTCATTTTCCCTGCTTTTAAAAAAAACTGTGCCAACAAAGAAGCATGTGTTGCATTTTGTGTGGTTCCATGTGTGTACAGTTTTCATGTGTGTGTGGTTTTGTGTGTGTTGTGTGTGCTATGAACCCTGACTTCTTCCATGTGCCTGGCTTGTGCACGGCCTTTATTTTCTATATAAGTAAAGCATGTACGAGTGCACGCCACCCCTCCCACGCCATAATTTTTTCAAAGAGGAAATTATGATTACACAAAGGGTATGTATCTAAATCCCCAACCCATCTATAGAATCTGGTAGCCAGTCAGTGGTTTGAATCTCTCCTGGGTCAGTACGGTACCTACCTATTTACACTTCTTGCACAGTACCCAACTATGTACCTTTTTGTATGCGATATCAGCTACAACTAGTAGTAATATCCCCATTTCTTTTTTTTGTCTGAGAATAATAAAAAGAGAGCACCTCCATTTTGATTAAACAACTTATGAATTATTTTCATTTGACACTCATTCAAGTATGTTTTTGGTGATTGGATTATACAAAATAAATGTCCTTCCTATTATGGACTTGACCTCATACTTTGCATGTCATTACCCAATCAGCCAGTTTGTGCCCTGGATTTGCTCCAAAAATATTCTTTTGTGTGCCATTTGGAGAGACAAACCACAACATTTTCTGTATTGTGTGTGGCAATGTTGTTCCCAATATGCATCAGTTGAGTCATGAAAAAAATATCCATGGCCTTGACCTGACACTTTGGGAGTCATTGCCTAGTAATCAGTCATGGAGAAATCACAAAAAATGTCTTATTTTCTAATTTCTAATTGAAATTTAGTGTGTATTTTCCTCCAAATCCACAACCCAAATGCACTCATAAGGTGGTGACACACCAACTATCACAGACAACTCACTTCTGTTTCTTTCATGATTCATCTTATCCATAACAGGAATAATATTCACGGACAAATCACAAAAAATATCTGATTTGTTAATTTCTAATTGCAAATTATTGTGTATTTTTTCCTCCCAACCCAGTACCCAAATGCACTCATTAGATGGTGACACATCAACTATCTACTAAGGTAACTCACTTCTGTTTCTTTCACGATTCATCTTATCCATAACAGGAACAATATTCATGGACAAATCACAAAAAATATCTTGATTTTAAATTTCTAATTGCAAATTAGTGACTATGAGCATCACTTCCCAAATTTCTTGTTCTATAATGAGGAAGTATGTACCTTTCATAACTCAGATGGTTAGAGGGTGGTTACACTGTAGCCAACGTCCGATAACTGTCACGCGACCCTTTTTTTTTGTCGCGAGGTACTTTCGCAACCCCTGCTTGTGTGTAATTTTAACACGAGCCCCCCCTGTGTGGTTTTGATTTGGGGTATGTACAGTTTTCCGTGTGTGTACATTTTTTTTTTGGTGAACTTTTCTGTTGTTCCATTCTGTCATTCTGTCCCATTGTTCCATTCCATTGTTCCGTTCTGTTTCATTGGTTGTTCTGTTTTAAGTGCCCTCCTTTCCTTCGTTGGTTTGTTTGATTGTTGTTCTGTTTCAATAAAAATAAAAATGAAAGAAAGAAAGATCAGAAACAAATAGTATCTCCAACAAATTGTCAACATTGTCACTCACTGCTGTTGTTCTGTTGTTCCATTCTATCATTCCTTTTTTTTTAATTCGTTGTTCCATTTTGAGTGTCGTTCTTTCCCTCGTTGGTTTGTTTGATTGTTGTTCCATTTCAATAAAAATAAAGATAAAAGAAAGAAAGATCAGAAACAAATAGAATCTCCAACAAATTGCTGTTATTGTCACTGACTAGTGTCTCTTCTTTGTTGTTCCGTTGTTCCGTTGTTCCGTTGTTCCCTTGTTCCGTTGTTCCGTTGTTCCGTTGTTTGTGACTGTTGGACAACATTCATTTTCCCTGCTTCAAAAAAAACTGTGCCAACCAAGAAGCATGTGTTGCGTTTTGTGTGGTGGTTCCATGTGTATACAGTTTTTCATGTGTGTGTGGTTTTGTGTGTGTTGTGTGTGTTATGCACCCTGACTTCTTCCATGTGCCTGGCTTGTGCACGGCCTTTATTTTCTATATAAGTAAAGCATGTACGAGTGCACGCAACCCCTCCCATGCCATAATTTTTTTCAAAGACGAAATTGTGATTACACAAAGCTTATGTATCTAAATTCCCAACCCATCTGTAGAATCTGGTAGCCAGTCAGTGGTTCGAAACTCCCTTGGGTCAGTATGGTACCTATCTACGTACACTTTTTGCACAGTACCCAACTATGTACCTTTTTGCATGCAATATTAGCTACAACTAGTAGTACTGGTAATATCTGCACCATTTTTTTGTCTGAGAATAATAAAAAACAGCACCTCCATTTCAATTAAACAACTTATGAATTATTTTCATTTGACACTCATTAAAGTATGTTTTTGGTGATTGGATTATACAAAATAAATGTTCTTCCTATTATGGACTTGACCTCATACTTTGCCTGTCATTACCCAATAAGTTATTTTGTGCCCTGGATTTGCACCAATAATATTCTCTTGTGTAACTTGGAGAGACAAACCACAACAGTTTCAGCAATCTGTGGGGCAATATTCTTATCAATATGCATCATAGGAGTCATGAAAAAATCATTCATGGCCTGGAC
Organism: Pseudo-nitzschia multiseries; assembly: GCA_037355745.1. NCBI lineage: Eukaryota > Bacillariophyta > Bacillariophyceae > Bacillariales > Bacillariaceae > Pseudo-nitzschia > Pseudo-nitzschia multiseries. Next base: position 7,720,099 of record CM074786.1, on the reverse strand, counting down.
CGGATACTTTCTAAGTCATTACCCAATAAGTCAGTTTGTGCCCTGGATTTGCAACAAAAATACCCTCTTGTGTGTCATTTGGAGACACAAACCACAACATTTTCAGCATTATGTGTGGCAATTTTGTTCCCAATATGCATCAGATGAGTCATGAGAAATATATTCATGCACGGCAACAAAAACTTTGAGAGTCATTACCCAATATTTTTCCTCCAAATCCAGGACCCAAATGCACTCAGTAGGTGGTGACACACCTAACATCACACATAACTCACTTCTGTTTCTTTCATGATTCAACTTATCCATTACAGGAACAATATTCATGGTTCAATCACACAAAATATCTGATTTTCTAATTTTTAATAGCAAATTAGTGTGTATTCTTCCTCCAAATCCAGTACCCAAATGCACTCATTAGGTGGTGACACACAAACTATCACACATAACTCACTTCTGTTTCTTTCATGATTCCTCTTATCCATTACAGGAACAATATTCATTGACTAATCACCCAAAATATCTGATTTTCTAATTTCTAATTGCAAATTAGTGTGTATTTTTCCTCCCATTCCAGTACCCAAATGCACTGATTAGTTTGTGACACACAAACTATCAAAGATAATTCACTTCTGTTTCTTTCATGATTCATCTTATCCATAACAGGAACAGTATAAATGGACTAATCACCCAAAATATGTGATTTTCTAATTTTTAATTGCAAATTAGTGTGTATTTTTTCTCCAAATCTAGTACCCAAATGCACTCATTAGTTTGTGACACACAAACTATCACACATAACTCACTTCTGTTTCTTTCATGATTCATCTTATCCATAACAGGAACAATATTCATGAATTGATCACCCAAAACTATCTGATTTTCTAATTTTTAATTGCAAATTAGTGTGTATTTTTCCTCCAAATCCAGTACCCAAATGCACTCATTAGGTGGTGACACACTAACTAGTATTACAGATAACTCACTTCTGTTTCTTTCATGATTCATCTTATCCATAACAGGAACAATATGCATTGACTAATCACCCAAAATATCTGATTTTCTAATTTTTAATTGCAAATTAGTGTGTATTCTTCTTCCTCCAAATGTAGTACCCAAATGCACTCATTAGGTTGTGACACACAAACTATCACAGATAACTCACTTCTGTTTCTTTCATGATTCATCTTATCCATTACAGGAACAATATTCATTGACTAATCACCCAAAATATGTGATTTTCTAATTTTTAATTGCAAATTAGTGTGTATTTTTCCTCCCATTCCAGTACCCAAATGCACTGATTAGTTTGTGACACACAAATTATCAAAGATAACTCACTTCTCTTTCTTTCATGATTCATCTTATCCATAACAGGAACAATATTCATGGATTAATCACCCAAAATATCAGATTTTATAATTTTTAATTGCAAATTAGTGTGTATTCTTCCTCCAATTCCATTACCCAAATGGACTCATTAGGTTGTGGCACACAAACTATCACACATAACTCACTTCTCTTTCTTTCATGATTCATCTTATCCATAACAGGAACAATATTCATGAACTGATCACCCAAAATTATCTGATTTTCTAATTTTTAATTGCAAATTAGTTTGTATTTTTCCTCAAAATCCAGGACCCAAATGCACTCAGTAGGTGGTTACACACTAACTAGTATTACAGATAACTCACTTCTGTTTCTTTCATGATTCATCTTATCCATAACAGGAACAATATGCATGGACTAATCACCCAAAATTATCTGATTTTCTATTTCTTAATTGCAAATTAGTGTGTATTTTTTCTCCAAATGTAGTACCCAAATGCACTCATTAGGTTGTGACACACAAACTATCACACATAACTCACTTCTGTTTCTTTCATGATTCATCTTATCCATAACAGGAACAATATTAATGAACTGATCACCCAAAATTATCTGATTTTCTAATTTCTAATTGCAAATTAGTTTGTATTTTTCCTCAAAATCCAGGACCCAAATGCACTCATTAGGTGGTTACACACAAAAACTATGACAGATAACTCACTTCTGTTTCTTTCATGATTCATCTTATCCATAACAGGAACAATATGCATTGACTAATCACCCAAAATATCTGATTTTCTAATTTTTAATTGCAAATTAGTGTGTATTTTTTCTCCAAATGTAGTACCCAAATGCACTCATTAGGTTGTGACACACAAACTATCACAGATAACTCACTTCTGTTTCTTTCATGATTCAACTTATCCATTACAGGAACAATATTCATGAACTGATCACCTATAATATCTGATTTTCTAATTTTTAATTGCAAATTAGTGTGTATTTTTCCTCCAAATCCAGTACCCAAATGCACTCAATAGTTTGTGACACAAAAACTATGACAGAAAACTCACTTCTGTTTCTTTCATGATTCATCTTATCCATAACAGGAACAATATGCATTGACTAATCACCCAAAATATCTGATTTTCTAATTTTTAATTGCAAATTAGTGTGTATTCTTCCTCCAAATCTAGTACCCAAATGCACTGATCAGTTTGTGACACACAAACTATCAAAGATAACTCACTTCTGTTTCTTTCATGATTCATCTTATCCATTACAGGAACAATATTCATTGACTAATCACCCAAAATATCTGATTTTCTAATTTTTAATTGCAAATTAGTGTGTATTTTTCCTCCCATTCCAGTACCCAAATGCACTGATTAGTTTGTGACACACAAATTATCAAAGATAACTCACTTCTCTTTCTTTCATGATTCATCTTATCCATAACAGGAACAATATTCATGGATTAATCACCCAAAATATCAGATTTTATAATTTTTAATTGCAAATTAGTGTGTATTCTTCCTCCAAATCCAGGACCCAAATGCACTTATTAGGTGGTGACGCACAAACTAGTATGACAGACTATCACTCACTACATTCGTGATAGCCTCAGTAGCCAACCTACTCAGTGTGGGTTGGTGAGTCGTGTTTGTTGAGTCCCTCCGGTCGGGTTGCGGACTCCTGGGCTGCTGGAGGGGGGACTGGTGCTGTTGTTGTTGTGGGTACTTCCCTTGGCGCCTGCCTTGGTGGGGGATGGAGGGGGATCCGGTCGTTGCAGTAGTCTCAGGGCAGCCACATTGGAGACATTGGGGAGCCAGTTGAGGTTCTGGCTCATCCTGAAGGTGTGGAAGTCCACCCCAAAGTCCGGGGAGGGAAGGGTGGAGGCTGCTTCCCACTGCTCCTCAAGCCACTTCCTGACTCGGATTTGGAAGTAGTAGACTACAATGGCAGGGGTGAGGAATTCTCCCACCTCATCTGCAATTGCTCTTCGGAGGGGCATCTGCTGGATCTTGAGCCTGCGGAGGCCTTGTTGGTAGCTGGTGACGACATCATGGTTGAGTCCGAGGATGGTGGCTAGGACAGCCAGGTAGCTCTCCAGCTGGGTGGTGGCTTCAGTCCAGTCGACAGGGATGTAGGCTTTAGTCTTCTGAAGCTCCAGGGAGTCCTTCAAGGTGAGGGAGTTGCCTTTGGTGGAGATCATCGTGTCATATGCTGCCACAGTGGTTGCTGCCTCCTGCTCCCTTTTCAGGGTGGCGGCAGAACCACCTGGTGGCGTGAAAGCCATGGGGAGTATTCCATCTGCCACATCAAAAGGATCCGTACCATGGAAGTTGCCATCCTGGAAGCGTTTGAGGGCCGCAGTAGTGATCAAGGGGGCTTGGATCCCCAACTCAGAGGCCCTGGCGGCCACTTGGCTTTGGAAGATCATGTGGGTCCTCTCATGCTTGCTCTTTTGAGCCCAGGCCTGGTAGATGGGGGGGAGGTTCGCTTCCTCCTGTATACCTGCAGAGCAGAAGCAAGCGCTGGGTGTACAAGGGGCCCCAAGTGGTCCTCACTGACTGCGACCTCTTGTGGTCCATATTCTCACTTAGCTTTAGTTGGTGGTCTGTGAGGGCCGTGACTGCTGCTGTGAGTGCCGGGTCTCCAGGTGTGTCCCAAGGTCGCTCCAATTCTGGCAGGTCCCAGGTACATCACCTTGTGCTTCATGTAGTTGGTCAGGCCTGTCTCACTTCGAAAGGAGGGGCCCGGCTGAAGGAGCTTGGGGTTGCCCCCGGGTTCTGTAGCTGTGGTCCCAGCCAACCAGAGAGTATTGAACAGGGGGGTGCAGGACTCCATTAGCCCCACCCTATTAAGCTGAGGATGGAGGACCCCCATGGCTTGGCTTGGAGAGAGCCCCTTGCCCAGGAGGAAATGCACCAACTCGAAGGGGATGAAGAACGCCTTGTGGGCCCGTATCAACTCGGAAATGGCCGGTCCTCTTCTGGGATCACTGGGATGGACAGTCTTCCTGGGTGCGCCTCCACCTCTGCCAGATGATGATCCAGGGTTAGCACCTGGGAGGCTATAGGTGGGGGGACAGCATGGCCGAATCCACTAGAACCAGTTCCCCAGCTTCCCCTTCGATGTCATCCAAATACCCAAAGGCCTTGTTTTTGTTGGGGCTGTGTTGAGCCAAGGGCCCCGGGTACTTTCGAAGGCCATGCACCAATCGGAGGCAGGGCAGGCCTTGTGGGTCGGCTACAAAGATCCCCAGCGCGCCCACAGCCTCAGCCTCAAAGAGGTTGAGTAGATGTTCCAGGAGGACCTGGGGCAGAGAGGCCAGAGTGAAGTAGCTAAAGATGGTGGCATAGGCCTTGTTGCGCTCTGCCGAGCTCCCAAAGGGGCTTGGGGTAGCGCGAAAAGTACTCCGAGTAGGTCAACATCCCGCCGCTAATGGTAATAGGGCAAGCCACGAGTACTCCTCTGTCGTTGGATTGTCGATGCGCTAGTATGACTAGTCTCGATATAGATGACTATCGAATCGGCTGGTGCTAGGTCGGACCGCCCGCTGGGCTGGCGCTAGGTCGGACCGTCTGCTGATAGATCCCGCGTAGGACGAGGTCGGGAAATCAAACCGAGTAGTGGGCTAGGAGCGGGGTGTGGAATGCAACAGACTTGTTCTTGTGGTAAGGGTAATGGGGCAGGCCACGTGGTGTACTCTGTTGATTCGTTGCTGCGCTAGTCTGATTAGGCTCAATAGGGATGACTATCGGATCGGTAGGCTTGTTGTACGGGTACAATAGGGATGACTATTGGACCTGGACGTGTTAGCCTTTTTACTTATTCGATTACTAATCGTTTTAGGAACAGAAAGAGTGAGCTGCTTGCTTTTGCGGGAGGGATGATCCTTTACGGCTTGTTCTAGTGCTAGCCTGTAATATTCGATTGCAGACGCGTCTTTCGGTTGCAGCCATTCCATTCATACGAGCTACCGTGATACAGTGACACAGTGATACATCTATCCGGTGATACAGGGAATCGCTTGTATTCCTTCTGGTATGGATTGTAGGCTTGCGCTTTGTTGGAGGAATCCTTTGCCGGCTTGTTGAGGCTATCGGGGTCTAAGCGTGTGCTTAGAAGCTAGTTTTAGTGATAGTGAAATCTACTAGATTTCTACTAGGTTTTCCCCCGGTCTGGCTCTCTACCGGTTGTAGGGAGTGCCACGTGGCACTACCATTACTTTCATTTGGCTCGCTACATCAATAACAAGTCACTTCTGTTTCTTTCATGATTCAACTTATCCATAACAGGAACAATATTCATGGACTAGTAATCACCAAAAGTATCTGATTTTTTATTTTCTAATTGCAGATTAGAGCCTGAAAAGCCGTTCTGGTTAGAGAATTCTGAAACGCCGTTCCATGATTGTTGACATGAATTGTACAAAAAAACGTTTCCCCACCCTAACAACAGAAGTCATTACTATCATACCTACATTACTACTACACACCTGGACACATATCTACGAAAAGACCATTTTTTGGAACGCCGTTCCAAAAAAAGGAAAAAAGGGATAATGGTGGTGAAATCGTGTAGGAAGGTACTGCTGTAGATATGTACTCAAATTTGTTACCAGAAATTATCTAGTACGAAAATGGTGTAGAAAGCTACTGCTGTAGATATCTAGGCAAAGTCGTTACCAGAAATTATCTAGTACACAAAATTGTGTACAAAGGTACTGCTGTAGATTTCTACGCAAATTCGTTACCAGAAATTATCTAGTACGAAAACGGTGTAACTGCTGTAGATATCTACTCAAATTTGTTGCCAGAAATTATCTAGTACAAAAACGATGTAGAAAGCTACTCCTGTAGATATCTACTCAAATTTGTTACCAGAAATTATCTAGTACGAAAACGGTGTAACTGCTGTAGGATATCTACTCAAATTTGTTGCCAGAAATTATCTAGTACGAAAACAATGTAGAAAGCTACTCCTGTAGATATCTACTCAAATTTGTTACCAGAAATTATCTACTACAAAATTGTGTAGGAATCTACTGCTGTAGATATGTACGCAAATTCATTACCAGAAATTATCTAGTACGAAAAAGTGTGTAGAAAGCTACTGCTGTAGTAGAAATGTACAGAAATTCAATACCAGAAATTATCTAGTACAAACATGGTGTAGAAAGCTACTGGCGTAGAATGCTACACAAATGCGTTACCAGAAATTATCTAGTACGAAAATTGTGTAGAAAGCTACTGTTGTAGAAATGTACGCAAATTCAATACCAGAAATTATCTAGTACAAAAATGGTGTATAAACCTACTGGCGTAGAATGCTACACAAATGCGTTACCATAAATTATCTAGTATGAAAATTGTGTAGAAAGCTACTGTCGTAGAAATGTACAGCAAATTCAATACCAGAAATTATCTAGTACAAACATTGTGTAGAAACCTACTGGCGTAGAATGCTACACAAATTCGTTACCAGAAATTATCTAGTACGAAAATGGTGTAGAAAGCTACTGTTGTAGAAATGTACAGAAATTCAATACCAGAAATTATCTAGTACAAAAATGGTGTATAAACCTACTGGCGTAGAATGCTACACAAATTCGTTACCAGAAATTATATATTACAAAAATGGTGTAGAAAGCTACTGTTGTAGAAATGTACAGAAATTCAATACCAGAAATTATCTAGTATGAAAATTGTGTAAAATCCTACTGGCGTAGAATACTACACAAATTCGTTACCAGAAATTAGCTAGTACGAAAATGGTGTAGAAAGCTACTCTTGTAGAAAGCTACGCAAGTTCAATACCAGAAATTATGTAGTACGAAAATTGTGTAGAAAGCTACGGCTGTAAGTATCATCACCGGTACATGAAAGATCTCACTGTATCACAAGTTGAGAACGTTAACTAAAAGAATCAGAGCACTATTCTTTATTGTTCTATATTCAAAACGCGCACGTGACGCGCGATTTATTTACTTAACCGTCTTATTTTTAATTAAGAAAATCAAATCATTCTTCATTGTTCTATATTTACTGCATTAGATCTCACAGGTTAAGTATCAATTTTTTCTTCTCTTCGAACACACACACACACACACACACACAGCAAAAAGTAATTTTTTTTTCTTTCGAACACAGATACAACGCACACACACTTTCGAACACACATTATTTTACAGTGTGATTTTACAGTGTGATTTTACAGTGTGATTTTACAGTGTGATTGTACAGTGTGTGTGTGTGTGTGTGTGTGTTTTGTCGCAAGGCAAAAAACACTCTTTCCCTTCATAATCTTACCGAACTTATCTTGAGCAGAGTTGCTTTACCGTACTTGTACAATAAAGCACTCCGTCCGAGAACGTGGGATCCCACTGAACTGATCAGCAATGATCACTAGTAGGCAGGGAATTCAGGCTCGAGATATTTTAGTCCGAAATAACTGCCTTGGCTGGAAAAAGAATTGGACGGCATTGGACGAGAGAGGAATTGCTGGATAGATATTGTTGTTTGGGTGCACACAAACATATACGTCTTGAAAGCAATAAATCTGCATCCATTGCGTATATATATCAACAGGATCAAGATCCAGTTTTTCGTGACAAAGGAGTAAGAAGGCTGCAAATCTACGGCAACAGCAGCAACAATGGCAATTCGCCGGAACGACAGTGAAAGGTCGGCAACGGTGGATCGGATACTGAAAAGGATAGGAAACGGTGAACAATGTGAGATACATAGACAATGATGCCTATATCCTACATTGCTGATGATGTATTCCTCACTTCTGTTTTCCTTATTATTTTCATAGGTGCGGATTGGAAAGAACGGATTGGATTGGAAAGAACGGAGCGGAAAACAACGGATTGGAAACATTGGATCAAGGTGCGGTGAATGGTGTGGCAAATCATCGTATTCTTCTCTGTAGGTGCGGTGAATTTTCCCTGTAGGTGTGGCAAATATTGGAACAACAAATCGGCAGCATCGAATCGATCAGACGCCAACAGTGTAGGTTGGTAGCACGTAGATTATATTATTCTGTTGTTATCATTTACTCTACATCAATAGATACTCACCTCAATTTTTTTCAATTATTGTAGATTGTTATAGATTGGCAACAGCAACAACGGCAACGAATCGATCAGTAACAAGAATTGCCGTTCCAGACCACTCAATCTGAAATGCCGTTCCAGAAATTTGACCCTGAAACGCCAATACAGACGTTCTGCGGATTTTCAAGCGGCCGGAACCAGGAATGATCGAAACCAACAGCAGAAGCGATAGCAACATCGGCAGCGATAGCAACAGCGGCAAAGCGGGAACAATCAAAGCTCTGCCGCAAAAGTAAGAATTGCCGTTCTAGACAACTCAATCTGAAACGCCGTTCCAGAAACTTGACCCTGAAACGCCAATACAGCAGACGTTCAAGTCAGAATTGCCGTTCCAGACGACTCAATCTGAAACACCGTTCCAGAAACTTGACCCTGAAACGCCAATACAGACATTCTGCGGATTTTCAAGTGGCCGGAACTGGGAACGATCTAACCAACAGCAACAGCGGCAAGCGGGAACGATCAAAGCTCTGCCGCAAAAGTCAGAATTGCCGTTCCCAACAACTGAACCTGAAACGCCGTTCCAGAAACTTGACCCTGAAACGCACTCCATTGGCAAATTCGATTCGTCGTCGTCCTCCAACAGCTAATCTGCACAGAGTCCGGCGATTGTCAGACAAGAATGGCACCCTGGTGCAATGGGATTCAAAACAACAACAAAGCAATTGCCAGCAAAAGCAATAAAGCAAAAATCAAAGAGGAAACATGGGAAGACATGTAGAAAGAGAATGACTTCAAATTTTCTCCAAAACCCAGCACTGTCATCATCAACAATCCACCAGACTTACAAACACTTGTCGGAGATAAAACCAAAGAAGGCACGTCAAAGTATGAAGGAAATTGTCCAACATGCCGAGCAAATAGCATTGAAAACAGTTCACAAGAAAGGGTTTCAAGGAAAATTCATGGAAACACGATGGGGTTTGAAAACAGTTGGAGAAAAGGAATATAGCTCAAAACGGCGCTCAAAACGGCGCTTGATTGCCGTCCAATTGCCATTGGATTGCCACTCCCTGTCAAAAAATAGTAGAGTAACATGCTGGCGTTCGAATCTGGTAGGATTTGTACATGTCTGCCTCCATTGTCTCCTCTATCCAAGGGGAAAGAGATGGGCCGGAGCAGGGTCATTGTTGTCTTTGTCGTTGGCTCATTTTTTCGTATCTTTGTCATTCAGATTCGTCTTATTCGCCATTGAATACCCTTCCCAATAAAAATTGAAGTAGAGTAACGTGTAGGTATTTGAGTTGGTGTCATTTTGTACTATTTGTACCGTGGTGAGCCCTTATGGTCTGTTCTACTGGTAGGAGAAATAGAATGGTTGTCAAAATGGAAATGTTGTTCGTTGTATCTTCGTAATTTGCCGTTGGATTGCCCTTCAATTGCCATTCCCGGTGAGCAAATCAGTAGAGTGACATGCTGGCGTTCAAACCTGGTAGGGGTTGTACATGTCTGCCTCTATTCTGTCCTTTATCCAAGGGGAAAGAGATGGGTCGGAGTAGGGCCAGTAGTTGTCGTTGTCTTTGCCCTTTGAATACCCTTCCCGATCAAAAATAAAGTAGAGTAACGTGTAGGTATTTGAGTTAGCGTCATTTTGTACTATTTGTATGGTGGTGAACCTTCATGGTCTGTTCTAGTGAAGGAGAAACAGAAGGGTCGTGGCAGGGTTGTCAAAATGGAAGTTAATGACATCGGTGATTTTGATGATCGGAATTCCTGTCAAAAATAAATCATGTCTTTGAGGGTTTTTCTGCTGTGTTTGCAGGGTATTTTCACTTGTTCTGTTTTTGAAGAGATATCAGTGTACGGAGCACACACATGTTCATTACCTGTAGACTTGTACATGGTTTTTGTACTGTGTATTTATTGTGGTATTTTGTACACAGTGTGGAATGCAACAACTGAGCAAATAAACACTTCCTAAAATAGTTTTATTTCATATCTTGGGTTAAGGTTAATAAGTTTGGTAGCGAGAAATAGATTTTTTAAATCAATTTAGTCAAAATTGAGAGATCAATGGACATTTTTAGTCATCGGGGAGAGTTTTGGTCGCAACCTGTGGGGGGTCGAAACTCTTCACCACAAAAATTGTGAATTTAAAAAAATGCCCTTGCGCATAACAAAGGAAGGGTCGATTTTCTGAAAATAGGGCTTGCAAGGGGTCGCGTTGGGTCGCGTGACAGTTAGTATCGGACGAAATGTCATGGGTTTGACTCCCTTCATGGATAACATACACAGAGTGTGAACTAGTTTTCGAAACAGTCAGTTATCGACTCAGTGAGCTGGCTTGAGTTGAGTTAGCCGCTACCTTTTCAAGCACTACTAATAGAACGTGAAGTAGATGATTCAGCAAGCTGGCCTGAGTCAGCCGCTACTTAAAAAAAAAAAACTTGCACTAATTCAGCAAGCCGGCCTGAGTTAGCCGCTACTTTTCAAAAAATTCAACCGACGTGCACTAATTCAGTGAGCCGGCCTGAGTTAGCCACTACTTTTCAAAAAAATTCAACCGACGTGCACTGGTAATAGTGCACAAAGGAAAAAGGAAAAACGCGGGAACACACTGTGCAAAGACAGAGATTGATTTTGCAATGTAATTTTATAGTGTTATTTCACAGTGTTATTTTCACTGCTTGTGAACTATTTTTTCACTTTCCATTCATAAATCATTTGAAAGACCTCAAACCCAACTTATCTGAGTAGAGTTGCTTTAGGCACTCCGTCCGAGAATGTGGGATTCCACTTAACCCAACAATTTCTTGATCGTTGATCAGCATTACTAGGCAGGCCAATCCATGCTCACCTATTTTAGTCTGAAATAACAGCCTTGTACTGCAAAAGAAGTAGAAAGCATTGGATGAGAGATTAGTTACTGGATAGATATTGTTTGACTTGCTCACCACAAAATCTGCATCCCTTACATCCATATCAACAGGAACAGGATACTGTTTTTTGTGACATAGGAGTAAGAAGTCTTTCATTCAAACATCAAATCAACGGCAGCAGCAACAACAACAAATCATTGGCAAATGGTACAAATTGGTAAACGGCAACAACGAATGAATTTGACGATGAGGTGCGAACGAATTTGAAACATTATTCTAACGCCATTCTGTTATTATTTCTTTTTTATCACAGCAAAAAGAGGTACGGGAGGTGCAGATGATAGCTTGAGTATCGAAGCGGGTCTGTGTCTGTGTCTGTGTCCTCTCGCAGGGACTACTGCTACCGTGGCTACCAATGTTCCAGGGAGATTGTCGGAGGGAACAACGCATCTTGTGACAGCTGCAGCCGTATGCTTTGTTGCCGGGATGGGCCATATTCTCCGCATCGAGAGTCAGGAGGTATGAATGAGGTGCAAATGAGTTTGCCATTGAAGTGCAGAACATTCATTCACTAATGCCCTTTGTTTATTATTTATTTTTATCCCAGCAAAAAGAGGTAAAAAACAACGAGAGGTGCTGAAGAATTTTCCAGGGGGGGGGGGGGGGGGGGGGGGTTGGGGTTTGGCTCCTCCAGTACGGCGTTGTCCTCTGGGGGGCGTTGAAGGGGCCGACAGTCCACAGTCCTTTTGAGCGATCTTAGAATTAATACACATCCACTTGTTATCCCTTGTCTATATTATGATTACATGTAGTAAGACTCCTAACTCATGGTTCTGTTGCTCGTTCCTTTACTAGTGCAACACCAAGTGCAACAGCAAGCGTCAACAGCGAGAGCAACAGCAAGTGCAACAGCGAGTGCAACAGCGAGTGCAACAGTGAGAGCAACAGCGATTGGCAACAGCGCTCGTCAACAGCGCTCGTCAACCCCGCCTAGAAAACACCAAAGGCTGCAACAAAATCCCACATTGGTCCCACACAAATAGCAAGGAGTGGAGAATTTGAAGCAAAACTTGCTGTCGTCAAGGTCAAGGTTGCAATTGAATCGTGATTTTTGTTTGTCCGCAATCCATGTGTTTTTGAGTTTCGCTCATCGTCGCCCCCGCCTAGAAAACACCGAAGACTGCAAGAAAATCTCACACCAGTCCCACACAAATAGCAAGGAGTGGTGAATTGAAGCAATACTTGCTGTCGTTGAGGTCAATGTTGCAGCAATCAAATCGTGATTTTGGAACATAGAAACTTTTTCAATCTTCATCATCTGTGTCTTTGTCGTCCACCCAGGTCTAGAATACAACAAAGACTGCAGCAGAATCCCGCGTCCGTCCCACACAAATAACAAGGGGTGGTGAGTTTGAAGCAATACTTGCCGCCATTGGCACCAGGGTCATCGTATGCATATCCTTGATATCTGGAGGAATCAGTCCCTTCTGCGGCCTTTTGAACAATTGATGAAATGTCGGCAAGATTGTTTTGTTGTGGCGTCCCAGCTCAACCTGAACAACCAGTTTTGTTCCCATTCCATCTCTGAGGCAGGTGGTCCTTGCAGTTGTTGTTGTTGCTTGGGTTTGGAGCCAAACTCGTGTGACTCGGATTTGGACTTGGTGTGGGTTGGTCAACACCAACCACAATGCAGACAATGCGGATCTTGAGGAGGATGTTGGACATGCAATTGCTGCTTTCAACTTACCGCAACAGAGCACATGAACACTTATTAAAATATTTTTATTTCATATCTTGGGTTAAGGTTAGGAACTTTGGTAGCGGGAATTAGATTTTTTAATCTAGTGAGTCAAAAATGAGAGCTCAAGGGACATTTTGAGTCCTTACGGAGAGTTTTTTTCACAACCTGAGGGAGGTTGAAACTCTTCACCACAAAACATTGTGAATTTAAAAAATTGCCCTTGTGCATCACAAAACCAGGGTAGATTATTAAATTCCTTTCGTGTCCAGAAGTACCAAAGCTACACGACGCCAGTTATTCTATTCATACGAATCAATGAGTCCCGTATCAACCAAAGTAATCGATTCCCACGGCATATCGATTCCCACGGCACATCGATTCCCATCGCACATTAACGGTGAGCAATCTCTGTTTTCTAGTATTGCCCTTGTTCTTTGGTGAGCAAACCTTGATTCCGTAAAGTATCACACGAGCTACGGGAGCAATTCCTGATCATAATGATAAACAAATCATAGGATCTTCCTAACTGGCATACGAGAAGAAAACCGTTGTTTTGTGCTTCTCGCACAATATATATATATACATACACACGGATATGTACGGTCAACGACCAATGCATGTACGGAAATAATGTAATCTACATTACTAAGGTCTGTCTCGCTGTATCTGAACAAGTTCACAGTAAGAAGAGATCCGGCGTTTCCATAGTCTTGCCTGTAGTCCGATTATCCGTTGTCGAAAGTATCCAATCATAATTGTCACACCTAGAGTACAATCATTTGTCTACTAACACACTAACACAGCAGTGCTGTTCTTCAGAAGCCTTTGAATCAGACTCTCAGCAGACCCGATTCAGAAGGAAAATAATATAGATTTTATCAAAATAGAGCTTGCAATGGGTTGCGTTGGGTCCCGTGACAGTTATCATACGTACTACTAGTCGTAGTAAGTGATTAGAAGATTGGTGATAGTATATTCAAGTAGATTCTAAAATAGTGAGCATTTGGATTAAAGTGATATCCGAATCGCACCTCTACCAACCTCTCTTTACCGCCGGCTGCCAAGAATGATTCATTTAGTCTGTCAATCGTACGTCCTAGTCTGTCCGGTACAACCTCGTGATTTCTAGACAGAGAGACAGACAGAGAGATGATTGATGCTGTACGGTGCAGTTCAGAACGTACGTACGTACTGGTCTAGTACCGGTACGTAGTTTCGATTTTTAAATTGCTTCGCTTGCTATCACTCACTACGTTTGTGATAGCCTCAGTAGCCTACCTACTTGTAGTACTGGATGTGCAGGGTTTATAGTTCATAGGTGTGTTGGTGGGTTAAGCAATGCTAGAGGGGGATCCGGGAATCGCCAGCCTGTGACTAGTTTTTGCAGGCTGGTCCGGTCCCTTGCTTTGCCCACACACCGGCGCACAGCTTTGGCTGTTAAGCCTTTTCTGCCAATAGGCCAGATGGCCACAGGGTGGGAGGTGGCTGGAGATGAACCTGGAGGGGGCTTGGAAGACAGTGAGGGTGGGAGAATCCTCATGGAGGATTCAGAGAGGAAGATTCCCCAGAGGGGGGTCAGAGAGAGCTGCCAGGGGGAGTGGGGGCCGAGGCTGGCACCCACTTGTCAGGCAGGAAGGAGTATGTTCCATTGTTGAACATTACAGAGGCAAGGTTCTTGAAGATGGGGAGGGATTGTTGATGGAGGTAGCGCATCATGCAATCACTGTGCCATCTGGCAAGGAGCTTGATGACATTGGCATCACATTTTCCCTGGAGCAGTGCCATAGCCCCTCCCGCTCGAAGGGAGCGGGCAGAGATTGCTGCAGGGGAGATGCCTGTGGTATGGTAGAGGGTCTGGGCATAGACTCTCATGGAGGATGTGACAGTTGCTGCGCGAACGAGGGTGAGAATCCCATTGTCAAAGTAACTGGCAAGCTTTAGGTCGGGGCAGAAAGGGTGTGTGCTAGTGCAGCAACCCCTGAGGTGGAGCACCTGGCGCGCACAGGCTGCCACAGGGCAGCAGAGGGAGTCACCACTCCTGGCATGAGCGACGACCTCACCTTTGTCCCCATTCTTCTGGGTGGTGAATGTCAGGGTGACAGAGGTAGCAGCCAGTAGCTCATGTTCCGGGCCATCATGGTGGACCAGTTTAGAGCCAAGGTAGAAGGAGGCCTCCTGGAGGTGGAAGGCTTGGTCATCCCGGGTAGTACCGGTGTACTCCCCAGGTCTGAGGCAGAAGAAGAAGGCTATGCAGATCATGTTGGCAATGGCCTGCCGGGCGGGGGATGGGTAGTCATGGTAGGCAAAGCGGAGTGCGTGCATGACAAGGGTGATTGGGACTGGTTTGACTCTGCAAGGTGCTGGGTCAAGTTTGGCATAGGCTTTGAACTGGGCAGTTAGCCTGAAGTCAAGACTGCCAGTTGAGTTGGTTCTGGGGTCTTTGGCCCCCACGCGGGCCAGCGTCTGGCCCACTGACCTGAGGGTGTCCGATACTGTGCGAGATCTGATGGGCTTGCGGCTACAGGACAGCCTGCCATCATGGAGGCGCTGGGCAAAGACTTGGAGGATCGGGATGGGGTCTGTAACAGCTTGGAGGGTTGGTTCAAAGCCGTGAGACAAACAGAATTGAACCCATTGATTCCAATGGGCATCCTTGCGTTTGGCATAGAGTTCAGTGACGGAAGCGCGCATGGTCTCCTGGATAGAGCCAAGGTCAGAGCAGAATGCATGGCAGGCTGCAGGGGACATAAGATCCAGGGCAAGTCCTGTGGGTAGGTGGTGTTGAAATGGAGGAGCAAGGCAGCGTCAGAGAGGGGTGATCGAGAGAGCAAATCAGCCAGGTGATTCACAGGGCCAGGAATGTAATCCCTGAGAGGGACATATTGGTGGAGGCGCTGGTGAAGGGACTGAATTCAGAGAAGGTAAGCGGCAGGCCCAGTGGTGGTAGTGGCGCCCTTCCTTTGCCAGTGGACCGCTGCTGTGTTGTCATAGCAGTTGTGGGTGGTTCTGTATTGGACACAAGCAGCCTGGGCAAGGATGTCATTGTGGGCAATGGAACCAGCGAGCTCAAGGTCACTGTTGGTGATGGTGCCATTGGGGTTGTCAAAGGTGACTAACTGGGAGGGGACCCACTTGGGGAAGGCTTGTCTCCACAGGATGGGTTGTATGTGACCATCAGGGAGGGGAATAAAATGAATGCCCCCCATACCATCTCCAGAGGCATCACAGGCGCCCATGGTGGCAGGGAAGGGGTCCGGCACCAGTTCAGCAATAGAAGTGGGTCGGTTGGATAGATCAGTGGCTAGCCATTGGAAGTCTCGAAGGAAGCTGTGGACTCGCTTGGTGAGCCGGAGGCGCTGCCGGCCTGGATCTTGGTGTCGCAAGGCTTCTTGGAGGATGGAGAAGAGTCCCATGCAGCCAGGAATGGCAATAGCCATGGAGCGTAGTTCCCCCAGCACTTGGTGCCACTGTTGGGTGGGGACATGGCGTTGGTTGGGTGTGATGGAGTGTAAGATCTCCTGCAGCCGGGCTACGCGATGGGGAGGGAGGCTTATTGTGTTGTTGATGGAATCAATGAGCCAGCCAAGGATAACTTTTTTGGTGGTCCAGGTGGCATCCCCTTGGAGCATTTTCTTGAGGGAGGCTGGCTCCTGTCGGAAGGGGGTGTCGGTGGCCTCAAGGGGCCTGAAGACTGTGTCCAGGGATTGGAGGAGCACTCTCTTGATGGCTCGGCGGGTCCATTTATTGCCCTGAGCGAGGCCACAGAAGTCATCCACATAGACATCCCAGTATTGAACAGGCTGCTTGCTGGGGTTGGTGCTATGGTGGGTGCGTTGGGCGGCCTTGGGATGGGCATGTGGTGGGATCGCAATGGGGGGCGCGTGTGGAGCTGGGGCTTCAGAAGGGAGATCCAGTCGATGGGGGGTGAGCCTGGCCTCTGCCAGCCCTGTGGAGAGGGTGGCATTGGCCAAGTCTGCAATGGTTTCAGTGAAGGCACAGAAGTTGGGGGGGCTGGATTTCCAACCCATTGGATTGGTGAGGGGGATTCCAATGAGGGGTGGCTCGCCCTTCCTGGAAGGGAACAGCACTCCTAACTTCATGGTGTCTTCTGGTTTCAACTTATTAAATTCCTTTCGTGTCTAAGTTGGTAGAGGTACGAGATCGAGAATAATGAGACCTCGAAAAATTACTGTTCGATACTTAACTGGAGGAGAAGAATCGATCATCAATACCGAGCTCATTCTTATGATCGAGTCCGATACTTAGTGATCCAAGAAAGAACACACGACAGATGTTAACATATGTTACCTTCTGTTAAGTGTCTTGTTTTCAAGAAAAGACAGCAGAGGTTTGAAACTCTGCTCACGAATATACGTGTTGTATTAGCGGCAACACGATATTCATCGTAATACAGTAATTTACCGTACAAATACACGTAAATTCACGTGCTGTATTAGCGGCAGCACCGACCTTTAAAAGAGATACTTGCTCTCCAGCAAGAAACATCTCTTCATCTTATACTTTTAGATTATTTGATTATTCAACCTTAAACCTTGCACCGGACGCCCCTTTTGCGTCCCATTGTAGAACTACAAGCCTAAGATCTAACTGATAGCGTCGGTTACCGATAGTCAGAATAGATCTGGTTGGATTAACGTCCAATCGTAGTGGATATCAGAGAAATATTAGAACACAACAGACCGGCACCCCAACCGGCCTGCAGCTAAAGCTCCTGTTGCCCTTCTTTGCCTTTGGATTGAATCAGCTCAACAGCCAGTTTCAAAAGGAAGTTAACAGATTAACAGTCGCAAGCTTGTTGAAGCTTGCAAAAGAAGAAGACGACAGCAGATCATCGATCGACTCGACTACGGACGACGATTGATAGTTCTCTGATCCGATTACAGCATAACCCCATCCAAGGACCGCATTGCAAGTTCTCCGGATTACATTTATTTCCGCATCTACACTCCACGGCGCCCGTCATTTGATTGCGCTAAACAACAACAATATCGACGCAAGATCCGACAACAGACCATCAATTGACTCGACTACGGACGACGATTGATAGTCGTCCTCTGATCCGATCACACAACAATGCCCAACATCCCGGCTGCCGGCAGAACAAGAAGCAGGTCGACAGGACGATTCCAAACACTTCAACCTGGGAGCGCCGCAACCACCCCTCGCTTGCCCACAACTGACACGGTAGAAACCGGCCAACAGAACAATCCAACCCAAGATGATGAGGAGAACACATCTATCGCGGACCTCTTTCCATCATTCGACCAACCACTAGCCACCTTCCTGCATGATTCCTTCGATGTCCCAAAGGAGTCCCACAGCACCTTATGCGAGGCACTCATCGCTGGACAGTATAGGACATGGTTAGATTTTCTGTACATCAAAAATATTGGTGATCTTGCCTACCTCGAGAGAGGAACAAGAACACCACTCTATCGGCACGTACAGATGACCCTACAGAGAGTCATTGACTTTGGACAACACCTCACAGCAAAAGGACTAGACTGGGAAGATAGGAACCATTATACCAAGGATGCCTTTAAGAATTACTGTCGCGGGATTGTCAGAGCCCGAAGAGAATCTGGAACTGACATTGAGACATCAGCTCGCAACAGCACATCTCAACGGCAACAAGAAAGGTCCTCCAAACCCATCGACCAGCTGAGATACGAATCTTGGACTAAGAAATCAAGGGACGAAACCACATTTCCAACCCTGCAAAATGACGCAACGTTTGAGAGATGGCTTGTCAAATTCAAGGCCAAGCTGGAAACATCTGACATAGATACTCGCACCTTCCTTGATCCTAGTTGGCCTGATGTACCACTCATCGGGTACGAGAAGGCCCTCCATGACAAGCAGTGTGCATTCTTCTGGACTCTTGTTCTACATGCCCTCCAGAGTGACCTCTCCTACTCATGTGTACTCAGCCATACCACCTCGAGAGACGGCAGACAAGCTTTCTTTGACTTCGTTGCACTACATGACAGGTCCAAATCCAAAGTATATGATACCTCCATTGTGATGCAGCATCTATTGGACATTGACTTAAGGGTATGGAAGGACACCAAAGTCAAGTTTATCACCCAGTGGTTTGCCCAGCTAGAACACCTCAACACGCTACGAGATCCACAACGGCCACTTGATTTTGACACTGTCAAAACACACCTCTGCAAGGCCTGTAGTAGCAGCTTCCAGCTCAGCGAACAATTCTGCAAAGTTGATGATCCCCCTGCAGCCCAGGATATGATTAAGTTCAGACAGCATGAAGCTGTCGCTATCAGCGAATTGAAAAATATCCTCCTCCTTGAAGCCACCAGACTGGATTCCCAAGCTTCCCTGTCCCAACCTCGAAGTCGGATGTCTGTCAAAGCCAACACCCATGATTTCTCTTCTGTGACGCAGTCCACATATTCTGGCATAACTGATGACTCGGCATCATATTTACCTCCTATTGATTTTGATGGCGACTATCAGGACTACGCTGTTTACAAGGCTGGAAGAACCCCAGACCCAACCACAAGACTACCATCTGCAGTTTGGAAAACTCTCTCTAAACAAGGTATGAAGCATTGGCTTGGCTTTACCGCTGATGACAAGAAGCGACTAGTTGCTTGCCTCCGGCCTGAGCTCCTTGATGCTGCATTACCACCGGACCCCAATTCCAGCAAGCCTATCACACGTCGGGCTTACGAGCATCATACTGATGAGCAGGTCCCCTCACCCGCTACTGAGCAAGTCCTATCGCCTGCTGACGAGAGCTCCGCCAGATCTGCATTCCATGCATCACTTGGTGTATACAAATCATCTTCCCAATCAGACACCAGGCCTCTCAGGTCTTCTGTTTCTCCTGCACACCCAGCCCGATTCCTTGCAGACAACCCTAATATACTTTACAAGAAAGAAGGCAATGTATATATCCCTGTTGAACAAACCTCACGATCAGTGAACTTTCACTATTGGGCACCTATGGAATGCGAATCTCCTGTTTCATCAGCAAACACCATCGCTACTTATCACTCAAGCAAAACTGCTGTATCCACACCTGGTTCTGCTATGGTTGACAGAGGTGCAAATGGGTGTATCATCGGAAATGACGCATGTCTCATCTCTAAAGATATTCCCCCAAGATATGTCAACGTAACTGGTATAAACAACCACCAAATCCAGAACATCCCTATTGCAACATGCGGCGCCTACTCTGTCTCCAACAGAGGTCCTGTCATTATCATCTTTCATGAGAGTGCATACACCGGACAACACCCATCTATCCTGTCTTCCCCCCAGATGGAAGCATACCACTCAATCGTGGATGATTCCTCTATCAAGACAGGCGGCTCCCAAGTCATTACCACTACTGATGGTCATGTCTTTCCACTCAGTATATGCCATGGCTTACCTTATCTCGCTATGCGCAAGTATACCAGTGCAGAATTCGCTAGTCTTCCCCACGTCATAATGACAAGTGATCAGCATTGGAACCCATCTGTACTGGATAACGCATATACCCCACAGGATGATACATTCATTCAGAAATACCCGCCTGTTTCCACATCACTTCCATATCAAGATTATGATGAATTTGGCGCGATTAGGGATATCAACATTGGCACCTCCTCCACAGTCACCTCATTCTTGTCCAATAGGACTACCTCCTCCCTACAGGCCTTGGATGTTTCTGATACTTCATTTTGGCTTAGCCCAACCGATTACATTCATCAAGACATCCTTAGTAGGTGCTCTAATCAATCTCCTTCCACCTTTATCACTGCTGCAGCCCATGTTCAATCGCCCACCGATATTGATTACCTGTCCCTGAAACCCTTCTTTGGATGGATCTCCCTTGACCGTATCAAGGCCACTTTCAACAATTCCACACAATATGGCTCACTGTCACTTAGTCCTGATGGTAACATCTTCAAAAGGTTCCAATCACCACAGCCTGCCATGAATGTCCGACCTTTCAATGATGATGTCCTCTCTGATGTCGTATATTCAGACACCCCTGCCATCAATGGTGGTTCCAAGATTGCTCAAGTTTTCTTTGGTCGCAAATCCCATATCATTCATGTTGAAGAAATGAGGACTACTGCTGATTTTCTCCCTTGCCTACAAAATTTTGTTCGGCAATGGGGTAGACCACTCCGGTTACTCTGTGA
The DNA here is from genome assembly GCA_037355745.1 of Pseudo-nitzschia multiseries. Classification (NCBI taxonomy): domain Eukaryota; phylum Bacillariophyta; class Bacillariophyceae; order Bacillariales; family Bacillariaceae; genus Pseudo-nitzschia; species Pseudo-nitzschia multiseries. The sequence goes on along the minus strand of CM074786.1, from coordinate 7,698,904 downwards.
TCATGGCTCTTACCAGTCCAGCAAATCTGTTCTTGACTACCTCAAGATGATGTGGATTGGCTTATGGCAAAGTGAACCATACCATCAACACCAAAATCTCTTTGAACGGAGATACCAGACCTTCAAACGCATTGTCAACAGAATCATGGATCGAATGGGCACTCCACCACATCTCTGGCTTCTTTGCATGCAATATGTTGGCCGCCTCATGAATCATTTGTCTGACCCCACCCTCTCTGACAAACAGCCTTTCTTTATTGCTACTGGTATCATTGGTGACATCAGTCCCTACCTTAGTTTCTTCTGGTTTGAGCCCGTCTACTACAAGACTCCTGATAACCAGTTTGGCTCACAGACCACTGAATGTCTTGGTCACTTTGTTGGCATTGCTGCGCATGTTGGTAATAGCCTATGTTTCACCATCTGGGATCCCATCACCAATAAACTCCTTGATCGCTCTGGTGTACGCACTGCTTTAACTCCTGAGCATCGTAACAAGCGCGCTGGCTTGTTCACTGATGATGGCTTTCTTGCATGGCGCAAGGCTAAGGATGCTTCCCTCACTCCTCAGTCTTCTGGTGATAGTCCCTCCTTCCAACATCCTACACCAACCCGTTCCATACCATCATCACCTCCTCTGCCCATCACAAAGCCATCCTTGCCTACATTCCTTTATTCCAAGGTTCCTAATACACGAAGCTTTGTACCTTCTCCTCTCCCTAACAACTATGGGGAGATTCTTGATGGTCCTCCAACCCCTCACATCTTCAGCAAAACCCCTACCGGCGTACCTGTTACTGAAGATGATTTTGGTCCCCCTGAGCTAGCATATTTTGATGTTAGTGAAGTCACACCTACACTCCTCAATCCTGCTACCCCTTCTGTAGGCCCATCTGAGGTAGTTGTTACTGATGAAGAAGGCAATGCACAATTTCACGCTGATGGCAAACCCATCACCATCCCTGCCATCCCCGCTGCTGACTTGCAAGGTCGATCCTTTCTAATGGCCCTCCCAGATGGCACACAGAAAAGAATGACAGTTGTTGATGTTGAAAACAGCATTGAGCAAAACAAAGACTTCATCAAGTTCAAGTGCAAGCATACAGATGACGAACTTGAAGATATCATCGCCTACAATGATGTCATGAATTATATCCACAGAGATATCACTCAAGAAGATGGCAAACTTTGGTCCTTTCGACGCATACTTGGTCATCAAGGTCCCCTTGACAACAAGCACCCCCAATACAAAGGTTCCAAATACAACCTATGGATTGAGTGGGAAAACATGGAACGTACCTATGAACCTCTCTCCAATGTAGCTGCAGACGACCCTGTTACTGTAGCCAAATATGCAAAGGACAACAACATGCTTGATCAACCTGGTTGGAAACATCTCAAACGCATTGTTTCCCTTGCCCGAAGAACCAAGAAACTAGACCGGTTAATCCATCAAGCCAAGCTCCGCTCCTTTAGAACTGCTCCACAGTACCAGTATGGATTCAAAGTACCTCGAAATCATGACGAGGCCATCCAGTTTGATACAGCAAATGGCAACACCAAATGGCAGGATGCCATAGCGCTGGAAATGTCACAGCTCCAAGAATATGACACCTTTATTGACAAAGGTATCTACAAGGCTAGCAATATACCCAATGGATTCCAACAGATCAAGGTCCACATGATTTATGCAGTCAAGCATGATGGCCGACACAAAGCCCGGCTAGTTGCAAATGGCAATCTCACTGAAGCTCCCATTCACAGTGTGTATGCAGGGGTTGTTTCCCTTTGTGGCTTGCGCATGTGCCTATTCCTTGCTGAGCTGAATAGCTTAGAAGCATGGGGAACTGACATTGGTAATGCATACCTCGAAGCTGTTACCTGTGAAAAAGTATGCATCAAGGCTGGCGCTGAATTTGGATCACTAGAAGGCCACCTCCTATTGATTTACAAGGCCCTATATGGACTTCGATCATCTGGCAAGTGCTTTGGTGATCTACTTGCTGCCTGCCTCGTTGAACTAGGTTTTGAAAGATCCAAGGCAGAGCCCGAAATTTTTATCAAGCCTGGCAACAACGAACATGGGGAGCCAGTATATGAGCTCATATGCACATATGTTGATGACCTCTGCTTATGTATGGCCAATCCCGAAGCCTTTCTGATAATCCTACAGTCTGAACCTTATAATTTCAAATTAAAGGGTTCTGGGCCAATGAACTTTCATTTGGGATGTGGATTCGAAAGAGATGAACATGGTGTGCTCTGCATGAACCCCATCAAGTTCATCGAGAAAATGGAGGCCTCGTATGTACAAATGTTTGGCTGCAAACCTACCACCAGATTCCATTCACCACTTGCTGAGAACGACCACCCAGAGCTAGACTCAACATCCTTCCTAAGTGATACTGATATCCAAAAGTATCAAAGCATGATTGGTTCACTTCAATGGGTCATAGCTATTGGACGTTTTGACGTGCAGACTGCTGTTATGACATTGTCAAGCTTCCGAGTCCAACCTAGGGAAGGCCATCTCAACAGAGCCAAAAGAATCTATGGTTACATCTCTAAGTTTCGACACTTCAAAATCCGATTCAGAGTGGGCATACCAGATTTTGTACTCACTGAAGGTACCAGCACGGACTGGTCCAATACAGTGTATGGGGAGCACTCCGAGGACCTCCCTAGTGATGCTCCTAAACCCCTGGGTAAGGTGGTTGTGTTGTCTCATTTCTATGATGCAAACTTAATGCATGACATCCTAAGTGGTAAAGCTGTCACTGGTATACTGCACTTTGCAAACAAGACCCCCATCATGTGGTTCTCCAAGAAGCAAGCAACCTCTGAAACAGCCACCTTTGGCGCCAAATTTGTGTCTGCTAGAACATGTATTGAGCAGATTGTTGACATTCGACAGTCATTCAGATATCTAGGTACTAGGGTACACGACACATCCTACACATGGGGAGACAATGAAAAGATGATCCAAACCTCTACATTCCCATATGCGAGGCTCCACAAGAGGCATCACATTCTATCATATCATTATGTCAGAAGCATGATAGCTAGAGGCTTCATCCTCATGCAACACCTTGCGGGCAAAGATAATTGTGCTGATATCCTCACAAAGCATTGGGGACACTCGGTGGTGTATCCTTTACTCAAGCCCATCTTTTACTACTGTGGAAACACTGGTGATCTATTGCAGGATGACTGCACCAGATACTAGAGGATGCTTTCATGTGGACACATGGGGAGTATTAAATTCCTTTCGTGTCTAAGTTGGTAGAGGTACGAGATCGAGAATAATGAGACCTCGAAAAATTACTGTTCGATACTTAACTGGAGGAGAAGAATCGATCATCAATACCGAGCTCATTCTTATGATCGAGTCCGATACTTAGTGATCCAAGAAAGAACACACGACAGATGTTAACATATGTTACCTTCTGTTAAGTGTCTTGTTTTCAAGAAAAGACAGCAGAGGTTTGAAACTCTGCTCACGAATATACGTGTTGTATTAGCGGCAACACGATATTCATCGTAATACAGTAATTTACCGTACAAATACACGTAAATTCACGTGCTGTATTAGCGGCAGCACCGACCTTTAAAAGAGATACTTGCTCTCCAGCAAGAAACATCTCTTCATCTTATACTTTTAGATTATTTGATTATTCAACCTTAAACCTTGCACCGGACGCCCCTTTTGCGTCCCATTGTAGAACTACAAGCCTAAGATCTAACTGATAGCGTCGGTTACCGATAGTCAGAATAGATCTGGTTGGATTAACGTCCAATCGTAGTGGATATCAGAGAAATATTAGAACACAACAGACCGGCACCCCAACCGGCCTGCAGCTAAAGCTCCTGTTGCCCTTCTTTGCCTTTGGATTGAATCAGCTCAACAGCCAGTTTCAAAAGGAAGTTAACACAACTGGACCCGGTAGAATCCATCAGCTAGGTCTATCTTGGACATGTACACGGGACCGAACCTGGCGTTGGCGCGGTGCAGCTTGGAGAGGAGCCGGGGAAGGGTGTGGCCAAATTGCATGGCTTCTGCTGGGGCTAGAGGGATGGTGTCTTGGTTAACTTCAGAGTAGGTGTAATCTGAGATCATTCGGGGGCGCCGGCCGCGCTGGGGGACTAACCCCAGTGGACTCAGCCGGAGGTTGGGAAGGTTTAGGATGAGGCTGGCTGGGAGGACAGTCCATTGCTGCTTGTCCATCATGTCGGCATATTCTTCCCGCAGGAAGGCGATGCCCTGCTGTGAGGAGTGATAGGGGCCCCTGGCTAGGGCGCCAGCAAGCCGGGCAGTGTTCCAAGGGGGGTTGTTCATGGAGGCTGGGGTTCCCTCATGCCCATAGTGGGCTAAGAGGGGACCCGCTGGGTGGGGGATAGTACCCACACGTGGGTGGATGTCACCTATTCCCCGGATGGTCCGGATGAAGTCCCCCCAACTCGCACTGTGGCGGTACACTGAGATAGCTCGGGTGATGTGCTCGTCTAGCCGGTCCCTGGGGTAGCGACTCGGAGCGGCCAGCGCAGTGCTGGGAGGAGATGGGGGAGGTTCCAGCACGGCGCTGGGAGGAGAGGGAGGGTCCAGCGGAGGCGAGGGAGGGTCCAGCGCGTCGCTGGGAGGGGAGGGGGATGGCGAGCCCAATACCGGGCAGGGTGTAAAAGCCAGCGAGTCGAGGGCCGGCGGAGAAAGTCCCAGCAAGTCGATGGGTGGAGGTGAGCCCGGCTTGGTGCTGGGTGGAGGAGTTGGAGATCCCAGCCGGTGGCTGGGTGGAGGAGATCCCAGCCCGGCGCTGGGTGGAGGAGGCACCCTTGGGGCGCGGGGTGGTGGTGCCGGGACGGGGGTGGGGTCATACAGTCGAGTGAGAACGTGTGTGGGGGGCTTACCTAAACCTAAATCCTTAGGGAGGGGAGGACCGAACTGTTGGGGGAGGGGGAGTCGGCTCCAGTGGAGCGGCGAGGATGGGGGCCGATGGCCCTGTACGGGTGGTGCAACAAGGCGGTGGGGGGGCCGGCGGGGAGGAGATGGGGTGTCCCGGATGGAGCGGGAAGGAGATGGAGATGGGATGGGTGTGGCGGACGGGCTGAATCGAAGGTGGTGCGGGAGGTGATTGGGTGGGGGCGCTGTCGTGGCCCCCGAGGCAAGTAGAGTGAGAGGGGGCGCAGCGCCAAGTGATTGGCGCTTGCCAGGTCTTCAGGCAGCATAGGCCTCTTGGCACCATTCCCAGAGCAGTTCCTGCTCTGCTGGCGTGATGTCGACATGGTCATGAATATGGCGGCAGCCGGTGAAGCAGCGGCCTCTGATGTGCCAGGAATGGCAGCGTTCTCTTCCATCGAGGCGTTTGAGGGGTGGTTTGCCCTTGGCTTTCATGGAAGAGATGACCAATCTCATTGCTTTGTTTTTGATTTTGGCAGTGATGGGGTTGGATTGGTCAGAGAGTCTGGGATCTCTTGTGGGATTGAGTCTCTGGTCCTCATTGTTGGAGGGACGCTTGTCGCCCCCCCCCCCCCCCCCCCCCGCTGTTGGGGGGGGGTGTAGGGCTGCCTGGGGGCCCCTTCAGCGGCAGGTTGGGCTGCTGGAGGGCTCTCAAGGCATCGACATTGGACACGTTTGGGAGCCAGTTGAGATTCTGAGTCATTCTGAATCGGTGGATGTCTTCCCCAAAGTCTGGGGAAGGGAGGGTGGTGTCTGATTCCCATTGCTCTTCTAGTCAGCCCCGTACGCGTACCTGGAAGTAGTACACTACGATGGCTGGGGTGATTCTTTCGCCAACCTCATCTGCAATGGCCCTTCGGAGGGGCATCTGTTGCCACTCTAGCCTGGAGAGGCCTCGTTGGTAACCCTTGACGACATCATGTGTGGCTCCTAAGAGGGTGGCTAGGACTGCCAGGTAGCTTTTAAGCTGGGTGGTAGCTTCTGTCCAGTCGAGAGGGATGTAGGCCTTGGTCTTTTGCAATTCCAGGGAGTCCTTGAGGGAGAGGGAATTGCCTTGGGTGGAGATCATGGTGTCATATGCTGCTACATTAGCGGCTGCTTCATGCTCCCGCTTTAGGGTAGCTGCTGATCCTCCTGGAGGAGTAAAGGCTAGAGGAAGTATGCCATCTGCTACATCAAAGGGGTCTGTTCCATAGAAGTTGCAATCTTGGAACCGCTTGAGCACAGCCGTGGTGATGAGTGGCGCCTGGATCCCAAGGTTGTAGGCGTCTGTTGCAACTTGGCTTTGGAGGATCATGTGGGTCTTCTCGTGTTTGCTCTTCTTGGCCCAGGCTGTGTAGATGGGAGGAAGCTCTGCTTCCGTTTGCTTTCCACAGAGTAGTAGGAGTCTCTCAGTGTAAAGGTCCCCCCATACTGCCCTGACAGAGTGTAGCTTGGAGGCTTCTTGTCGTCGTTGGTCCAGAGACTCACTCAGTCTTAGTTGCTGGTCTGTAAGCGCTGAGAAGGCTGCAGTGAGGTTGGGGTCTGCTGGTGCTGCAGGGCCTACTCTGAGGCCCGGGAGGTCGCGAAGGAGGACATTGCTCTTCATGTAGGCGCGGAGGTTAGCTTCAGCTTTGAAGGAGGGTCCGGGCTCTAGGAGCCGTATGGCTCCTAGCAGAGTGGTGGGTTGCGTCCCAACTGCTCGAAGTGTGTCCAATAAGGGTTTGCAGATGTTCTCCAATCCTTGCTGGTGGATGTGAGGTTGGAGGACTTGGAAGGCCTGCTTCGGGGTGAGGCCCCTGCACAACACCAATGGGACAAATTCAAAGGGTAGGAAACATACCTTATGGGCCTGGAGCATTTCAGTGTGGGCGGTCCCTTCAGGTATGGCGGGGATGTAATCTCTCTCCGGATGTTGTGATATGGTGGCTTCATGGTGGGCCATAAGGTACACCCGGCTAGCTGCAGCCCGCGACAGAAGAGCTGCATCCACTTGCACCAGCTCACCCTCTTGTCCTTCTACATCATCGATGTAGCCAAAGGCCCGGCCCCGGTTGGCAGACGGCTGGGTGATGGTGCCTGGATATCGTCGGAGGCCATGGATGACCCGGAGCCGATCCACCCCCGCTGCATCTTCTTGGAAGATGCCCAAGCCTCCAATAGCTTGGGCATTGAAGATGTCAAGCAGTAGGGGGAGGAGTCTCTCCCCGTCGGCCTCCGTGAAGAGAGTGTAGATGGCCTGATAGACGTCGTGCCTAGCAGGGGCTTCCCCAAAGGGCCCGGAACCCTGGAAGTACTCCCTGTAGTTCATATTGTTGCTATGGAAGTGTCGGGCCTTGTCGTCGTCGTGTTCTGTTGATCGTTCTGTGGTTGAGGTAGGCGATCGGGGACGCAGTAAAGTCGTTCGAAATACTCTCTTCGTAGGCGCGTTGGGCCTTCTTTGAAAGACGGGGGAGCGGCCGAAGGTTTTGAGATACTCTCCTTGGCGTAGGCGCGTTGGGTCGCCTTGGTGATGTAGCTGGTAGTAGGCGCGTTGGGCCTTCTGTAATCCTCACGTTGGGAGGATTAGTGTGGCTTGGCAGAGTGTTGAAGGACGGGAGCGGCTGAAGGTTTCGAGATACTCTCCTCGTCGTAGGCGCGTTGGGCCTTCCGGTGATCCTCGCGTCGGGAGGGTTCGGCGATACGATAGATGACTATCGAACCAAGGTAGGCTTGTACGGGTACAATAGGGGAGGCTATTGGATCTGGACGTATAAGCCTTTTACTTATTCTACTACTAATCGTTTTAGGAGCAAAAAGAGTGAGCTGTAGGCTTGGTTCTTGCTGGAGGAATCCTTTACAGGCTTGTTGGTGCTTTTCCTGTAATTTGCTGATTACCGTGGAATTGCTGTATTCGGTGAGGAGTGAGCGTACTAGTAGAGTTCGCACCTACGTTGGTGATACAGTGAGATCTTGCATACTCAAGGGTGTTCTTTGGTCCGTACGTCGTACGTTCCACGTGGCACTACCATTCCTTACATTCGGTTCGCTACATCAAGTTCGATGCCGTCTTGCTTCTCGCCAACAACAGTGATGATTTGTCCAAGGTGATGCCTAAACCGGAAGAAATATATTTCAAGGGCTGCAAACTTACAGTAATTGCTAGCATTTGTTGTCTTTAACTATTACTTCGTAATATTTATGTTTGAAAAATGGTACACTGTATCATAGAGTGGGCGATCGTTTCGTATTTTTTTAGTGTTTGGTTTGGTCGGCCGAACGCACGGAGTTTTTGGACTGAATTTGAATTGTAAGATACTACAGTATGGTGTTTGTCGGATGGCCTAAAAATTCATGGTGTTCGTAAATAACGCTTGAAACGATAGAGGTATGTATGCCCTGAACACTCGTGTTGTTCGATTGTTGTCCAAACGATTTTTTTCCGTTTCGTCTATTTCCCCCAAGAAGTTAGATGATGCGACTGTGACACCACGTGGTGTGAGTCACACAAGAATTACGATGGTTTGCAATCCGGAAGGGAAGGAACCAACTACACAGACTGCCGTACAAAAGTCGAACTTTCACCGACGCATTGCCCGACTCGGCCGCAACGACTAGAATGGTTGCACGGTACTGTATTTACGTTCCTTAGTTTTGCTCAGCCAGATGCGATTCCAGTTTTCCACAGGCCGCCAGAATCAGTCCGCGGAAGGGCGGGCTGGGAATGAGAGGTCGAGACTTGAACTCTGGATGGTACTGAACACCAACGTAATATGGATGCCCCGGAATTTCGGCGACCTCCATGCGGGTTCCTGTCTCGTCCCGCCCGACCAGTTTCAGTCCACCTTCGTGGATTCGGTCGACATAGTCGGGATTGACCTCGTACCGATGGCGGTGGCGTTCGTGCACCATCTCTGCACCTCCGTAGAGCTTCTGGAGAACACTGGTGGCACCCGTGGTCTCGTCAATGACGGGATGGGTAAACTTGGTGATTCTGGATCCCAATCTCATGTTCCCCCCCATGGTTTCCTTGTCGATTTCGGGCATGAAAAAGACGACCGGGTGAGGAGATTGTTCGTCGAATTCGGCGGAGTTGGCCCCATCGAGACCCAACACATTGCGGGCATATTCGACAACAACGGCCTGGAAACCTAGGCACACTCCGAGGTACGGCTTGTTGTTTTCTCTGCAGTACTTGGCAGCCAGAACCTTCCCGTCGAAGCCGCGGTTTCCGAATCCGCCGGGAACAATCACCCCCTGGCAGCTCTTGACCTTCTCCCATGATTCGCCCGACATGGTGTCCTGGTTTTCTTCCAGGTCGGTGGCCTCCACCCACTGCAAATCGAGTTTGTGTTCGCAGGCAATGGCCGCGTGTCTCAATGCCTTGATAATGGAAAGGTAGGAATCCTGGAGCCCGTTGTATTTGCCAATCAAACAAATCTGTACTGTATCTGTCCATGATTCCATGCGGTTGGCCACGGTGGCCCAGTCACCGAGATCGGGTTTGCAAGGAGATTCGATTTTCAGGTTCTGATAGATAATTTCGTGGAGTTTTTGTTGCTGCAACAAAATCGGTACTTGATAGACATTTCGAACGTCGTGTACGCTGAGAACACGGTCACTCTGGACGTGGCAGAAACTGCTTATTTTCTGTCGGGTCGCCAATTCAAGCTCTTCCTTACACCGGCAAAAGATCACGGAGGGTGTCAAACCAAGCGATCGCAAATCTTTGACGCCGTGCTGGGTAGGCTTTGTCTTTTGTTCGTCCGACAAAATCGGAACGAGACTGACAAAACAAAGAAGGAAATTTTCCGTACCGACTCGGAACTGGAACTGTCGCAATGCTTCCAAAAACACGCTCGATTCGATATCCCCTACTGTTCCACCAACCTCGATGAGACAAACATCGGGTTCTTCTCCGCTGTCATCTGTGGGAATCTTAGCGGTCCGTTCAATCCAATCTTGGATCTCGTTGGTAATGTGGGGGACGACTTGGACCGTCTTTCCCAAATAGTCTCCCTTTCTCTCTTTCAAAATAACGCTACGGTACACCTTTCCGGTGGTAATGTTGTGGTCCTGAGTCAATTGAAGATTCAAGAATCGTTCGTAGTTTCCAAGATCCAAGTCGGTTTCTCCTCCGTCGTTTAAGACGAAGACCTCTCCGTGTTCGAAGGGAGACATCGTTCCGGCATCGACATTTAGGTAGGGGTCGATCTTGATGGCCGTCACCCGAAGGCCACAGGCCTGCAAAAGGCGGCCCATGCTGCTGATGGTGACTCCTTTCCCGAGGCCACTCACTACGCCTCCTGTCACGACGATGTACTTCATTGTCAAACAATACTTCCGGTGTTGTCTACTATTGATTTACTATTTCGGAAGGGTACTACGTGTATGTAGTACAACCTTTAGTGAGATACTGTAGAATTGGATTGTCACAATCTATGGCGCACAGAGCTACGAGCATCTCAGGAAAAAATTGAGGGAAATAATTTTCTGGGCCTGGAACAACTCGTAATTACATTAGTTCATGATGTTGTCAGGAAAAAAATAAAAAAATGCTGTCATCCAAATCTTTTCGCGCCCAACTTTGATGGTGACGGAGCCTTATTTTTCGTGCCAGACAGACCGTGTAGTAGTGAGTCCCGTGGGTTCTGAATCAAAATAAGCAATAGCAGAAATACAAGAAAGGCACAAAGTACGTACCCTACGGTTCGTACGTACAGAGCAATACTGAACAGGGGTCATAGTGGGTGATTCCTGACATAATGATGACCCAGACCGAAACTGGGCCCTCCGGGGCTCGTACGACGGACAGATCGCAATTGAGGGCAAACAAAATCTTTTTCTTTTTTGGTACCCCGAAGAAAATTCTCAAAAAATTTGTGCGCGCTTAAACCCTATCCGCAACCATTCTACCAAATGCACCGCGATTAACTTTACCTTTGACTTGGTTGAACTATTCAAGGCAGCAGCTGCCCCCCTTTTGTTGGATTCCCAGAATCGATAAAAGATTGAAACATGAGGTGCTAAAAATCCAACGCAAAAAACAGTGTTGTTACTCTAAAAATTGACCAAAAGGATAGGATAATTAAAATTTAAAGAGAAAGTAAGCATATCGCGAGATTACTCTGTTATTGTACTAGGTACTACTATTTCATGTAGTGGAACGGTATCCCTGTATTATTTGTGTTGTAGGGATATCTGTACCGGTCGTATATCATGTGCAACTTGTCATAAGACAGAGAACACATGATGTGACCTAAATATCTTGATACTTGAAGTCATTTTTATCTCTGGAGGAGTATAAGTAACTTTTCAAGTGTAGAATGGATATCATAACTGCTGTAGAATGTACGTAAGTACTGTAGGTGTATTTTTGACCAACAACACACCCCTTGATTCAACACTGATTGATGAAAGGAGTGCTATCGCTCACTACATTTGTGATAGCTTCAGTAGCCAACCTACTAGTTGTACTGGATGTGAAATGCTTGTAGTTCATTGGTGGGTTGGTGGGTTAAGCAGTGCTAGAGGGGGATCCAGAACTCTAGTTGTATTGCCCAGAGGCCGGTCCCTTAGTTTGCTGTGCCCACACACACCGGCATACAGTTGGGCTTAACAGCTTGGGCTGTTAAGCCTCTGGGTGTTAAGCCTTTGCTGCCGGCGGGCATGGTGGGCTATTTATTTACTTATTCTACTACTAATTGTTTAGGAGCAAAAGAGTGAGCTGTAGGCTTGGATTTTGCTGGAGGAATCCTTTACAGGCTTGTTAGCGCTGGCCTGTAATTTTGACTGTGATTTCGACTGTAATTCGCTGCTTACAGAGAATTCGCTGCTTATGAGCGTCGCTGTATTATTTTCCTTCTGAATCCGGTCTGCCGAGAGTCTGATTCAAAGGCTTCTGAAGAACGACACTGCTGTGTTAGTGTGTTAGTAGACGAATGATTGTACTCTAGGCGTGACAATTATGATTGGATACTTTCGACAACGGATAATCAGACTACAGGCAAGACTATGGAAACGCCGGATCTCTTCTTACTGTGAACTTGTTCAGATACAGCAAGACTGACCTTAGTAATGTAGATCACAGGTAGTTGGTAGCAACTAGTGTGAATTTTGGGATATAAATCAGTTGAATGACAAAAGGGTACGAGATAAAGTGAAATCTTGCCGAAACGCAAGATATCTCTTTTATTGAGGTGAAATACGTTGCAACTGCTGTTGCGTAGTGATGAGATTACTCGCTGATTATTTCCGTACATGCATTGGTCGTTGACCGTATATATCTGTATGTATATATATATTGTGTGTGAGAAGCACAAAACAACAGTTTTCTTCTCTTGTTCTCTTAGGAAGATCCTATGATATGTTTATCATTATGATCAGGAATTGCTCCCATAGCTCGTGTGATACTTTCCAAAATCAAAGTTTGCTCACCAAAGAACAATGTCCGAGAACTGTTTCTCTACCCCCCGCAGGCTATCGCGCGGTATTTTTAAAATTCTTGACCCTATTTTTAAAATTTCCTATCTTTTTAGGTCGCGTGTCTACTAAAAAACCTCGCGCGTCGCACACCTTTACTTTTGAGACAATATCTCGTCACTCCTCAAATAAAATAACTATTTTAGGGTTAAGGATATCATATTCTTTTCGTGACAAGCACTATTTTGTGTAAAACTTATGCACGAATGACTATTTTCATCTTCTCATCTTTTCTGTTGACTGTACTGTGCACTACTAAGCATATTGTACGAGAAATGTTGCAATCATCACTAAGTAGTAATGCATTTCCTTTACGGACCATTTTTGCAATCGAAGTATGCTGGTAGTAAGGAAATCTACCGTACAAGAAAACACATCACACACAAAATAATGCATTTAATTTTTTCCTTTCAATGATTCATCTTTTCGACCTCCGTCCTTTCGACCCATTCTACTGATATTTTCCTTCAAACAACTCCGCAACATCATGCCTCCTGTTATCAAAACCCCTCTTCTATTCTACTGCCGTGGTTGCTGGGATAAGAAAGGGAAAAAATCCAAGAGTTTTAAAGGATACAAATCTGGGTCAAAAGAGTGCAATACCTTGAAATATGTTTCATACGGCCTAAGGAAACATCTCAACTACAATATTCAATGCTACAACTTATACAAAAGTGATGGTCTAATTAAACGAAAGATCTCTAACTTCTCCACCTCTGTCAAAGTGCAGCCTACCTTGCCGTCTGTTCAACATTCTCTGTCAGATTTTGGGATGACTATGACAGAAAACGGTCCATCTGTTTCCCCTTCCCATCTCTCCCACCACACCGTCACAAGTCAATCAGCCACGGGTCTTCATTCTGTTCTAAACCGGCAGATTGTACACGATGTCTTTTTACCGCCAATGGACCGGAACGCCATTGAATCTCACATGGCTGTTTCTGCTGTTCAAGATGAAGATGCATTCCCCCTGAATAATGATATCGACAATTCCGATGACGAGGATGACGATGTCGATGATGTAAACAAAAATAACAACGAAAATGACGACAACAATTCTACCAACAACATAGATTGTGGAGACAACGTAGAAGATCACACTAATGGTTCTGATGTTAACGTCGATACTGCTCAGCAAGCCCCTCCACCACCATCTTTGCATGAAATCATTAATCTGAATGAAAGAGAGGAGGCATTTCAAAGCCACACAAAACTACCGCCGCCCCATCATCTTCTTGCAGCATTGGAACTCATGAGTTTAATGGCCAGGCATAAATTGCCACTGAACACATTCAAATCAATTTTCCAGTGGGCAAAGCAAAGTCAAATGAGACCGGGTTTTGATTTTTGCGATGCCAAAATTAGATCTCGGAAAGCAATTTTTGACAATCTCCAATCCAATCTGGGTCTCTCCGATATGAAATTTCATCCTCATATACTGAATTGGTTACCTGATAATAAGCCCACTCAGGTGTATGCCCGTTCTTTTAAGGATGCCATTTATTCTCTTCTTTCTGACCAGCAGCTAATGATAGAAGAAAACCTCTCCTTTCCCAACTATTCCACCCCTCTATCTCCTGACAATAATCCTGAGTTGAATCCTCATTCTGTAATCTCAGAATTGCATCACGGCTCATGGTGGAAATCTTCTTGGAAAGAAATTTGCAATCCCAATTCCCAAGAAATTATTGTTCCTGTTATATTTTACATGGATGGCATATCTTTGGATGTGCACGGACGACTTACGTTAACACCATTGAACATGACACTCGGTATCTTTAATGTGGAGACCCGCGCTTGACCTGAAGCATGGACAACTATTTACTTCCATCCCGACCCCGAATGGGAGTCAACCAGACACTCTCGTCCTTGTCCGATAACTGTCACGCGACCCTTTTTTTTTGTCGCGAGGTACTGTCACAACCCCTATTTGTGTGTAATTTTAACACGAGTCCCCCCTGTGATTCACTAGGTCAGTATCATGCCCAATTTTCTAACTCTCAATACGTCGTCACACAAACGAGATTCAGGGTTATTTCAGAATCACGCGCATATTTGGGTCGAACTCCACTGGTCCCCCTTTGTAATTTCACCCTATTTATTAAAATTAATGTCGAACTCATAATATTTTTATGCACATTTCATTTTCCTACCCCACTGGCATCTGTTTCCGAAGTAGTGGCATGTTACTGAATTTTATGCCTGAAACAAACAGTGCATGGTCGCAATTTTTTAATCTCAATCGTTTCCTTTTTTCTATTGTTATTACTGGCTATTGTACGACTTCAGTAGTAACGATGGTCCGCACTCCCAAATATCAGGTATATTGTGTACGTTGCTACCGGGACTCTCCTCTGATCACTACTGGTTACGGAAAGCAGAAGGTTACCAAGAAGAAGAAACCCCCCTTGTTTACAGCGCGACGAAGAAAGAAAACGGGAGTAATTGTTTCTCCCGGTCTTCTGGACAATATTTCACGTAATCCGGGTACATGTTATTCTTATTACTACCGGTGTTTGGGGGTAGATGATTTTGCATCTTCGTTATTCATTAGAAAATCGAGGAAGAAGCTCGAGGATGCTACTCAACAATTAGGTCTAACGAGCACCTGTAACGGTCCACAGAGTAGTGACGGCGCATCACCAGAGGTGCTCGACAATCAAGTTATGTATGACCCTTCTGTCGAACCGATTGGGCGTGCCTTGATTGGTCGGGAATTAACAAACATAGAGGATGACAATGATTCTGTCTCCGATGACAATTTTTTCTTTCCTAATGCCGACGATGAGGAAGAAGGAAGTGTGAGCATAGAGGCCCCCCACTCTTTGATTGTCAATGATGAAGAAGGCAACAACATTGATGTTGACGATTCCCATTGTGATTCAAACACGCTAGTAATTACGACACCCAATGTAGGAAGAAACATATCTGACGAATTGAAGGTCAAGATCAAGTTTATTTTGCGTTTTTCTATTTTCTGCAACGGCGTTGCACCAAATGCCCTTTTCCCATATTTTCGATGGTATACTAGTATGGTACAATCATACCCCCCTTCTCATGTGTATTTTGCGTTTTTCTATTTTCTGCAACGGCGTTGCACCAAATGCCCATTTTCCCGTATTTTGGATGGTATACTAGTACGGTACAGTCATACCCCCCTTTTCATGTGTATTTTGCGTTTTTCTATTTTCTGCAACGGCGTTGCACCAAATGCCCTGTTTCTGTATTTTGGATGGTATACTAGTACGGTACAGTCATACCCCCCTTTTCATGTGTATTTTGCGTTTTTCTATTTTCTGCAACGGCGTTGCACGAAATGCCCTTTTTCCGTATTTTGGATGGTATACTAGTTTGCTATTTCTTCTCTGCTTCATAGCTCTTTCTGAATTTCTCATGGTCAACAAGGATGCCGTTGCCGATGGAGTAGTAGATGAATTGCTGAAGATTGTGGTTGCTGTTGCTGACGATGTGTCAAATCGTATGCTGCCACGGGATGTGTTGGAGGAGGAGGAGTGCTGTTGATGCCGATGCAGATGCCGATGCCAATGGTTCAATCGTTCCTGTTGGTGGCTGTTGCTTTCGCTTTGCGTTTTGATCGTTCCCGGTTTTGGTTGGTTCGATTGTTCCGGTTTGCTCAATTGCTGTTGATTGCTCTCTGTCGCCGCTCTGTGTTGCTTGCTATCTGCCGCCGCTATTGTTGTTACCGCTGCCATTTGCAATTCGATTGTGGTTGCTGTTGCTGGTCTATGAAAACATGTAATAATTGAACAAAATGGGTGAGTATCTATTGATGTAGTACTAGTAGAGTAAATTATAACAACAGAATAATATAATCTACATGCTAACCTACACAGTTGGCGTCCGATCAGTTCGCTGCTAACGATTTGTTGTTCTGATCTGTTGTTCCACCTCAACGGAAGATTCGCCGCACCTCTAATGTTCCGATTCCTGTTCCGGTCCGATGTTGCAGCCTCCAGCAGGGAAGAAGAAGATGCACCTCCAGCGACACCAGGAAAGATTCGCCGAGCCTCTATTGTTCCGATTTGTTATTCCGATCCGTCCCTATGAAAATAAGAAGAAAAAATAGAAGTGAGGAAAAAGAACATCATCATCAATGCAACAGGCAGGCAGCAATGTCTATCTATCTCACGTTGTTGCCTTCCACTTGGTGCTGCCTTCGATTCCAATCGTTGTTGCCAATATGTTGTTCCGACAATCGTTGTTGGTGCTGCCGTTGATTTGCAGACTTGTAGTAATTCCTATGTCACGAAAAACAGGGACTTGTTCCTGTTGATATATAGGCAATTGATGCAGATTTTGTGCTTTCAAGATGTTTATGTAAGGCGGCCGTCCAAACAAGAATATCTTTCCAGCAACTAATCCCTAATCGAATGCTTTCTACTTCTTTTGCAGTACAAGGCTGTTTTATCGGACTGAAATATCTGAGAACGGATCGTTGTGCTCGTGACATCGTCGCCCTAAGGCATGTGACGAAGAGGGTCGGATCCCACGTTCTCGGACGAAGTGTTGCTTGCAAGAAACAACACTCTACTCAGATAAGTTGGAAAATGAGCTCGGTCAATTTGATTCGAAAGTGAACTAAATTCAC
This sequence comes from Pseudo-nitzschia multiseries, assembly GCA_037355745.1. Classification (NCBI taxonomy): domain Eukaryota; phylum Bacillariophyta; class Bacillariophyceae; order Bacillariales; family Bacillariaceae; genus Pseudo-nitzschia; species Pseudo-nitzschia multiseries. Next base: position 7,681,904 of record CM074786.1, on the reverse strand, counting down.
TTTTCGAACAGTGTGAGTGATTTTACAGTGCACTTTTTTCTAAGTACTGAATCTACATGATGTGCTAGTGCTGAATGCTGTATGTGATCCGTTTGAATTTTTTGAACGTTTGAACGTTCGAACGTTCCGTTGAATTATTTTGGAATTAGTACTGAATCTACATGCTAGTAGCTAGTACTGAATGCTGTATGTGATCCGTTTGAATTTTTTGAACGAACGTTCGAACGTTCGAATTATTTTGGAATTAGTACTGAATCTACATGCTAGCTAGTACGTCTGTTTGAATTTTTTGAACGTTGAATTATTTTGGAATTAGTAGTACTGAATCTACATGCTAGCTAGTACGTCCGTTTGAATTTTTTGAACGTTCGGAATGTTCGAATTATTTTGGAATTAGTACTGAATCTACATAGTACGTACTGAATGCTGTATGTGATCCGTTTGAATTTTTTGAACGAAGGTTCGAACGTTCTTATTATTGGTAGATTTCTACACAATTTTCGTACTAGATAGTATTTTTTTCTTCGTACGTACTTTGAATTTTTTCTTTTTCTTTGTACATACTTAGGGTTAGGGCTTCGAATTTTTTTCTTCATACGTACTTAAGTAGAACTTATTGGGTAATGACTAAAATTATTCTAAAATTCATACTGACTAAAGTATCAGCCTGTTTCTTGTCCAGTTTGTTTCATAGTCTACCCCATCCATACTATGAGCAATATTCATCCTGAAATTGCAGTCAATGCCACACATTTGCACTCAAAACTACCTAGGACTCACTATTTTGGTACATGCATGTCCAGGGACAAACATTATTCTAAAATTCATACTGACTAAAGTATCAGCCTGTTTCTTGTCCAGTTTGTTTCATAGTCTACCCCATCCATAGTATGAGCAATATTCATCCTGAAATTGCAGTCAATGCCACACATTTGCACTCTAAAACTGACTAGGACTCACTATTTTGGTACATGCATGTCCAGGGACAAACATTATTCTAAAATTCATACTGACCTGAGTATCAGCCTGTTTCTTGTCTGGTTTGTTTTATAGTCTCCCCAATCCATAGTATGAACACTATTCATCCTGAAATTGCAGTCAATGCCACACAGTTGCACTCTAAAACTGACTAGGACTCCCTATTTTGGTACATGCATGTCCAGGGACAAACATTATTCTAAAATTCATACTGACTAAAGTATCAGCCTGTTTCTTGTCCAGTTTGTTTTGTAGTGTACCCCATCCATACTATGAGCAATATTCATCCTGAAATTGCAGTCAATGCCACACATTTGCACTCTAAAACTGACTAGGACTCACTATTTTGGTACATGCATGTCCAGGGACAAACATTATTCTAAAATTCATACTGACCTGAGTATCAGCCTGTTTCTTGTCTGGTTTGTTTCATAGTCTCCCCAATCCATAGTATGAGCAATATTCATCCTGAAATTGCAGCCAATGTCACACATTTGCACTCTAAAACTGACTAGGACTCACTATTTTGGTATATGCATGTCCAGGGACAAACATTATTCTAAAATTCATACTGACTAAAGTATCAGCCTGTTTCTTGTCCGGTTTGTTTCATAGTCTACCCCATCCATAGTATGAACACTATTCATCCTGAAATTGCAGTCAATGCCACACATTTGCACTCAAAAACTGAGTAGGAATCACTATTTTGGTACATGCATGTCCAGGGACAAACATTATTCTAAAATTCATACTGACTAAAGTATCAGCCTGTTTCTTGTCCAGTTTGTTTCATAGTCTACCCCATCCATACTATGAGCAATATTCATCCTGAAATTGCAGTCAATGCCACACATTTGCACTCTAAAACTGACTAGGACTCACTATTTTGGTACATGCATGTCCAGGGACAAACATTATTCTAAAATTCATACTGACCTAAGTATCAGCCTGTTTCTTGTCTGGTTTGTTTCATAGTCTCCCTAATCCATAGTATGAGCAATATTCATCCTGAAATTGCAGCCAATGTCACACATTTGCACTCTAAAACTGACTAGGACTCACTATTTTGGTACATGCATGTCCAGGGACAAACATTATTCTAAAATTCATACTGACCTAAGTATCAGCCTGTTTCTTGTCCGGTTTGTTTCATAGTCTACCCCATCCATAGTATGAACACTATTCATCCTGAAATTGCAGTCAATGCCACACATTTGCGCTCAAAACCGACTAGGACACACTATTTTGGTACATGCATGTCCAGGGACAAACATTATTCTAAAATTCATACTGACTAAAGTATCAGCCTGTTTCTTGTCCGGTTTGTTTCATAGTCTACCCCATCCATAGTATGAGCAATATTCATCCTGAAATTGCAGTCAATGCCACTCATTTGCATTCTAAACTGACTAGCCTAGGGCTCACTATTTTGGTACATGCATGTCCAGGGACAAACATTATTCTAAAATTCATACTGACCTAAGTATCAGCCTGTTTCTTGTCCAGTTTGTTTCATAGTCTACCCCATCCATACTATGAGCAATATTCATCCTGAAATTGCAGCCAATGTCACACATTTGCACTCTAAAACTGACTAGGACTCACTATTTTGGTACATGCATGTCCAGGGGGGACAAAAATTATTCTAAAATTCATACTGACTAAAGTATCAGCCTTTTTCTTGTCCAGTTTGTTTTGTAGTGTACCCCATCCATAGTATGAACACTATTCATCCTGAAATTGCAGTCAATGCCACACATTTGCACTCAAAAACTGAGTAGGAATCACTATTTTGGTACATGCATGGCCAGGGACAAACATTATTCTAAAATTCATAATGACTAAAGTATCAGCCTGAGACTTGTTAATATTGTTTCATAGTCTCCCCAATCCATAGTACTATGAGGAATCTTCATCCAAACATTTCAGAAAATAACACACTTTTGCACTCAAAAAGTAACTGAGAAACACTATTTTGGTTACTTGTTCATACAAAAATCAAAAAACAATAACCAAAAATTACGGAGACTACCCTTTGTACACCACATCTCTACGGAGGAATCGATCCACTGGACACGTTAACATCTACATCAAGAACCAATCATATCCTGACGAGGAAAGTTACACTACTTAAAGTTAGTCTGTTTTTGATGGACTAGTACAAAAAGACGTCGGTACATTCAAAAAATGTACTCCATAGAAAATAACAAAACAACAAAAAGGGCTTTTCTTGGAACACCGTTGCAGAAAATGAAAAGACAATAGGTACGAGAATCAATGCTTGGGCTACGTACGATTACCCTCAGTGGAACCTACGGATTGTGGTCCGCGCCAAAATTTTGAGGACTCCACATTCCAGAATATCACGGCACGCTCGAAAATAAGATAGGCAGGCGACAGTACAAGAACAACACTCACAGATAGTACAATTAGTTGAAATACAGCTATTCCTTGGAGACAGTAAATCAAGAGCTTACAGTGTGTACAGTAGGAATGAAAAAAAATTACCAAACGATTCCTACAAACAACATTATTATCATAAAAATAGCGCGCCAAATCAATCAAAGGTAAAAACGGTAAGTTTATGTGCGAAAGTTAACAAAAAAATTATGGTGGAACTGAGTACTATTTGCAGTCCGGTGACAGGTAGAACCTTTGTTACCAATAACACAAACAGCCAAAACAGCAGTGTATCGGGAAGTGACCGAACAAACACAAACGATAGCCAAACATATAGAACCACCAACAGTAGCAACAGAAATATTCTACAGACAACAAAACAATACGATAACGATAACTTGGAAAACAACATTGTCAAACACGTCAAAGAAAAAGCATTCAGGAAATTTAAATTCCCGCCAGAGATTACATTCGTGAAGGCGACGATATTCAAAATTGTAAAACAAGCAAATAACAATGAAATACCAAATACGATTGATATAAAAGACCAAAAGTGGAGTGGAATTTATTGCCGTGCAGTCACTGCGTGTAGGCACAATGCTCAAACTCTTGGCAGGAAAAACTACAAAGGTACGCAACCAACAAGAAAATGTTTGCCGGCATGCAATCGTTCATAAGCCATTCTAACATTTTGGTCGTATTAACACTGACACGTAGACGATAAAAGAAACAACCTGATACCAGATAGTTTCCCAGGAACGGTTCTAATCACGGACACACAAGACGTTAACTCAGAAAATAGGTACCAATTGCACGAAGACTATCGGCGGAAAAATTCACCAGAATTCAAATACTTCATGAAAAGAATTCTTGGAGCGGTGTCACCTAAACAGACAGACTTCAAAAGAAAATCAGTCAGAATGACAATCAGTAACATTTTCACCCCAAGCGATGAAGCTTTTGCATTGCTTTTCCTTTACAACGACTACGACTTGTGGATAAACACAACAAAGGGCACGAGGTTGAGAAAAAAATTCACTGACGGTAAGTCTGGAAATAAGGAGGGGTGGAGTAACGAGGGACAAGATCTTTACGAATACCTAGTAAGCGAATTAGAAGAACGAAGGGAGGAACAACAGTCAAAAGAATTAGAGACGGAAATACTTAAAATGTACCAAAAGCAAAATGGCAATCGTAAACAACAAGATAAGGAGGAGAACAAAGAGGGAAAAACACGGAAGCGAAAACGTACCTTGGTTGAGATTCTTGGCGAAGATGATGAGGACTACAAATTTTTCATGGAATACAATAAAAACGAACAAGAGTAATGGATGATATCAACATCAATAGTAGAACGGCTAGTTCATTATTATTTTATGGTTAGCACAATATTGTTCCGGGTCTTCTGTTCGAATATAATACAATAAACAAGATAATTTCAAAGGCTAATAAAATACTTTCGTATTTGTTACAAAATATGTTTGTTGTATTTCCGTATTTGATAAGCGTAGCGTGAATATTGTAAAATGTCGGAGAGTATTGCAAATGCGGATAAAATATTTTCTTATTAGTACAAAAATATGGTTGTTGGAATTTGATATTCGATAAATGTAGTGTGAGTATTGTGAAAGCAACATAACAGAATACATTGCTGGTTATCAAGAAGCTCCTATATTTGTTCAGAAAATGGTATCAACGCTACGACAATATCAGTGTACATAGAGGATATTATTACAAAAGATGAGTTTCGTGTGGAAAATAACAAAAATTAAATGGCAAGTAAATATTAACGGGGTAAGCATGAAACAAAATTGTAGAATAGAAAAATTTGGAAGCAACCATGAAACAGGGGGTGAAAATATGGATAGGAAAATAGTCCTACTTGAAATTGTTGCGTGCAAAAATAGGTAGAGAATTATTTATTGTGCGCGCAACAAAATGTTTCGGAATATTTTAAAATATCGCACGAATTTTACGAAAGCACGAGCATCGTTTATGTGACGGTGGGTCGCGTTTATTTTTTTCCTTCGGTCATTAATAATTATTATTAATTTTTAATAAAACCGACCCGTACGCTCGTGAATCACATTTACTAAAATTAAATACGCAAGGTCATGACTCACAACCAACCCCCCCCTGTGATTCGGTCGCTTCGTATCATGCTCATTTTTCTAACTCTCAATCCCTGGTTCGCGATTATTTTTTTCCGGTCATGAATAATTATTTTTAATTTTTAATATCACCTACCTGTACGTTCACGAATCACACCTACAAAAATGAAATACGCAAGGTCATGACTCACAACCAGTAAAATTTAACATTAGTGCTTGCGACACACTACCCTTAAAATGTATCTCCATTGCTCGCGACACACTACCCTTATAATTTAATATTTGTGCTCGCAACAAACAACCCTTAAAATTTAATATCATCGCTTGCGACTACCTACCACTACAGTTGAATTATTCGGGTCAAGAATTTGCCTAGTAGTATCATATGCAAAATATGTATGATAGGTATGAGTACTTCTTTCCGTACAATTGAATCGTATTTGTCACACAATCTACTATTTGCAACCATGGTATGCAACGTATGTAGAATATGTACCTTTTACCCTAATCATTCTCCCTGAATATTTACCCGTGTCATACTAGGTGTGAACCCACCCGCGCTGTCGTCAAATTAGTGAATGGACTGACACAATGAGCAGTAACAATTCTGAAAACAATGCCTAAACTTCCTCCATTTTGCCAAGCAATTGCATCAATACAGGATCAATATAGTTGTCATCCTCATTTTCCTCTTTAGCAAGACTACTGGCAACAGTGCCACCATCTTTTGATACAGTACCGGTAGGTTTTTTTTCTGACTTGAATCTTTCCAGCATCATTTTCTCCAAATTTTTACCCGTTTCGGGATCTTCTCTTAACCATTGTACCTTCTTGCACAATCTAGCGAACACTTGCCTCGCTCCGCTGTTCTGTTCCGTTCGATCGTTCCATTTCATCCCTTTGTCCTTCTTATGTCCTTTTGTTGGTTTGTTGTTCCTGAAGAATAAAAATAAGAGAAAGAAAGATCAGAAGCAAATAGAATCTCCAACAAATTGCTGTCATTGTCACTCACTAGTGTTTCTCATTGTTTTCTTTCCTTGCCAATCTGTTGTTTCCGTGCTTTTCATTTTTTTAAAATACCGTGCCAACCAAGAAGGATGTGTTGCTTTTTGTGTGGTTTTGATTTGGGGTATGTACAGTTTTCCGTGTGTGTACAGTTTTTTTGTGTGTGAACTTTTCTGTTGTTCCATTCTGTCATTCTGTTCCATTGTTCTGTTCCATTGTTCCGTTCTGTTTCATTGGTTGTTCTGTTTTAAGTGCCCTCCTTTCCTTCGTTGGTTCGTTTGATTGTTGTTCTGTTTCAATCAAAATAAAAATGAAAGAAAGACAGATCAGAAACAAATAGTATCTCCAACAAATTGCCGTCATTGTCACTCACTGCTGTTGTTCTGTTGTTCCATTCTGTCAATTTTTTTTTAATTCGTTGTTCCATTTTGAGTGTTGTTCTTTCCCTCGTTGGTTTGTTTGATTGTTGTTCCATTTCAATAAAAATAAAAATAAAAGAAAGAAAGATCAGAAACAAATAAAATCTCCAACAAATTGCTGTTATTGTCACTGACTAGTGTTTCTTCTTTGTTGTTCTGTTGTTCCGTTGTTCCGTTGTTCGTGACTGTCGGACAACATTCATTTTCCCTGCTTCAAAAAAAACTGTGCCAACCAAGAAGCATGTGTTGCGTTTTGTGTGGTGGTTCCGTGTGTATACAGTTTTTCATGTGTGTGTGGTTTTGTGTGTGTTGTGTGTGCTATGCACCCTGACTTCTTCCATGTGCCTGGCTTGTGCACGGCCTTCATTTTCTATAAGTAAAGCATGTACGAGTGCACGCCACCCCTCCCGCGCCATAATTTTTTCAAAGAGGAAATTGTGATTACACAAAGGTTATGTATCTAAATCCCCAACCCATCTGTAGAATCTGGTAGCCAGTCAGTGGTTCGAAACTCCCTTGGGTCAGTATGGTACCTACCTCGTACACTTTTTGCACAGTACCCAACTATGTACCTTTTTGCATGCAATATAAGCTACAACTAGTAGTACTGGTAATATCTGCACCATTTTTTTGTCTGAGAATAATAAAAAAACAGCACCTCCATCTCAATTAAACAACTTATGAATTATTTTCATTTGACACTCATTCAAGTATGTTTTTGGTGATTGGATTATACAAAGTAAATGTTGTTCTTCCTATTATGGACTTGACCTCATACTTTGCCTGTCATTACTCAATAAGTCATTTTGTGCCCTGGATTTGCACCAATAATATTCTCTTGTGTGCCATTTGGAGAGACAAACCACAACAGTTTCAGCAATCTGTGGGGTAATATTGTTATCAATATGCATCATAGGAGTCATGAAAAAATCATTCATGGCCTGGACCGGATACTTTGTAAGCAGTCATTACCCAATGAGTCAGTTTGTGCCCCGGATTTGCAACAAAAATACCCTCTTGTGTGTCATTTGGAGACACAAACCACAACATTTTCAGCATTATGTGTGGCAATGTTGTTCCCAATATGCATCAGATGAGTCATGAGAAATATATTCATGCACGGCACCAAAAACTTTAAGAGTCATTACCCAATATTTTTCCTCCAACTCCAGGACCCAAATGCACTCAGTAGGTGGTTACACACCTAACATCACACATAACTCACTTCTGTTTCTTTCATGATTCAACTTATCCATTACAGGAACAATATTCATGGACTAATCACCCAAAATATCTGATTTTCTAATTTTTAATTGCAAATTAGTGTGTATTTTCCCTCGAAATCCAGTACCCAAATGCACTCATTAGGTGGTGACACACAAACTATGACAGATAACTCACTTCTGTTTCTTTCATGATTCCTCTTATCCATTACAGGAACAATATTCATGGATTAATCACCCAAAATATCTGATTTTCTAATTTCTAATTGCAAATTAGTGTGTATTTTTCCTCTAATTCCATTACCCAAATGGACTCATTAGGTGGTGACACACAAACTATGACAGATAACTCACTTCTGTTTCTTTCATGATTCATCTAATCCATAACAGGAACAATATTCATGGACTAATCACCCAAAATATCAGATTTTCTAATTTTTAATTGCAAATGAGTGTGTATTTTTCCTCCAAATCTAGTACCCAAATGCACTGATTAGTTTGTGACACACAAACTATCACAGATAACTCACTTCTGTTTCTTTCATTATTCATCTTATCCATTACAGGAACAATATTCATGAACTGATCACCCAAAATTATCTGATTTTCTAACTTTTAATTGCAAATGAGTGTGTATTTTTCCTCCAAATCCAGTGCCTAAATGCACTTATTGGGTGGTGACACACTAACTAGTATTACAGATAACTCACTTCTGTTTCTTTCATGATTCATCTTATCGATAACAGGAACAATATTCATGGACTAATCACCCAAAATTATCTGATTTTCTAATTTTTAATTGCAAATTAGTGTGTATTCTTCTTCCTCCAAATGTAGTACCCAAAACCACTCATTAGGTGGTGACACACAAACTATCACAGATAACTCACTTCTGTTTCTTTCATGATTCATCTTATCCATTACAGGAACAATATTCATTGACTAATCACCCAAAATATCTGATTTTCTAATTTTTAATTGCAAATTAGTGTGTATTTTTCCTCCCATTCCAGTACCCAAATGCACTGATTAGTTTGTGACACACAAACTATCACACATAACTCACTTCTGTTTCTTTCATGATTCAACTTATCCATAACAGGAACAATATTCATGGATTAATCACCCAAAATATCTGATTTTATAATTTTTAATTGCAAATGAGTGTGTATTTTTCCTCCAAATCCAGTACTTAAATGCACTTATTAGGTGGTGACACACTAACTAGTATTATAGATAACTCAGCTTCTGTTTCTTTCATGATTCATCTTATCCATAACAGGAACAATATTCATGGATTAATCACCCAAAATATCTGATTTTCTAATTTTTAATTGCAAATTAGTGTGTATTTTTTCTCCAAATCCAGTACCCGAATGGACTCATTAGATGGTGACACACAAACTATGACAGATTCTCACTTCTGTTTCTTTCATGATTCATCTTATCCATTACAGGAACAATATTCATGAACTGATCACCCAAAATATGTGATTTTCTAATTTTTAATTGCAAATTAGTGTGTATTCTTCCTCCAAATCCAGGACCCAAATGCACTTATTAGGTGGTGACGCACAAACTAGTATGACAGATAATGAGTCACTTCTGTTTCTTTCATGATTCAACTTATCCATAACAGGAACAATATTCATGGACTAATCACCAAAAGTATCTTATTTTTTATTTTCTAATTGCAGATTAGACCCTGAAAAGCCGTTCTGGTTAGAGAATTCTGAAACGCCGTTCCATGATTGTTGACATGAATTGTACAAAAAAATGTTTCACCACCCCTAACAACAGAAGTCATTACTATCATACCTACATTACTAGTACTACTGCTATCATAATACACCTGGACACATATCTACGAAAAGAGCATTTTTTGGAACGCCGTTCCAAAAAAAGGAAAAAAGGGATAACGGTGGTGAAATCGTGTAGGAAGGTACTGCTGTAGATATGTACTCAAATTTGTTACCAGAAATTATCTAGTACGAAAACGGTGTAGAAAGCTACTGCTGTAGATATCTATGCAAAGTGGTTACCAGAAATTATCTAGTACACAAAATTGTGTAGGAAGGTACTGCTGTAGATTTCTACGCAAATTCGTTACCAGAAATTATTGAGTACGAAAATGGTGTAACTGCTGTAGATATCTACTCAAATTTGTTGCCAAAAATTATCTAGTACGAAAACGATGTAGAAAGCTACTCCTGTAGATATCTACTCAAATTTGTTACCAGAAATTATCTACTACAAAAATTGTGTAGGAATCTACTGCTGTAGATATGTACGCAAATTCGTTAACAGAAATTATCTAGTACGAAAAGCGTGTAGAAAGCTACTGTTGTAGAAATCTACGCAAATTCAATACCAGAAATTATCTAGTACAAAAATGGTCTAGAAAGCTACTGGCGTAGAATGCTACACAAATTCGTTACCAGAAATTAGCTAGTATGAAAACGGTGTAGAAAGCTACTGTCGTAGAAATGTACAGAAATTCAATACCAGAAATTATCTAGTACAAAAATGGTCTAGAAACCTACTGGCGTAGAATACTACACAAATTCGTTACCATAAATTAGCTAGTACGAAAAGCGTGTAGAAAGCTACTGTTGTAGAAATCTACGCAAATTCAATACCAGAAATTATCTAGTACAAAAATGGTCTAGAAACCTACTGGCGTAGAATGCTACACAAATGCGTTACCAGAAATTAGCTAGTATGAAAACGGTGTAGAAAGCTACTGTAGTAGAAATGTACAGAAATTCAATACCAGAAATTATCTAGTACAAAAATGGTCTAGAAACCTACTGGCGTAGAATACTACACAAATTCGTTACCATAAATTAGCTAGTACGAAAAGCGTGTAGAAATCTACTGTCGTAGAAATGTACAGAAATTCAATACCAGAAATTATCTAGTACGAAAACGGTGTATAAACCTACTGGCGTAGAATGCTACACAAATTTGTTACCAGAAATTAGCTAGTATGAAAACGGTGTAGAAAGCTACTGTTGTAGAAATGTACAGAAATTCAATACCAGAAATTATCTAGTACAAAAATGGTGTAGAAAGCTACTGGCGTAGAATGCTACACAAATGCGTTACCAGAAATTAGCTAGTACAAAAATTGTGTAGAAAGCTACTGTTGTAGAAATGTACAGAAATTCAATACCAGAAATTATCTAGTACAAAAATGGTGTATAAACCTACTGGCGTAGAATGCTACACAAATTCGTTACCATAAATTAGCTAGTACGAAAACGGTGTAGAAAGCTACTGTTGTAGAAATGTACAGAAATTCAATACCAGAAATTATCTAGTACAAAAATTGTGTAGAAACCTACTGGCGTAGAATGCTACACAAATTCGTTACCATAAATTAGCTAGTACGAAAACGGTGTAGAAAGCTACTGTTGTAGAAATGTACAGAAATTCAATACCAGAAATTATCTAGTACAAAAATGGTGTATAAACCTACTGGCGTAGAATGCTACACAAATTCGTTACCAGAAATTATCTAGTACGAAAACGGTGTAGAAAGCTACTGTTGTAGAAATGTACAGAAATTCAATACCAGAAATTATCTAGTACAAAAATGGTGTAGAAACCTACTGGCATAGAATGCTACACAAATTCGTTACCAGAAATTAGCTAGTACGAAAATGGTGTAGAAAGCTACGGCTGTAACTATTATCACCGGTACATGAAAGATCTCACTGTATCACAAGTTGAGAACGTTAACTAAAAGAACAGAGCACTATTCTTTATTGTTCTATATTCAAAACGCGCGCAACGCGCGATTTATTTACTTAACAATCAAATCATTCTTTTTTGTTCTATATTTACTGCATTAGATCTTACAGGTTAAGTATCGATTTTTTTTTTTCGAACAGCGAAAAGTATTTTTTTTTCGAACAAAAAGAAAAGTGATTTTACAGTGTGATTTTACAGTGTGATTTTACAGTGTGATTTTACAGTGTGATTGTACAGTGTGTGTGTGTGTGTGTGTGTTTTGTCGCAAGGCAAAAAATACTCTTTCCCTTCATAATCTTACCGAACTTATCTTGAGCAGAGTTGCTTTACCGTACTTGTACGATAAAGCACTCCGTCCGAGAACGCGGGATCCCACTAAACTGATCAGCAATGATCACTAGTAGGCAGGGAATTCAGGCTCGAGATATTTTAGTCTGAAACAACTGCCTTTGCTGAAAAAAGACAATCGAGACCAGGACGAGAGAGGAATTGCTTGATAGATATTGTTTGAGGGCCCGCAAACACGTCTTGAAAAGTACCAAATCTGCATCCCTTGTGTACTTATATCAACAGGATCAAGATCCAGTTTTTCGTGACAAAGGAGTGAGAAGGCTGCAAATCTACGGCAGCAGCAGCAGCAGCAACAACGGCAATCGTCGGAACGACAGCAAAAGGTTGGCAACGGTGGATCGGATACGAAAAGGATAAGAAACGGTGAACAACGTGAGATACATAGACAATGATGCCTATATTCTATATTGCTGAGGATGATGTATTCCTCACTTCTGTTTTCCTTATTATTTTCATAGGTGCGGATTGGAAACAACGGATTCGGATCAGGAAAGAATGGAGCGGAAACAACGGATTGGAAACATTGGATCAAGGTGCGGTGAATGGTGTGGCAAATCATCGTATTCTTCTCCTGTAGGTGCGGTGAATTTTCCCTGTAGGTGTGGCAAATATCGGAACAACGAATCGGCAGCATCGAATCGGTCGGACGCCTACAGTGTAGGTTGCTAGCACGTAGATTATATTATTCTGTTGTTATCATTTACTCTACATCAATAGATACTCACCTCAAGTTTTTTCAATTATTGTAGATTGTTATAGATTGGCAACAGCAACAACGGCAACAAATTGATCAGTGGGATTCATCAGGCAACTAATCAACGAATCAGCGAGAGCAACAGCAGATCCAACAGCAATCGATCCGCAACAGCAACAAGAATTGCCGTTCCAGACCACTCAATCTGAAATGCCGTTCCAGAAATTTGACCCTGAAACTGCCAATACAGACGTTCTGCGGATTTTCAAGTGGCCGGAACCAGGAACAATCGAACCAACAGCAACAGCGGAAGCGATAGCAACAGCGGCAAGCGACAGCGATAGCAACAGCGGCAAGCGGGAACGATCGGAGCTCTGCCGCAAAATTCAGAATTGCCGTTCCAGACAACTCAATCTGAAACGCCTGTTCCTGAAACTTGACCCTGAAATGCCAATGCAGATGTTCTGCGGATTTACAAGCAGCTGGAACTGGGAACGATCGAACCAACAGCCACAGCGGCAGTCCTGCGACATTGTGCAATCATTTCGGAGTAGCTATCAATCGAAACGTAGGAGAAATATGTTACGATCGATATGGAGGAGCATTCAATTCTTCACTAATACTAAGTTATTATTGATATTGTACTAGGTAAACAATTAAGTATTGGATGTATCAGAGAGGACCTCACTATCGTCATCATCGTTCGATGAAATACCCAAATTGGACTTGATTTCACTAAATATGACTTCTCGATGGCGGGGGTAGGTAGAGCTAAAGTCAACACCATGAATAGTTTGACATTTGTTTGCCCATTGAAAAATAGATTTGAATGTGTTTAGAGATAACTTGTGTTTCGTCATTAGATTCATGAGCTTTATTTCAGCTATGAGCCTATTGGTAGGTGAAAAAGAAAGATGAGATCGGATCAATTGCTCTTTTTCATTGATGTTTGGTTGGGATGCGGTGGGTTCCGAAGCATCCTATACCATTATCGTTCTGAATAGGAAGGCAAATTTCTTCATGAATAACCATGTCATCGTTGTTGCTGTTGTCTTCTGAAGGAAACAACTGTGATTCAATTACATTTCGATCCATTGGTGGAACAAATAAGTTGTGTACTACCTGACTGTTTAGAACAGAGTTGAACCTTTCGTTTGAGGATGCCTTGTTAGTGTGAGCGGCAGCAACAGAAGCGGAAGGAACAATTGGACCATTCTCCGTCAATGTCAGGCCATATTGTGAAGGTGAATGACAAACTGTACTAGTGGTTTCTTCTTTGACAGATGATGCAAAAATTCCATTAGGTTATGGTTTAAATAGAAATCACGGCAAAAAGCTATTGAATCAAGGTGACATGAAAGGCCTCGTGATACATATCGGTATGATTTGTGTGTAGACGAATCTTGTCTGCTTCCGATGAATGTCTTGGATTTGCCCTTACAGGACATGCAGCTACGACATATAAATGATTTGGGAATTTTGGTATAACAACCACTCTTGAAGTGATGGCAATTTTTACTAGGTTGTGACATGTTATTCTAATGGAAGAAGGGAGGGGGAGAAATGGTTTCAATGGGGGTGTTAAATGAACATGATGAAAATGAGCATGATGCTATCGGATCGAGCATGAAAACGCATGATGGTATGAAAAATAAAGGTCGTGACATAGAAACAAGGTAGAAACATAGTACTAGTACGAAGTAGCAAACAAACACTTCTGAAAATAATTTTATTTCATATCTTGGGTTAAGGTTAGGAAGTTGTTTGGCACCGAGATTTCAAATTTAAACATGATTTGAACACAAAAGCATGAAACGCCGTTCCGGTGACTGAATTCTGAAACGCCATTCCATGATTGTTGACATGAATTGTACAAAAAATCGTTTCACCACTCGAACAGAAATCAATACTATCATACCTACATTACTACTACTACTAGTACTATCATAATACATCCGGACACATATCTAAGAAAAAAGTATTTTTGGAAACAAAATAAAAGAAAGAATGGTGGTGAAATCGTGTAGGAGGAAGGTAGTGCTGTAGAGCTTCTACGAAAATTTGTTAAAAGGAGCATGATGCTATTGGAGCGAGCATTAAAAGGCACGATGGTATGAAAGAAGACACGACGTGACACACCGTAAAAAACAACGCGGAAATATAGCGAACTAACACTTCTGAAACTAATTTTATTTCATATCTTGGGTTAAGGTTAGAAAGTGTGGTAGTGAAAAATAGATTTTTTAAATCAATTTAGTCAAAATGGAGAGATCAATGGACATTTTGAGTCTTCAGGGAGAATTTTGGTCGCAACCTGAGGGGGGTCGAAAATCTTTACCACAAAAATTGTGAATTTAAAAAAATACCCTTGAACATAACAAACGCAGGGTCGATTTTCTGAAAATAGGGCTTGTGAGGGGTCGCGTGGGGTCGCGTGACAGTTATCGGACGCTGCCACTTCAAAGGAAAAAATTTCAGAATCTTCACAATGGTTTGGGAGTAGCGTTTCATTCCTTTAAAGCCGCGTGTAACAAAGACGGTGGTATCGAATGGAATTATCTTCCGTACGCAAACCAACAGTGGAAGGTAAAAATGAAATTTGCCATTGCCTATGTTATTGGTGACACAGAACTTCATGATAAATTGTGTGGAAAATACAGGCTCCTTCAATAAGGGTGTCATGCTGGATGTGCCGTCACTGCAACTGTTATTCTCCGAATATAAACATTCCTTCTGTTCAACCTGCAACAAAGAATTGGTTGCCTGTTCGATTTCCATTGTTTTCCTGGCACTGATCTAAACGATATCAATAAGAACTTCAAAAACAACTCTCATCATAACATCAGGAATGTATTTCATGATTTATGCTTTGGTACAAATGAGAACAATATTCATTTTGCAACTCCCGGTGAATGTTTGCACATGCACCAGCTTGGTACTGCCAAACGGGCTGTCAAGTCAATTGAATTGTTGCTCCGCGGAAGTGTTCCATGTGTTTATGCACCCAATTTGAATCACGGCGTGGCTGTTGCTAACAGTATTGGCCATTTAGCACAACGGTACGGTGGTTTGTTATCACACCAGTCTGATAGAGATTTTCCTCGCACCAAATTTGGGACTCAGCTTCTATCAACCACAAAGAAAGAAGGGCATGATTTCTCTGGAATGCTTATTTCTCTTCTGATCGCTATGGTTTCCAAACATGGATCTGACATTATTGGTGACCATTGTTTTGTAAGAAACAGATAGAGGTAATTCAGCTCATTCTATCTGATGGAAGAATTCTTAAACACGGTTCGAATGAAAAATGCTTCCTTAAAGAATCTCCCAAAAACAATCGTTCACTTTATCAATTGTATAAACTCAACATGTCACAGGAAAGGGATGGGAACAAAACTAATCAAGAATCACCTGTACTTTCACCTACCAGATTATATCTCTTTATGGGGAAGTCCTGCAGGCTGGGATAGTGCTCCTAATGAAGTCTCACCATAAAACTGAGATTAAAGCTCCTTCCAAGAACACGCAAGGTAATGCTGCATCACTAATCAATCAAACGGCCAAGCGAAAGTCCGAGAAAATGATGCTAAGCCAGGCAACATATCACTACAACTTGAAGTCCGCCTGACCCTCCTCCAATTGAATGTCCTGATGGTGGCGGTTCTCATTTTCAAATAATGAGAACCAAGAATGGGGAATCAACAATGAAGTGGCTTCGTTCTACCAACAAAACCAAACCATTTTTTCCTTCTGACATACTTGACTTTGTTTGTGATTCTGTGCTACCTTTATTGGAGAATCCTTTGCACATTAGTGGAGTTACAGAACACAATCGTTACGATGTTGCTTGTGGTTCTAATTTTATATTTTGCTTCGCATCCTTCATATAGATCGGACAGTTCTCTGCTCAACTCCGTATGGATGGATTGGTGTTTGATGAAATTGGACTTTGATTTGAATAACAATCCAAAGCTCAGACCGTGCCATCTGCTATGCTTTTTAACTGTACAGAATTTGAAGCAGCCATACAGTAGTATTGGTGGCTATCCAATTGATACAAACAGAATGTATGCTGTGGCTCGTCGGTTTCAAGATGAGCCAAAGAAAACAGCTTCTGAATTTGTCAAACGTGGGCGCCTGATGAATTCTCTCTACCTATTTCATGTAGACACTATCCATTCTGAGCTGGCAGTTGTCCCAGAGGAAGGAAATGATGGCTGCATAACCAATTGTGATTGGCTCGTGATATCGAATCGTATCTCATGGCTTGATTTCTTTGAAAGCAAAAATGCTGCTACACCACCGTCTTACAAATGTTTGTACAACACATGCACACTACAGGACGACATCCAGTTGGAAACCCTTTGAGATGGCATTGAATGATAACAAATCCAGTGATTATCTATCCAGTTCAGAGAGCGATAGTTCTGACAGCAGTTCCAATTGAGTAGCAAGGGTGAATGTAACTGGCAAACTTTAAATTATTGTTTAATATTATTATAGAGGCTTAGCTCTAAGCACAGTTTTGCGAGATACATACGCACTCATAATATAACACCCTTCGAATTTGGGATTCGAACAGCTATGTAATACTACTGGATTGAAAAATAGAGTATCTCCAGAACGCAACGGCACTTTGATATGGTACGTTGGGAAGACAAAATAATAAATCACCTCGTCAGTAGACACTTCCTGCCGGAGCAATGACTGTCAAACGAGTGTAGTACATATCATCATCTACATGGCATCTAGAATGGTAATTGCGACCGATCGAAAATGCTAATGCCTGCTGCCCAATTGCATTTAGCTTTGTATGAGACAGAATCTGAGACAACACATCCATTTCCTCCTCAACAAACGGTTCCACGTCAATTAAACTATGATGCATATGCTTCACAATTTCAACTGTTGTCTCTTCTAGCTCTAGTTTCATGCTGGGATTGACATGACTTTTGAAAACATACACACCATTATTGGAATCCAATCTTTCTGGTGGAATTCCAATGATAGCATAATCATCATTGATACTGCCCCGCTTCACTCCTCTTCCAACGGTTGGTTTTGCTCCAACAATAGCAGGAGCAAATTGTCTCAACAATTGGATATTATTCTTGGAAGTCAGGTGTCGTTCCGCAAAATGGCGTGAAACTTTGGCAAAAATTCGCAATGATGGTTTAGAATCATTAAACGCAAGAATATGCTCATCTTTCGTACTATCCAATGTATTGAAGTTTTCGATCGACAAAGCCTGTTCCGGTTGATACTTCTTCTTTCCTCCTATCTTGCCACCCCAATCTGTCTCCATGTATTTACCTTCCACCACAGTTGTTTCGGTATTTTTTTTTCAGCGATATTGTACGGACACCATTTTTGTAAGTTGAACGCCTATTTCTTTCCTTCTTCATCGGTTTTATCAGAGACAAGTTCGTATAAGTTTTGTGTCTCGTTGACACCGGTGCAGCAATCCTCAGAAAGTTGGAAGGCATTCTCTGTTTACTTCTTTTCTCATGTTTCCTATTTGCTTTTTGCTTCCTTCCTCGTGCTGGCAATTGCTTTTGATAGGTTGTGGTTGTTTCCATTGTTGCTGTTGCCGATGGAGTAGTAGACAAATTGCCGACGATTGTTGTTGCTCTTGCCGACGATTGCTCTTGCCTGACAGTTGTTGTTGCTGTTGGCGGCGATTGCTGAACGCCCGCAGAAACAAGCAAGGATAGACGGATTGATGTGTCCCGCGAGATGTGGTGGAGGAGGAGGAGTGCTGTTGATGCCGATGCGGATGCCAATGCCGATGCGGATGCCGAGCAGGGATACTAGATGGATCGATGTATCCAATTGTATGCTGCCACGAGATGTGCCGATGCTGATGCCGATGCCAAGCAAGGATAGACTGGATTGAATGTGTCAAATTGTATACGCCGGTGGATGAGGAGGAGCGATTTGGGTGGAGCGCCGGTGGAGGAGGAGGAGCGATTCGACGCCAACGATTTGTTGCCGGCGATTGGTGTTGCGGATTGATTGGTGTTGCCGTTGCCGGGACGACGTTGGTGGAGCGCCGGTGGATGAGGAGGAGCGATTCAGGTGGAGCGCCGATGATCGTTCCCGGTTGCGGCTGTTGCTCTCGCTGTTGCTCTCGCTGTTGCTCTCTTGGTTCGAACGTTCACGGTTGCTGTTGTTGCTCTCATTTTCCAATTCAATCGTTCCCGGTTGGAGGAGGAGCAACGTTGGTGAAGGGCCGGTGGAGGAACGGGAGGAGCGACGTTGGTGGAGCGCCGACGGAGGAGGAGGAGGAGCGACGTTGGTGGAGCGCCGGTGGAGGAGGAGCTACATTGGTGGAGCGCCGGTGGAGGAGGAGCGACGTTGGTGGAGCGCCGGTGGAGGAGCGATTTGATGCCAACGATTTGTTGCCGTTGCTCACTCCTACTAGGGGTTGCGCCGGTGAAATTGAACAAAATGGGGTGAGTATCTATTGATGTAGTATAGTGCATAATAACAACAGAATAGTATAATCTACACGTCACTTCTGATGCTCAAGGGAAAACGTTGACGCTGTTGCTGTTGCTGCCTGTCCGCTTGCCTCCAACTCGTTGCTGTTGCTGTTGCTGCCGTCCGCTTGCCTCTGACTTGTTGCTTTTGCTGTTGCTGCCGTCCGCTTGCCTTGCTCACCGTTGTCGTTGATTTGGCAGTGCCGACAATTGATTGCCTCGTTGTCGTCCCTGAAATAGTAAGAAGAAAAGCCAAAGTTAGAAAATACATCATCTGTAATTTGGTAGGTAGAGCATGATCAATTGTTTATTTATCTCACGTTGTTCACTGCTGCCTGTCCTTTCACTGTCAAATTCGTTCCTTGCTGTCTCACTGTCAAATCGTTGTCTTGACGATCGTTGTTCTTGCTGGTGCCGTAGATTTGAAGACTTCTTACTCATATGTCATGAAAAACAGTATCTTGTTCCTGTTGATATAGATGCAATGGGAGGTTTGTTGCTTTCAAGACGTATATGTTTGTGGGCCAATTCAAACAAAAATATCTATCCAGCCATTCCCCTCTTCTCCAATGCTAACTACTTCTTTTGCAGTACAAGGCTGTTATTTCGGACTGAAATATCTGAGAACGGATCGTTGTGCTCGGTGAAGAGGGTCGGATCCCACATTCTTGGACAGAGTGTTGATTGCAAGAACCAACACTCTACTCAAATAAGTTGGATGTAAGATTTTTTTTTTTTTTTTCGCGAGGTAGAAAAAGTGATTTTTTTTGTCGCGAGGTAGAAAAGAAAATTACTGTGTGTGTGTGTGTGTGAGAGAGATTTTTTTTGCGAGGTAGGAAAAAAAAAAAATCATCGATCGATCGATCGATCGATCGATACGACGAGGATACTTCAACTTCTGTAGAATTCTACACGATTTTGTACTAGTGTAGATTTCTACACATTTTTTGTACTGGATACATACTAGTATTGAATCCGCGTAGGTCTCTACGCGAGTAGATTACTACACACTTTTTGTACTGGATACATACTAGTATTGAATCCGCGTAGGTTTCTACGCGAGTAGATTACTACACACTTTTTGTACTGGATACATACTAGTATTGAATCCTTGTAGGTTTCTACGCCAGTAGATTCCTACATGCTTTTTGTACTGGATACATACTAGTATTGAATCCATGTAGGTTTCTATGCCAGTAGATTCCTACACGCTTTTTGTACTAGATACATACTAGTATTGAATCCTTGTAGGTTTCTACGCCTGTAGATTCATACACGTTTTTTGTACTGGGTACATACTAGTATTGAATCCTTGTAGGTTTCTACGCCTGTAGATTCGTACACGCTTTTTGTACTGGGTACATACTAGTATTGAATCCTTGTAGGTTTCTACGCAAGTAGATTCATACACGTTTTTTGTACTAGATACATACTAGTATTGAATCCTTGTAGGTTTCTACGCCAGTTGATTCATACACGCTTTTTGTAATAGATAGTTCCTAGTATTGAATCCTTGTAGGTTTCTACGCAAGTAGATTCCTACACGCTTTTTGTACTAGATACTTTCTTATATTGTATTTACATAGCCTACTACTAGAGTAGATTTCTACACGAATTTTGGACTAGATAATTTCTGGTAGTGTGTACCGTAAAGTATTTGTGAGGAGTCCACAATGCTTACAAATTCTTTACACCTTGCCCACCAGAGGATACTATTTTGGGTGCAATTCTAGGGCACAAACTGACTTATTGGGTAATGACTCCAAAAGTATCCAGTCCAAGCCAGGAATACATTTATCATGACTAATCAAATGCATATTGCGAACAACTTTGCCCCACAGAATGACAGAAATGTGGTGGTTTGTCTATCCAAATGGCAAACATGAGGGTATTTTGTGTGCAATTCCAGGGCACAAACTTACTTAGGGGGTAATGACTCCAAAAGTATTCCGGTCCAAGCCAGGAATACATTTATCATGACTCATCAAATGCATATTGGGAACAACTTTGTCACACAGAATGCCCAAAATGTTGTGGTTTGAATCTCCAAATGGCAAACATGAGGGTATTTTTGGTGCAATTCCAAGGCACAAACTGACTTATTGGGTAATGGCTCCAAAAGTATCCGGTCCAAGCCAGGAATACATTTATCATGACTCATCAAATGCATATTGGGAACAACTTTGTCACACAGAATGCTGGAAATGTTGTGGTTTGACTCTCCAAATGGCAAACATGAGGGTATTTTTGGTGCAATTCCAAGGCACAAACTGACTTATTGGGTAATGACTCCAAAAGTATACGGTCCAAGTCATGAATACATTTATCATGACTCATCAGATGCATATTGGGAACAACTTTTGCCAACCAAATGCTAGAAATGTTGTCGTTTCACTCTCCAAATGGCAAACATGAGGGTATTTTGGGTGCAATTCCAGGGCACAAACTAACTTATTGGGTAATGACTAAAAAAATATCCCATCAAAGCCATGAATACATTTATCATGACTCATCAGATGCATATTGGGAACAACTTTGCCACACAGAATGACGGAAATGTTGTGGTTGGACTCTCCAAATGGCAAAAATGAGGTTATTTTGGGTGCAATTCCTGGGCACAAAACTAACTTATTGGGTAATGACTCCAAAAGTTTCCGGTCCAAGCCATGAATACATTTATCATGACTCATCAGATGCATATTGGGAACAACTTTTACCAACCAAATGCTAGAAATGTTGTCGTTTCACTCTCCAAATGGCAAACATGAGGGTATTTTGGGTGCAATTCCAGGGCACAAACTAACTTATTGGGTAATGACTAAAAAAATATCCCATCAAAGCCATGAATACATTTATCATGACTCATCAGATGCATATTGGGAATTGATGTAGCAAACCGGATAAGGGGAATGGTAGTGAAGTACAGACCAGCAGACCGGGGAACCACCTTGAGTATACAAGCACACGTACTTCGCGAAAGATCTCACTGTATCAGCAAGCAATATTGGTGCGTACCATATTCCCGGAACGTTCCCTGTAGGTACAGTACAACTCTTACACGAATTCTGCAAGCGAATTCTGCAAGCATCGAATTCTGCAAGCATCGAATCTGCAAGCAAATCTCTGCAAATACAGGCTAAACGCTAACAAGCCTGTAGAGGAGTCTCCCAGCAGAATACAAGCCCACAGCTCACTCTTTTGCTCCTAAACCGATTAGTAGTAGAATAAATAAATAGGTAACGCGTCCTGGTCCAATAGTTATCCTATTGTACCCTGTACTGACAAGCCTATCTGTTGGTCCCCTAGCCTGGCCTAGTGTACCTGTTCTGGTCCCCTAGTATTGCCTAGTGTACCCATACAGGGAGTCAGTCCCTTACTAACACACTCACACCTCAACAGCACCCCAGTGTCACCTTACAATAGGCCCGGCCTTGATACCGTCGACTCTGACGTCTCCCGGCACCTCCAAGCACCTCCAAGCACCTCCTCGCACACATCAGCGAATCGATTGGTTACCGGCCTGCACCTCCCGTGATTCACTCCAAGCTTCCGATCCGTAATCCGTTCTAGCGTCCGCACCTCCGGTGGTTACTTGTGACGCCAAGATACCGACGTCCATCCGCCAATTGGCCGACACTCCGCACCTCCAGACCGGCGACTCCGACGTCTCCCTGCACCTCGATTGTGGTCTACAGATCCGCACCTCCTCCTCGCACCGCCATCCGCATCCACGATACGGACGACTCCAACTCCGACTGATCCAAGTGTGACCACGCCACTTCACCTTCAAGCGGACCGACGTATACGTACAGACTACTCCTCCAAGCGTCCAGTCGAATCGATTTTGGTCTATAGATTCGCACCTCCTCGCATCACCTATACAGATCCGCACCTCCAAGTGGCCAGTCGCTTCCCCTTCCTGCATCGCCCAGCACCTACCTCCAGTCGAATTGCACCTCCAAGTGGCCAGTTGCCCCTTTCTGCATCTCCCAGCACCCGCTTCGCCCAGCCATAGCAACAACATGCTGACCTACACTGAGTATTACCAGAGCACCCCCAGTCCCCTTGGAGTGGGACCTGCTCGGGACCTGGCCTACCAAACCATCTATGACTACTTCGCTGAGGAAACAGCTACCCCCATTCTCCTGGGCCGGCTCTTGGACCTCTTCGAACCAGAACCTGTGGGGGCCCTAGGAATATTCCTGACCGACACCTTTGGAAAGGCGCGCCTCCGACTGGTGCATGGCCTTCGGAAGTACCCGGGGCCCTTAACCGCGCCAAGTACCAACAAGGGCAAGGCCTTTGGTTACCTGGACGACATCGAAGGCGATGCAGGAGAGCTAGTGCTAGTGGATGCTGCCCTCCTCGAGCAGGCGCCCGAGACCTTGGTGCTGTCCCTCGATCGCCACCTTGACGTCATCAAGCATGCTCACCATTCCCACATGATCCCCATGGTGCTAGGCGATGATCCTCACATGGAAGTCATCACCCCCTTCAAGGCCTGCTTCATCCCCTTCCAATTGGTGCCCTTACTCCTAGGCAAGGGCCTGAGTCCAATCCACGCCTTGAACATCATCTACCCCTACCTTGACACACTCAACCTGGCACTCACTTGCGCCCCCCTACTGAATACCCTCCGAGCTGCTGGTACCGACCCCACCATTGTAGAGGGAGGTGTCCACTTTGCCACACCCGGCACCCCCTTTCGAGGGGAGCCCGGTCTGACCTTGTACATGCGCAATCAGGTACTATACCGGGACCTCCCGGGCTTGAAGAAACCCTCCCATCCAGGGCAGCCGCCGGCACCCGGCCAACCAGCCGGAGTAGATCCCACGCTAGCAGCTACCCTCACCGCCCTCGCCAACCAACAGCTCAAGCTCAGTGAGGGCCTAGACCAATGTCGCCCCCCTGCCACAGTCAAGAACACCTGGGGCCCCTTGTACACCCAGCGCTTGCTGCTGCTGTGTGGCAAGCTTGAGGAAGCCGACCTACCCCCCATATACCAAGCCTGGGCACAGAAAGGCAAACACGAGAAGACCCATATGATCTTCCAGAGCCAGGTAGCCACATGCGCCGCCGAGTTCCTCATCCAGGCACCCTTGGTCACCACGGCGGCACTCAAGAAGTTCCAAGATGGCAACTTTCATGGGACTGACCCCTTTGACGTGGCGGACGGCATACTCCCTTTAGCTTTCACTCCCCCCGGTGGATCTGCCGCCTCCTTGAAGCGGGAACAGGAAGCTGCAGCCACTGTGGCGGCCTACGACACCATGATCTCCACCGAAGGCAACTCCCTCACCTTGAAGGACTCCCTCGAACTCCAGAAGACCAAGGCCTACCTACCCATTGACTGGACTGAAGCTACCACCCAACTGGAAAGCTATCTCGCCGTCCTGGCCACCATTCTAGGCATGCATCACCCTGTCGTGCAGGGCTACCAGAATGGACTCGCCAAGCTCAAGCTCCAGCAAATGCCCCTCCGCCGATCAATTGCCGATGAACTAGGGGAGCTCATCACTCCCTCCATTGTGGTATACTACTTCCAAATCCGGGTGCGGGGTTGGCTTGAGGAACAATGGGGATCAACATTCACTGTCCCCTCCCCCGACTTTGGGAAGGACTTCCAAGCCTTCCGTATCACCCAGAACCTCTACTGGCTCCCCAATGTCACCAATGTGCCGGCTCTGAGGCACCTACGTCGCGTAGCCGCCGTGGCTGCCCCTGCTGCAACCCCAGGCACCCCCACGCCCGGCAAGACTACCCCCAGCCCCAACCAAGGCTCCGCCGGAGGTGCCCGCGTCTCCAACCCCAACCTGGATCCCCGGCTACAAACGGCGGGGGTAGCCAACAAAGTCCTACGCGCCCGACTGAGGGAAGTCATGGCTACCATGAAAGAAAAAGGTACCATTCCCTTGTCTCGTCCGGATGGCAACGAGCGCTGCCATTCCTATCACCTTCGAGGAACCTGCTTCACCAACTGTAGGAACATCCAGGACCATGGCGCCATCACTAGCAGTGAACAGGACCAAGTCTGGGCTTGGTGCCAAGCCGCTTTTAATGTCTGACCGAATGGCAAGCGCCCCTTTGGCGCGTTGACCCTGCCCTCTAACTCACCAAGGGGGGCTCTGCCTTCCTCCCGACGACTCCCTATGCCTCCCTCTCCACCCTTACGAATCACACCGGAATTAGGTAAGCACAACCCGCGCGCGCGCGCATGTACTCCTCTCGCCGTGTATGTGCCTCCCAAACGTTCTACAGGTTCAACGACCTCCCCCCCATCTCCTCCCGCATCCCTAGTCCCTCCTACGGCTTCGGCATCCCTCCCTTCCTCCCCGCCCACCTTGTCCTTGCCTAGGCCCGAGCTCCTCGTCACTGCCAAGTTGCCTAGGCCCAAGCGCCTAGTCCTTCCCAACCCCCCATTGCCTAGGACAGAGCTCCTCGTCACTGCCCCCCTGTTGCCTAGGCCCGAGCTCCTCGTCAACCCCACCAACCCATTGCTTAGGCCCCCCCCCCCGCCGACGCCTACGTCAGAGACCCTCCGCCCGGCCCCACTCTCGGTTCCCCCCATCACTCCCTCCCTCTACCCCGTCGACCGGCTCAATGTGCACATCAACCGGGCTGTCACTGTCTACAACAACAGCACCAGCTGGGCGGACTTTATCCGGACCATCCGAGGACGGGGTGACATCCATCCTGACGTCGCCTCCATCCCCCACCCCGCGGGGAGCCTCCTTGCCCGCTATGGCAAGGACGGCACCCCCGCCTTGATGTCTGGACCCTCGTGGGATCCACCTCGCATTGCAGCTGCCCTCCACCGGGGTCCGCACCAATCCTCACACCAGGGCATTGACTTCCTTCGCGAGGAGTATGCCGACATGATGGACAAGCAACAATGGACTGTTCTCCCCGCCAGCCTCATCCAGGACCTCCCCGGACTCCGACTGAGCCCCCTTGGCTTAGTCCCCCAACGAGGCCGCCGCCCATGCATGATATCCGATTACACCTACGCGGACGTCAACCAAGACACCGCCCCTCTTGCCCCTGCGGACGCCATGCAGTTTGGCAGGACCCTCCCGCGACTCCTCACCAAACTGCACCGCGCCAACCACAGATTTGGTCCAGTGTATATGTCGAAGATTGACCTTGCCGATGGCTTCTACCGCATCCGATTGCACCCAGCAGACACCATGAAGCTCGGCGTCCTGTTCCCCTCTCGCCCTGGGGAAGCTCCACTCATTGGCATCCCACTCACCAACCCTATGGGGTGGAAATCCAGTCCTCCCAACTTCTGTGCCTTCACTGAAACCGTTGCGGACTTGGCCAATGCCACTCTTGCCACCGGGCTTGCCGCGGCCCGGCTCACCCCCCATCGGTTGGATCTCCCCTCTGAAACCACCCCCAGCGCGCCTCCCATTGAGCCACCCGCTCCACCCCCCACGGCGCCGCCTCCTCCTCCCCCTACGGCCTCCACGCCGCCCCTCACCCCCCCTAGTAGCACCACTCCCAGCAAGTCGCCGGTTCGCTACTGGGATGTCTATGTGGATGACTTCTGTGGCCTTGCCCAGGGCAACCAATGGACACGCCGCGCCATCAAGCGCGTTCTCTTCCAATCCCTTGACACAGTCTTCCGGCCCCTCGATGCCTCTGACACTCCCTTCCGGCAGGAACCGGCTTCCCTCAAGAAAATGCTCCAAGGGGACGCCACTTGGACCACCAAGAAAGTCATCCTCGGCTGGCTCATCGATTCCGTCAACAAAACCATCAGCCTTCCTCCCCATCGGGTGGCCCGCCTACAGGAGATTCTCCACTCCATCTCACCCACCCAGCGCCACGTCCCCATCAAGCAATGGCACCAAGTCCTGGGGGAGCTCCGGTCAATGGCACTGGCCATTCCAGGCTCCATTGGCCTCTTCTCCATTCTCCAAGAAGCCTTCCGCCACCAGGAGCCAGGCAGGCAGCGCCTCCGGCTCACCAAGCGCGTCCACAGCTTCCTTCGCGACTTCCAATGGCTTGCCAATGATCTCTCCAACCGGCCTACCTCCATTGCCGAACTCGTACCGGACACCTTCCCGGCCACCTTGGGCGCCTGCGATGCTTCGGGTTTTGGCATGGGGGGCCTCCATTTTGTCCCCCTTCCCACGGGCGCCGTGCAGCCCGTCATGTGGCGGCATGCGTTCCCCCCGTGGATCTCCGCCCAGCTCGTCTCCTTCGACAATCCTGAGGGCTCCATCACCAACAGTGACCTTGAGCTCGCCGGTTCCATTGCCCACAATGATGTTCTGGCTCAGGCTGCTTGTGTCCACGCCCGTACCACCCACAACTGCTATGACAACACCGCCGCTGTCTATTGGCAACGCAAAGGCGCCACTACCACCACAGGCCCTGCAGCCTACCTCCTCCGGCTCCAGTCTCTGCACCAGCGCCTCTTTCACTATGTCCCCCTTAGGGATTACATCCCGGGCCCCGCTAACCACCTGGCGGACCTCCTCTCTCGATCTGAACTCTCTGACACTGCCTTGCTCCATCACTTTAACACGACCTACCCACAGGACTTGCCCTGGACCTTATGCCACCTTCGGCCGCCCATGCATTCCGCGCTGACCTTAGCGCTGTCCAGAAGACCATGCGCGTCTCAGTCACTGAGCTCTATGCCAAGCGCAAGGATGCCCATTGGAACCAATGGGTTCAATTCTGTTTGTCTCAAGGCTTTGACCCGCGCCTCCAGTCCATTCAGGATCCAATCCCCATCCTCCAAGTCTTTGCCAAACGACTCCATGATGGCAACCTCTCACGTAGCCACAAGCCCATCCGATCTCGCACAGTATCGGACACCATCCGGTCAGTGGGCCAGACGCTCGCCCGCCTGGGGTCCAAAGACCCTCGAACCGACTCCACAGGCAGTCTTGACTTCCGGCTAACTGCCCAGTTCAAGGCATATGCCAAGTTGGACCCAGCCCCCTCCCGAGTCAAGCCGGTCCCCATCACCCTCGTGATGCATGCCCTCCACTTTGCATACCACGAGTCCCCTTCCCCCACCCGACAGGCCATTGCAAACATGATCTGCATCGCCTTCTTTTTCTGTCTCCGACCTGGTGAGTACACTGGTACTACCACGGATGACCAAGCCTTCCACCTACAAGACGTCTCCTTCTACCTTGACTCCCGCATCGTCCACCACGATGGCCCTGCGCATGAGCTCCAGGCTGCTACCTCTGTCACGCTCACCTTCACCACCCAGAAGAATGGTGACAAAGGGGAAGTAGTGGCGCATGCCAGGAGTGGTGACTCACTATGCTGCCCCGTTGCCGCCTGTGCGCGCCAAGTCCTTCACCTCCGAAGCTGCTGCTCTTCCAGCGCTCCCTTCGGTCCCTCCCTCACGCTTGCCAGTTACTTCGATAATGGGGTCCTTACCCTTGTTCGCGCAGCCACTGTCACTTCCTCCCTGAGAGTCTATGCCCAGACCCTCTACCCTACCACTGGCATTGCCCCTGCAGCCATCTCTGCTCGCTCCCTTCGCGCGGGAGGGGCTATGGCCCTGCTCCAGGGCAAATGCGACTCTAATGTCATCAAGCTCCTTGCCAGATGGCACAGTGACTGCATGATGCGCTACTTACATCAGCAATCCCTCCCCATCTTCAAGAATCTTGCCTCTGTCATGTTCAACAATGGAACATACTCCTTCCTGCCCGAGGAATGGGTTCCGGCTGCGGACCCCACTCCTGCTGGCAGCTCTCCTTGAGGCACCCTGGCGCCTCTTCCCTCCCTCACTCTGCTCCAAGCTCCCGCGCGCGCACGCTCTCCACGCCGTTCCCACCCGGTGGCTTATGGCCCATTGGCAGAAAAGGCTTAACAGCCAGAGGCTTAACCGCCCAAGCTGTTAAGCCCGACTGTACGCCGGTGTGTGTGGGCAAAGCAAACCTCTAGCACTGCTTAACCCACCAACCCACCAATGAACTACAAGCATTTCACATCCAGTACTACAAGTAGGTTAGCTACTGAAGCTATCACAAACGTAGCGCGTGATAGCAACTTTGCCACACAGAATGACGGAAATGTTGTGGTTGGACTCTCCAAATGGCAAAAATGAGGTTATTTTGGGTGCAATTCCTGGGCACAAAACTAACTTATTGGGTAATGACTCCAAAAGTTTCCGGTCCAAGCCATGAATACATTTATCATGACTCATCAGATGCATATTGGGAACAACTTTTACCAACCAAATGCTAGAAATGTTGTCGTTTCACTCTCCAAACGGCAAACATGAGGGTATTTTGGGTGCAATTCCAGGGCACAAACTAACTTATTGGGTAATGACTCCAAAAGTATACGGTCAAAGCCATGAATACATTTATCATGACTCATCAGATGCATATTGGGAACAACTTTGTCACACACATAGAGAAAGAGGTAACCTTCGAGTCTCATTATTCCAAGCACTGAAGGTGCACTTTGACTCGTAGGATCGTATCATTCCAGCTGCAGTACTGTAAGTTACGTAGGAATGTACGTACGTAAGTTATAGTACTGTAGTGTTCGCGTACGTGCAAAAGGAATTTAATAAGAATGCCGGAAATGTTGTGGTTGGACTCTCCAAATGGCAAACATGAGGGTATTTTTGGTCCAGTTCCAGGGCACAAACTGAATTATTGGGCAATGACTCCAAAAGTATCCGGTCCAAGCCAGGAATACATTCATCATGACTCATCAATTGCATATTGGGAATTGATGTAGCAAACCGGATGAGAGGAATGGTAGTGATGTACAGACCAGACGCGGAACAACCTTGAGTATACAGCGCACGTACTTGAGAAAGATCTCACTGTATCAGCAATCAGCAACATCGGTGCGTACCATATCCCCAGAACGTTACCTAGTACAAATCTTACTGGGAATTCTGTAAGCATCAAATTCTGCAAGCATCGAATCTTGCAAGCATCGAAATCTCTGCAAATTACAGGCTAAGCGCTACCAAGCCTGTAGAGGATTCCTCCAGCAGAATACAAGCCCACAACTCACTCTTTTGCTCCTAAACCGATTAGTAGTAGAATAAATAAATAGGTAACGCGTCCTGGTCCAATAGTTATCCTATTGTACCCGTATGACAAGCCTATCTGTTGGTCCCCTAGCCTTGCCTAGTGTACCTGTCCTGGTCCCCTAGTATTGCCTAGTGTACCCATACAGCAGTCAGTCTCTTACTAACACACTCACACCTCAACAGCTCCCCATTGTCACCTTACCATAGGCCCGACCTTGATACCGTCAACTCTGACGTCTCCCTGCACCTCCAAGCACCTCCTCGCAAACATCAGCAGCGAGTAGACCTCCAATTGACTTCTCCGATAGTCCCCACAGAGCAGCAACGCACCTCCAAGCGTCCAGTCGACTCGAATTTGGTCCCCACAGATCAGCAACGCACCTCCAGTCGCCTCCTCCAATCACCTCCTCGCAAACATCAGCAGCAAGTAGACCTCCTATCGACTGCTTCGATAGTCCGCACCTCCAAGCATCCAGTTGACTCGAATTTGGTCCCCACAGATCAGCAACGCACCTCCAAGCGTCCGCGCATCGATTCAGTACCGGTTTGCACCTCCAGTCGATTCTTGTGGGATTTATAGCCCGCACCTCCAAGCGTCCGCGTTACCGGTTCTGCACCTCCAGTGATTCTTGTGACACCGCAACGACCGGCCCGCATCTCCCCGCTCCTTGCTAAGATACCAACTTCTCCGACCGGCTGCCAAGCGTCCAACGCGCCCCTCCAGTCGCTTCCTCCCTAATCCGCGCCTCCAATCAGGTAGCAGATCCCTAAGATACCGACTTCTCCGACCGGCTGCACCTCCAAGCGTCCAGTGGACTCGTTAGCACATTCATTCCAAGCGTCCAGCCGACTTGATTTGGTCCACAGATCCGCACCTCCTCGCACCTCCAGTTGATTTTCTTGTGACACCAGATACCGACGACAATCCGCACCAAGCTGCCGACAATCCGCACCTCCAATCAGCCCGTAGACTCCAATACCAACTACCCCAATAACCGGCTCCAACATGCTGACCTACACTGAGTATTACCAGACCACCCCCAGTCCTCTTGGAGTGGGACCCGCCCGGGATCTGGCCCACCAAACCATCTATGACTACTTTGCTGAGGAAACCGCCACCCCCATACTCCTAGACCGGCTCTTGGACCTCTTCGAACCGGAAGCTGTAGGAGCCCTAGGAATATTCCTGACGGACACCTTTGGGAGGGCTCAACTCTGACTGGTGCACGGCCTCAGGAAGTACCCGGGCCCCTTAACCGCGCCAAGTACCAACAAGGGCAAGGCCTTTGGCTACCTGGATGACATCGAAGGCGATGCTGGAGAGCTAGTGCTAGTGGATACTGCCCTACTTGAGCAGGCGCCTGAGACCCTGGTGCTGTCCCTCGACTGCCACCTTGACGTCATCAAGCATGCTCACCATTCCCACATGATCCCCATGGTGCTAGGAGATGACCCTCACATGGAGGTCATCACCCCCTACAAGGCCTGCTTCATCCCCTTTGCATTGGTGCCCCTCCTCCTAGGCAAGGGCCTTAGCCCAATCCAAGCCTTGAACATCATCTACCCCTACCTCAACACACTCAACCTGGCACTTAAATGCACTCCCCTACTGAATGCCCTCCGAGCTGCAGGTACCGGCCCCACCATCGCCGATGGAGGTGTCCACTTTGCCACGCCCGGCACCCCCTTTCAAGGGGGGCCCGGCCTGACCTTGTACATGCGAAATCAGGTACTATAGTACCGGGACCTCCCGGGCTTGAAGCACCCCTCCCATCCAGGGCAGCAGCCGGCACCCGGCCAGCCAGCCGGGGTAGATCTGACGCTGGCAGCTACCCTTACCACCCTCGCCAACCAACAGCTCAAGCTCAGTGAGGGCCTAGACCAATGTCGCCCCCCAGCCACTGTCAAGAACACCTGGGGCCCCTTGTACACCCAGCGCCTGCTGCTGCTATGTGGCAAGCTCAAGGAAGCCGACCTACCCCCCATCTACCAAGCCTGGGCCCAAAAAGGCAAGCACGAGAAGACCCACATGATCTTCCAGAGCCAAGTGGCCACCTGTGCCGCCGAGTTCCTCATCCAAGCACCCTTGGTCACCACGGCTGCCCTATAGAAGTTCCAAGATGGCAACTTTCATGGGACTGACCCCTTTGACGTGGCAGACGGCATCCTCCTGCTGGCTTTCACACCTCCCAGTGGCTCAGCAGCCTCCTTGAAGAGGGAACAGGAGGCTGCAGCAACTGTGGCGGCCTATGACACCATGATCTCCACTGAAGGCAACTCCCTCACCTTGAAGGACTCCCTGGAGCTCCAGAAGACCAAGGCCTACCTACCCATCGACTGGACTGAAGCTACCACCCAACTGGAAAGCTATCTGGCCATCCTGGCCACCATTCTAGGCATGCATCACCCAGTCGTGCAGGGCTACCAGAATGGACTTGCCAAGCTCAAGCTCCAGCAAATGCCCCTCCGCCGATCAATTGCCGATGAACTGGAAGAGCTCATCACCCCCTCCATTGTTGTATACTACTTCCAGATCCGGGTGCGAGGTTGGCTCAAGGAACAATGGGGATCAACCTTCACTGTCCCCTCCCCCGAATTTCAGAAGGACTTCCAAGCCTTCAGAATCACCCAGAACCTCTACTGGCTCCCCAATGTCACCAATGTGCTGGCTCTGAGGCACCTGCGTTGCATCGCCGCCGTGGCTGCCCCTGCTGCAAGCCCAGGCCCCACCAAGCCCGGCAAGACTACCCCCAGCCCCAACCAAGGCTCCTCAGGGGGGACCCAAGTGTCCAACCCCAGCCTGGATCCCTGGCTACAAACAGCTGGGGTAGCCAACAAAGTCCAACACGCCCGGCTGAGGGAAGTCATAGCTACCATGAAAGACACGGCTACCCTTCCCTTGTCCCGCCCAGATGGCAGAGACAGGTGCCACTCATGGCACCTTTGTGGAACCTGCTACACCAACTGCAGGAACATCCATGACCATGGTGCCATCACCAGCAGTGAACAGGACCAAGTCTGGACTTGGTGCCAAGCCGCCTTTGGTGTCTGACCAAATGGCAAGCGCCCCTTCGGCGCTTTGACCCTGCCCTCTCAATCACCGAGGGGGACCCTGCCTTCCGCACGATGACTATCTACCCCCCCATCTAATCACCCTTCTAATCCACCACCATTACAACTCACGCCTGAACTAGGTAAGCCCAACTGCGTGCGTTTCGTTTTGACATGGCCTCGGTCACAGCCCTGCGTCCAATCTCCTCCCACCAGGCCTCGGTCCAAGCCCCGCGTCCAATCCCCCTCCCCTTCACCCAGGCCTCGGTCCAAGCCCCGCGTCCGATCCCCCTCCACTTCATCAAGCTACCCCCCCGACCGGCTGGACGCCCACATCGCCCATGCCGTCACTGCCTACAACCGCAGCACGGGCTGGGGGGACTTCATCCGGACCATCCGCGGCCCGGGTGACATCCATCCTGTTGTAGCCACCATCTCCCATCCAGCAGGGCGCCTCCTGGCCCTCTTTGGCCAGGACGGCACCCCCGCCACCATGTCCGGGTCCCCTTGGGACCAACCTCGGAATGCAGCTGCCCTCCAACGGGGTCCTCACCAATCCTCCCACCAGGGCATTGACTTTCTGCGCGAGGAGTATGCCGACATGATGGACAAGCAACAATGGACTGTTCTCCCCGTCAGCCTCATCCAAGACCTTCCCAGACTCCGACTGAGCCCCCTTGGCTTAGTACCCCAACGAGGCCGGCGACCCCGCATGATCTCCGATTACACCTACTCAGACGTCAACCAAGACACCCTCCCTCTTGCCCCTGCCGACGCCATGCAGTTTGGCCGGACACTCCCATGACTCCTCACCAAGCTGCACCGCGCCAACAACAGGTTTGGTCCAGTGTATATGTCCAAGATTGACCTCGCCGATGGCTTCTACCGTGTCCAGTTACACCCGGATGACACCATGAAACTTGGAGTCCTGTTCCCCTCTCGCCCTGGCAAAGCTCTGCTCATTGGCATCCCCCTCACCAACCCTATGGGGTGGAAATCCAGCCCCCCAAACTTCTACGCCTTCACCGAAACCATTGCCAACCTTGCCAATGACACCCTCTCCACTGGGCTGGCAAATGCCAGGCTCACACCCCACCGTATGAATCTCCCTTCTGAAGCCACTCCCAAAGCGCCTCCCCCCGCTCCAACAGCCCCGCCGGCCATGCCTCCAGCGGCTGCCCCCCCAACGCCTCCTCTGCCCCTCCTGAGTAGCACCACTCCCAGCAAGTCGCCCGTTCGCTACTGGGATGTCTATGTGGATGACTTCTGTGGCCTTGCCCAAGGAAACCAATGGACACGCCGCGCCATCAAGCAAGTTCTCTTCCAATCCCTGGACGCCGTCTTCCGGCCCCTGGATGCCACGGACACCCACTTCCGGCAGGAGCCAGCTTCCCTCAAGAAAATTCTCCAAGGGGACGCCACTTGGACCACCAAGAAAGTTATCCTTGGCTGGCTCATCGATTTTGTTACCAAAACCATCAGTCTTCCTCCCCATTGGGTGGCCCGCCTACAGGAGATTCTCCACTCCATCTCACCCACCCAGCGCCATGTCCCCATCAAGCAATGGCACCAAGTTCTTGGGGAGCTCCGGTTGATGGCGCTTGCCATCCCTGGCTCCATTGGCCTTTTCTCCATTCTCCAAGAAGCCTTCCGCCACCAGGACCCTGGCAGGCAGCGCCTCCGGCTCACCAAGCGCGTCCACAGTTTCCTTCGAGACTTCCAATGGCTTGCCAATGATCTCTCCAACCGGCCTACTGCCCTTGCCGAACAAGTGCCGGACACCTTCCCTGCCACCTTGGGCGCCTGCAATGCT
The DNA here is from genome assembly GCA_037355745.1 of Pseudo-nitzschia multiseries. Classification (NCBI taxonomy): domain Eukaryota; phylum Bacillariophyta; class Bacillariophyceae; order Bacillariales; family Bacillariaceae; genus Pseudo-nitzschia; species Pseudo-nitzschia multiseries. The sequence continues at coordinate 7,646,586 of CM074786.1, read as the reverse complement.
TCTGGTCTGGGCATGGGCGGCATCCATTTTGTCCCCCTTCCCACGGGCGCCGTACAGCCCGTCATGTGGCGGCATGCATTCCCCAAGTGGGTCTCCGCCCAGCTCGTCTCCTTCGACAATCCTGAGGGCTCCATCACCAACAGTGACCTCAAGCTGGCCGGTTCCATTGCCCACAATGATATTCTGGTCCAGGCTGCTTGTGTCCACGCCCGCACCACCCACAACTGCTATGACAACACAGCAGCTGTCTATTGGCAACGGAAAGGCGCCGCTACCACCACAGGCCCTGCTGCCTACCTCCTCCGGCTCCAGTCTCTGCACCAGCGCCTCTTTCACTATGTCCCCCTCAGGGATTACATCCCGGGCCCAGCCAACTACCTTGCTGACCTCCTCTCTCAATCTGACCTCTCTGACACTGCCTTGCTCCATCACTTTAACACGACCTACCCACAGGACTTGCCCTGGACCTTATGCCACCTTTGGCCGCCCATGCATTCTGCGCTGACCTTAGCGCTGTCCAGAAGACCATGCGAGCTTCAGTCACTGAGCTCCTCTATGCCAAGCGCAAGGAAGCCCATTGGGACCAATGGGTTCAATTCTGTTTGTCTCAAGGTTTTGACCCGCGCCTCCAGTCCATTCAGGATCCAATCCCCATCCTCCAGGTCTTTGCCAAACGACTCCATGATGGCCACCTCTCACGTAGCCACAAGCCCATCCGATCTTGCACAGTATCGGACACCATCCGGTCCGTGGGCCAGACGCTTGCCCGCCTGGGGTCCAAAGACCCTCGAACCAACTCCACAGGCAGTCTTGACTTCCGGCTGACTGCCCAGTTCAAGGCCTATGCCAAGCTGGACCCGGTCCCCTCCCGAGTCAAGCCGGTCCCCATCACCCTCGTGATGCATGCCCTCCACTTTGCATACCACAAGTCCCCTTTCCCCTCTCGCCAGGCCATTGCAAACATGATCTGCATCACCTTCTTTTTCTGTCTCCACCCTGGGGAGTACACTGGTACTACCACAGATGACCAAGCCTTCCACCTACAGGATGTCTCCTTCTACCGTGACTCCCGCATCGTCCACCACGATGACCCTGCGCTTGAGCTCCACGCTGCTACCTCTGTCACCCTCACCTTCACCACCCAGAAGAATGGAGACAAAGGGGAAGTAGTGGCGCATGTCAGGAGTGGTGACTCACTATGCTGCCCCGTTGCCGCCTGTGCGCGCCAAGTCCTTCACCTCCGACGCTGTTGCTCTTCCAGCGCTCCCTTTGGTCCCTCCCTCACGCTTGCCAGTTACTTCGATAATGGGGTCCTCACCCTTGTTCGCGCAGCAACTGTCACTTCCTCCATGAGAGTCTATGCCCAGACCCTCTACCCTACCACTGGCATTGCCCCTGCAGCCATCTCTGCTCGCTCCCTTCGCGCGGGTGGGGCCATGGCCCTGCTACAGGGCAAATGCGACTCTAATGTCATCAAGCTCCTGGCACGATGGCACAGTGACTGCATGATGCGCTACTTACATCAGCAATCCCTCCCCATCTTCAAGAATCTTGCCTCTGTCATGTTCAACAATGGAACATACTCCTTCCTGCCCGAGGAATGGGTTCCGGCCGCGGACCCCACCCCTCCTGGCAGCTCTCTTTGAGGCACCCTGGCACCTCTTCCCTCCCTCACTCTGCTCCAAGCTCAAGCTCTCGCTCACGCTCTCGTTCAAGCTCTCCACGCCATTCCCACCCTGTGGCTTATGGCCCAATGGCAGAAAAGGCTTAACAGCCAGAGGCTTAACCGCCCAAGCTGTTAAGCCCGACTGTACGCCGGTGTGTGTGGGCAAAGCAAACTAAGGGACCGGCCTCTGGGCAATACCACCAGAGTTCCGGATCCCCCTCTAGCACGGCTTAACCCACCAACACACCAATGAACTACAAGCATTTCACATCCATTACTACAAGTAGGTTAGCTACTGAAGCTATCACAAACGTAGCAAGTGATAGCAACTTTGCCCCACACAATGCCCAAAATGTTGTGGTTTGACTCTCCAAATGGCACAAATGAAGTCTTTTTTGGTGCAATTCCAGGGCACAAACTAACTTATTGGGTAACAACTCCCAAAGTATAGGGTCAAAGCCATGAATACATTTATCATGACTCATCAAATGCATATTGGGAACAACTTTGTCACACAGAATCACGGAAATGTTGTGGTTTGACTCTCCAAATGGCAAACATGGGGGTATTTTTGGTTAAATTCCAGGGCACAAACTTACTTAGGGGGTAATGACTCCAAAAGTATCCGGTCCAAGCCAGGAATACATTTATCATGACTCATCAAATGCATATTGGAAACAACTTTTTCACATACAATGCCCAAAATGTTGAGGTTTGACTCTCCAAATGGCAAACATGAGGGTATTTTTGGTGCAATTCCAGGGCACAAACTGAGTTATTGGGTAATGACTCCAAAAGTATCCGGTCCAAGCCATGAATACATTTATCATGACTCATCAGATGCATTTTGGGATTAACTTTGTCACACAGAATCCCGGAAATGTTGTGGTTGGACTCTCCAAATGGCAAACATGAGGGTATTTTGGGTTGAATTCCAGGGCACAAACTTACTTATTGGGTAATGACTCCAAAAGTATCCGGTCCAAGTCATGAATACATTTATCATGACTCATCAAATGCATATTGGGAACAACTTTGTCACACAGAATGCTGGAAATGTTGGGATTTGACTCTACAAAGGGCAAACATGAGGGTATTTTTGGTGCAAATACAGGGCACAAACAGTCTCATTTGGTAATGACTACCAAAGTTTTCGTACCAGGCCATGAATGCATATCACATGACTCATCAATTGCATGTTGGGAAAAACTTTTAAATGCATATTGGGAACAACTTTGCCACACACGCTACAGAAAATGTTGTGGCTTGTAGATACAAATGGCACACAGCAGGACAGTATGGTATGTTAGGTGCAGTCTACAAGATTCTACATGTGACTAGAGGATTGAAATACATAACCTTAGTGTTATCAAAAGTTTCCCTTTTGAAAAAATTATGGCGCAGGAGGGCTGGCTTGCACAGGTATGTGATCTACTTCTACAAATATATAAGGGCGCGCCCAAGCCAGACAACACACAGAAGAAGCTAGGGCAAACATCATAGTACAGAACCCACAGAAAAACTCTACACACAAAACATCGTACACATACTACACGAAACACCGTACACACACACACACACACACACACACGAAACACAAAACACAAAACACCGTACACACACACACACACACACACACACACACGAAAATTAAAAAACCGTAAACACAGAAAACACTGTACACGCACAAGAAAGAACCCGAAAAAATTATTAGTACACACACAAAACCACACAAAAAGAAACACATGATTCTTGATCGACACCGTATTCAGAAAATAAAAAAATAAAATATGAATGCTATCGGAAAGACACGACGAAGCAAAAAATCAGAGGGAAGGACCCTTCGAAACAACAAAACCATCCGGCCCGGTGATCATCAAACTACAGGGGACAACAACGGTAAGAAGAAAAGGAGAGTTAAAACAAACACGGCAATTACTAACAAAGTGTGTAACAGTAATACCACAACTATGAACGCAACAAAGGGCAACAGTAAAAAAATGGTACCAACAACACAATTTCTACTACTACAAACATGGAAGAACAAAACACCATCAACCAGAGTAACAAAGCAGCACTGAGCATTACCAACACAACCACCACTACAGTAATGAACCAACAGAAAGAAGGAACAAAAACCAATGTGGTAGAGAAAACATCCAACGGAGAATGCTGTGATTTAGAGCATGTTGTGGAACGTGTCATGAAAAAAATCACTGACATAGTGGAACAGGAAGTGGCAAAACACTTACGGCAACTAGAGAGGGAACCACATATAGGGGTGGGAAAAGTAGTAATGGTACATAAACAAATGGAGGCAACCATGCAGGGAGAGGGGAGTTACAATGCCGGCAACACAAGAGAACGAGCAGTAAGTACAATTACAGACAAATATGGGCATATAACAGACAACAATATGCTTAAGGCTTTGAGTGATATGACTGAAACACTGGACAAGAAGCAGCTAAGAGATTACATCAAAAAAGATTGGTACCATAACATGAAGTTCCCTATGGGTGATGAGGTAACGGCGCATGTAATACAAAAAGCTGTTCAATCAAGTGCGGTTATGAAGCCACCAAATATTCCAATGGCGTCATTCTCTTTCTTTTATAGGAAACGAGTAGGGACAGTACTGACTGCATTGAGGCACAACTCACAAACATTAGCAAGAAAAAACTGGATAGGTAAATACAGGTTGGGGAAATGCTTGTTGAAGTTAGGAATTTTGGAATCTATTTTTGGTCCGACAACACTAACTATTATTTTCCTTCTGAATCCGATTCGTTGAGAGTCTGATTCAAGGACTTCTGAAGAACAGCAACGCTGCGTTAGTGTGTTAGTAGACGAACGATTGTACTCTACGCGTGACAATTGTGTTTGGATACTTTCGGCAACGGATAATCGGACTACAGGCGAAGCTAGGGAGACGCCAGATCTCTTCTTGCTGTGACTTATTCAGATTGCAGCGAGACAGACCTTAGTATGTAGATTACAAGTAGTTGGTAGCAACTAGTGTGAATTTTGGGATATAAATCAGTTGAATGTTAAAAGTATGAGATAAAGTGAAATCTTGCCGAAATGCAAGATATCTCTTTTATTGAGATGAATACGTTGCAACTGCTGTTGCGTAGTGCTGAGATTACTCGCTGATTATTTCCGTACATGTATTGGTCGTTGACCATATATATTTGTATGCATGTATATGTATTGTGTGAGAATCACATGCCAACGGTTTTCTTCTCTTGTTCCGTTAGGAAGACTCCATAAAATGTTTATCATTAAGGTCAGGAATTGCTCCCGTAGCTCGTGTGATATTTTATGAAATCAGAGTTTGCTCACCGAAGAACAATGGCAATATCGTAAGACAGGGATTGCTCACCGTTTATGCGCGATGGGAATCGATGCGCCGTGGGAATCGATATGCCGTGGGAATCGATTACTTAGATGGATACGGGACTCATTGATTCATGCGCATAGGAAATCTACCCTTTGGTAGCCTTGGTACTTCTGGTCACGAAAGGAATTTAATACTCCCCATGTCTCCTTGTGAAGGGTCATCACGCTCTACATGATGCTTCCATCATCCTGGAGAAGGTCACCAGTATTACCACAGAAGTGGAAGATGGGCCTGAGCAGTGGATACACAACTGAGTGACTCCAATGCTTGGTGAGAATGTCCGCACAGTTATCCTTACCTGGGATGTGCATCATTGCAATGAAACCTCTCGCTATCATGCTCCGTACGTAGTGATACGATAGAATGTTATGACGCTTATGCAACCTTGCGTAAGGGAAGGTCGACGTCTGGATCATCTTTTCGTTGTCACCCCAAGAGTATGAGATATCATGGACTCGTGTTCCGAGGTATCGGAATGAATGGCGTAGATCGATAATCTGTTCGATGCAAGTTCTTCCTGCAACAAACTCAGCTCCAAAGGTGGCTGTTTCCGTAGTAGACTGCTTCTTCGAGAACCACATCATGGGAGTCTTGTTCGCGAAATGAAGAATCCCGGTAACTGCCTTGCCACTGAGAATATCATGCATGAGGTTGGCATCGTAGAAGTGTGATAACACTACTGTCCTTCCAAGCGGTGCAGGAGCGTCGTCGGGTAGCTCCTCAGAATGCTCCCCATAGACGGTATTGGACCAGTCGATGGTGTCGGGTTTAGTCAATATAAAATCGGGCGGTTCCACACGGAATCTGATTTTAAAGTGTCTAAATTTGGAGATATATCCATAGATACGTTTAGCACGTTCGAGATGCCCATCTCGTGGCTGGGCTCTGAAACTTGAGAGCGTCATCACGGCTGTTTGTACATCGAAACGTCCAATAGCGATGATCCATTGCAGTGAACCGATCATACTTTGGTATTTCTGTATACCGGTTTCTTCAAGAAAGGCTGAGGAGTCCAATTCAGGATGATCGTTTTCCGCGATGGGCGATCGGAACCTAGTGCTTGGTTTGCATCCGAACATTTGTTCGTAAGATGCTTCCATCTTTTCGATGAACTTTATGGGATTCATGCACAAAACACCATGTTCGTCGCGCTCAAATCCACATCCTAAATGAAAGTTCATAGGTCCGGATCCCTTCAATTTGAAGTTATATGGTGACGATTGCAATATCTTCAAGAAGGAATTGGGATCGGCCATGCAGAGACATAGGTCATCTACATATGTGCATATAAGCTCATACACACGCTCACCATGCTTGTTCGTTCCTGGTTTGAGGAATATTTCCGGTTCTGCGCGGGATCTTTCGAAGCCGAGTTCGATGAGACAAGCCGCGAGTAAGTCTCCAAAACACTTGCCTGAAGACCTGAGACCATATAGGGCTTTGTAAATGACCAATAGGTGGCCCTCCAACGATCCGAATTCGGGACCTGCCTTGATGCATACTTTCTCGCAGGTGACTGCTTCTAAGTAGGCGTTACCTATGTCGGTACCCCATGCTTCTAGATCGTTGAGTTCAGCTAGGAATAGGCACATACGTAGACCGCGAAGAGATACGACGCCTGCGTAAACACTGTGGATAGGGGCCTCAGTGAGATTACCATTAGCAACGAGGCGAGCCTTGTGTCTTCCGTCGTGTTTGACAGCGTATATCATGTGTACCTTGATCTGTTGGAATCCCGGGGGAATGGAGCTTGTCTTGTACACGCCTTTATCAATGAATGTATTGTATTCATTGAGTTGTGCCATTTCAAGAGTGGTGGCATCTTCCCATTTGGTGTTCCCGTTGGCTTGATCAAATTGGAGGGCTTCTTCGTGGTTACGAGGCACTTTGAATCCATATTGATACTGCGGAGTGGTACGGAAAGAACGTAGTTTGGCTTGATGCACGAGTCGATCAAGTTTCTTGGTTCGTCGGGCTAGGTTGGTGATTCTCCTGAGACGTTTCCAACCTGGGAGGTCAAGCAAGTTGTTGTCTTTCCCATATTTTGCAACGGTGACCGGGTCATCAGCTGCAATATTGGCCAGAGGTTCATATGTGCGTTCCATATTCTCCCATTCAATCCAGAGGTTATACTTGGAACCTTTGTATTGAGGATGCTTGTTATCCAGTGGACCTTGGTGTCCTAGGATGCGGCGAAACGACCAGAGTTTGCCGTCTTCTTGTGTTGAATCACGATGTATGTAATTCATGACGTCATTGTATGCAATGATATCATCGAGTTCGTCATCGGAGTGTTTGCACTTGAACTTGATGAAGTCTTTATTGCGTTCAAGACTGTCTTCAACATCGACAATGGTGAGACGTTTCCGGGTGCCATCGGGATTGGTTACAAGGAAGGAACGTCCTTGTAGATCGGCAATCGGGATCGTAGGAATGGTAATGGGTTTACCATCATCGTCAAATTGTGCGTTGCCTTCTTCGTCGGTAACAACTACCTGAGATGGGTCTACTGAAGGAGTAGCGGGGTTGATGTGTGGAGTTGTGACGTCACTAACATCAAAGTATGCTAATTCCGGTGGATCAAAATCATCTTCAGTAAGGAGAACGCCATCAGATGTCTTGCTGAAGATGTGTTCCGTAGGTGGACCATCAAGACTCTCCCCATAGTTGTTAGGGAGTGGAGAAGGTGACCAGCTTGGGCTGTCATCGACCTTCTTATAAAGAAAGCTCGGTAACGAGGGGTGGGTGGGTGGTTGAAGATTTGGTTGAGTGCCAGGTGCGTGGGGCGTGATATCTGTTGATGCAGATGGAATGGTGTCATCGGCGGTTTCAGAATCAGCAGGTGAACCATTAGGGAAAACTGAGCTGTTTGGTTGGGCAGACTCGTCAATGAGTTTATTCTGATTGGTATGCTCCCCATGTTTGAAAGCTGGAGCTTCTCCAGTGGCGTATATACGGGGTAATGAATCCTTTGCATTACGCCATTTGATGAAACCATCATCAGTAAATAAGCCCGCGCGCTTGTTACGTGACTCAGGTGTAAGAGCAGATCGAACACCGGACCGGTCTAGTAACTTGTTGGTAACTGGATCCCAGATACGAAAACAAAGCCCATTGCCAACATGTTCGGCGATGCCGACGAAATGACCTAGGCGTTCGGTAGATTTGGTACCGAAAGGGGAGTCATTGGTCTTGAAATACACAGGTTCAAACCAGAAGAAACTGGTGTATGCGCTGATGTCGCCAATTGTACCCGTGGCAATGAAGATTGGTTGTTTGTCGGACAGCGTAGGGTCAGAGACAACATTAAGGAGACCCGCGACATATGTCATGCACAGTAACCACATGTGTGGTGGTGTGCCGGTACGATCCATGACGCGATTGACAATGCGTTTGAACGTTTGGTATCGTCGTTCGAATTGATTCTGATGTTGATGATACGGTTCACTTTGCCAGAGTCCAATCCATAACATCTTGAGGTAATCCATGACTTTCTTGCTTGATTGATAGTTACCGTGGTCGCAAAGGAGACGGAAGGGTCTGCCCCATTTTCGAACAAAGTTCTGAAAGCAGGGTAGAAAATCGCCGGTGGTACGCATTTCTTCAACGTGAATAATATGCGATTTGCGGCCAAAGAAGATCTGGGCAATCTTGGATCCACCATCAATTGCTGGGACATCTGAATAGACTGCATCGGACATAACATCGTCATTAAAGGGACGAACGTTCATGGCCGGTTGAGGGGAATGAAAACGTTTGAAAATGTTACCATCAGGGCTAACCGCTAACGAACCGTATTGGGTTGAGTTTTCAAAAGTAGCTTTGATGCGATCAGTGGAAACCCAACAAAAGAAAGGTTTCAGGGATAAGTAGTCATGTTCGTTGGGGTATCTTTCGCGTGGTGTAGCTGCAATGCGTGTAGTGTCACTGGCTGTACAATCTGTCGGGAACGCAGTGACTGTTCCAGAGACTGCGGTTGGCGCGCAGCATGCGAGACGTTCTTGATGAGCGTAGTCAGTGGAAGTAAGCCAAAAGGAGCGATCGTTGTTCTTATGATCATCAATCGGAAGAAAGGGAGATCGGGTGGTATGGCTGGAATACGAACTGAGGGATGTAACCGTGGAGGATCCGGGAGAAACAGATATATCGAGTCCTTCAAGGCAGCGTGGGTTCCCATATTCGTCGTAATCGGCATAGGGGAGTTGCTGTGGTTGAGGAGGATATTTCTGGAGAAATTGTTCATCCTTTGCACTGATCGTGGTATCGAGAACAGATGGGTCCCAATGTTTGTCGGATGTCATGATAACATGTGGTAACGTGTCAAATTCGACAGTCGTATACTTTCGCATCGCAAGATATGGTAAGCCGTGTCGTATGCTAAGAGGCAGTGCATGGCCATCGGAGGTGGTGATGACCTGTCCTCCGCCTGCTTTGATGGACGTGTCGTCTACAGTGGAAAAATATGCTTCCATTTGGCCGGATGACAATATAGAAGGATGTCGTCCTGTATAGGCACATTCATTGAAAATGAGAATGACGGGGCCTCTGTTCGACATTGAATATGCCCCGCATGTAGCAATGGGAATGTTTTGTACCTGATGATTGTTTATGCCGGTGACGTTAACATATCGTGGTGGGATATCCTTGGAGATGAGACATGCATCATTACCGATGATGCAGCCATTCGCGCCGCGATCAACCATGGCAAAACCAGGGCTAGTAACCGTAGTTTTGTGTACACGGTATGTGTATGACGTTACGGGACCATCATTAGGAAATGTGAGATCATCCTCGGGAGTATACCACTGGTGAAAATTGGCGGAATACGATGGTGTTCCGACAGGTATTTGGGTGTCACCGTCCTTTTTGTACTGAATGTCAGGGTTGTTTGAAAGGAATCGAGCTGGGTGCGCGGGTGACACGGAAGACTTGAGAGGTCGCTGGTCCTTAGACGAGGAGGTCGTTGATTTGTATACACCTAGAGATGCATGGAAAACGCCTCTACGATCATTCTCTACAGCAGGATGTAGGTCTGCTGCGGAATTGGCATGCTCATCCTTGGTCGAGGCATCGTCTTCTTGGAAAGATACCGAGTGTTCATGTTGGTATGCCTTCCGGGTAATGGGTTTGACACTGTTGGGGTCAGGTTGGTCCGTGTTAAGTAAGTCGTGTCGCAATGAGGCAACCACGATTTTCTTGCCTTCCGGAGAAAAACTGAGCCAACTCTTCATGTCCTGACGTGACAAGGCCTTCCATATGTTTGTAGGCAACCTTGTGGTAGGGTCAGGGGTACGTCCAGCCTTGAACACAGCATAATCTTGATAATCTCCTTCAAATTCGATTGGAAGAGCATAGTCATCATGGTGTTGAGTCGAGTCAGAGGAGAAATCATGAACGTGTGCACGTACAGTCGACCGAGGAGCAGACATCGCAGACTGGGAATCAAGTCGAGTTGCTTCGAGTAAAAGCGTGATTTTAAGATCATTGATAGCAGCGGCTTCGGCAACTGCATCCGTCACGTTGCTATTCGTTCCACCTGGATCCTTGACTTTGGCAAACTGTTCGCTTAGTTGGAAGCTGGAATAGCATGCCTGACATAACGCTGATTTTACAGTGTGATACTCGAGGGGCTTGTTGGGAGGACGGAGCTTGTTGAGGTGATTCAATTCGTCAAACCAATGTGTGATGAATTTCACTTTGGATTCCTTCCAACTGTTGAGGTTCAACTTGAGCAACGCTTGTAGCTGGGTCGAGTTGTCGTATACCTTTGCTTTTGATTGGCTATGAAGGTTTACGAAGTCGAAGTAGGCCTGGCGCCCATCACGAGTGGTAGAATGACTGTGTACACATGATGCAGAAAGGTCACTCTTGAAGACTTCCAACATTAGTACCCAGAAGAAGGCACATTGTTTGATGTAGAGGTCACGGGTGTAACCTACGAGCGTGGCTGGAGGCCAAGTTTCATCGAGGAATGTCTCTGTATCGATGTCGTATGCCTCAAGTTTAGCTTTGAAACCTACGAGCCAGTGTTCAAATCTCGAGTCATTCGTGAGGGGTGTAAAGGACTTTTCATCTCGTGCTTTTCGGCACCATGATTCGTACTTTACCTGCTGAGGTGACTTTTTGTTATTTCCTGGCGGAGGAGGTGGTGGGTTCAGAACAGATTCGTTACGCAAGCGTTGGGCACGTTCTTCGCGGAATGACTGGAATTCCCTGTAAGTATATGACTTTACATCCTTCCAGTTCCTCATGTCTTCTGCTAGAACAACATCGCCTTCCTGTAGGTCGATAGCGAAATCCGCAAGTGCTTCTATGGTCCTTTGGATGGAGCGAGGGATATGCGTTGCCAATCCTTGTTCCATATAGGTAAGTTCACGTGCAAAATCCGGTTCGATAAGTGCGTCGAGGAACGACTTCCATTCGCATAATCCTCCTTCTTTGAGAGCTAGGCACAACTTGCTAGTAATCTCACTTGTTACGTTGAGTAATGATATGAGTATCGTTCTCATATCAGCATCGAAGCTGGGAAAGCGTTCGATAGTGGTGACTTCGGCGTCATTCTTCTCTTCTTCTCCGAGTGCATTGCCGGCCATTACTGGTTCCGGTATGTTCGGCATCTGTGGCGGTTCGGAGTCTTGGAAGGAAGTGCGTGGTGACTGAGAATGGGAACTGCTTCTTGTGCGATGTGCGACGTGCATATGCCAGCGTAGGGATTATGATTAATTCCGTTCCTGTTCCTTCTTGTGTGCAAGCCTTCTTAGAGCTTGCGACTGTTAATCTATTATTTTCCTTCTGAATCCGATTCGTTGAGAGTCTGATTTAAGGACTTCTGAAGAACAGCAACGCTGCGTTAGTGTGTTAGTAGACGAACGATTGTACTCTACGCGTGACAATTGTGTTTGGATACTTTCGGCAACGGATAATCGGACTACAGGCGAAGCTAGGGAGACGCCAGATCTCTTCTTGCTGTGACTTATTCAGATTGCAGCGAGACAGACCTTAGTATGTAGATTACAAGTAGTTGGTAGCAACTAGTGTGAATTTTGGGATATAAATCAGTTGAATGTTAAAAGTATGAGATAAAGTGAAATCTTGCCGAAATGCAAGATATCTCTTTTATTGAGATGAATACGTTGCAACTGCTGTTGCGTAGTGCTGAGATTACTCGCTGATTATTTCCGTACATGTATTGGTCGTTGACCATATATATTTGTATGCATGTATATGTATTGTGTGAGAATCACATGCCAACGGTTTTCTTCTCTTGTTCCGTTAGGAAGACTCCATAAAATGTTTATCATTAAGGTCAGGAATTGCTCCCGTAGCTCGTGTGATATTTTATGAAATCAGAGTTTGCTCACCGAAGAACAATGGCAATATCGTAAGACAGGGATTGCTCACCGTTTATGCGCGATGGGAATCGATGCGCCGTGGGAATCGATATGCCGTGGGAATCGATTACTTAGATGGATACGGGACTCATTGATTCATGCGCATAGGAAATCTACCCTTTGGTAGCCTTGGTACTTCTGGTCACGAAAGGAATTTAATACTAACATGCTGCCCGTTGATACTGATGATACTTCCCTACAGCCAATTACAGCAAAGGTCGACTCCCTATCACCTTCCCTGGTACTGTTGCAGTTATTCAAGGCATAGAATATGAGGACACAGGTATTTTAAACCCTCAATACAGGAAATACAACAACGCGGAAAATGAAGATTTTTATTATTTGGTTACAAGAATCATGTCGGCAATCAATCCAACAAAATCCAATTTCAAACAACGGAAGGAGAAGCACTTGCTGAGTGATATATTTTCTGTAGCGGATGAAGCATTTGCATTGATAGTGATCTACAATGAGCATCATGTATGGGTGAACCAGCAGCAACAAAAGAGTGATGCTACGATTCCGCGACAAAAAAATAATTCTGCGATTCAGACAGTGGAAGCAGAAATGGATGGATGGAGGAAGGACGAGAGTTGTTCAGTGATTTGTGCGACAAAATTGGCGAGATGCGAAAACACCCAGAAACAGGAAGGGAATTGGAAGAAATGATGAGGGAGAGATTTAGGAACAAAAGTTCGACAGATTACACCAAGAAAAATAAGCATGGCGATGCAAATATTACTAGTAGCAGCTCCACTAGTTGTAGTGGACCAAAAAAGAAAAAGAAAAGGAAGTTCTATATTGATCAGGAAATAATAGCATCGATGAATGAAAGTTTATCTAGTGGTGAACAAATGTAGAAAATAACAGTACATACATAATACAAAAATACTACTAATCATGAACTTAATATTGAGAATATTAGAAATAATGGAGGATTTGTAATACGTTGCAATAGGAATAAATCAAGCATAATAGAATCTACATTTTAAAAAGGGAATATTGTAGTCGAGAAATAGAATTCACAATTAGGAGAGCAGAATCGAATTGTTATTTGGGAGATTAATATTTTGGAATTAATACTGACTCAAGATTTCTTTTTTATTCATGAATAGAAGTAATTGTTGTTGGTACGGAATAATAATTGGGTTCTGCTAGAGATTGAAATAAATTATTTTTATTCAAGAGTAGAGTAATGTGCATCACGCGCACAGAATTATTTTTTGTATGATTTTAAGGCAATAACTATGGTCGCGTGGGGGTGGGAATTTCAGGGTGTACAGAAATATTGCCGGGTTAAAATCACGCACAAAATTTGTGCGCGAGAAGTAAATTCAAACCCCGCGAAACAGTTCTCGGACGAAGGGCAATACTAGAAAACAGAGATTGCTCACCGTTAATGTGCGATGGGAATTGATGCGCCGTGGGAATCGATATGCCGTGGGAATCGATTACTTTGGTTGATACGGGACTCATTGATTCATATGAAGAGAATAACTGGTGTCGCGTAGCTTTGGTACTTCTGGACATGAAAGGAATTTAATACTCCCCATGTTTCCTTGGGAAAGATCATCATGTTTACATGATGCTTCCATCATCTTGAAGGAGGTTGCCAGTATTTCCACAGAAGTGGAAGATGGGCTTGAGCAGTGGATACACAACTGAGTGTCCCCAATGCTTGGTAAGGATATCAGCACAATTATCTTTGCCAGGGATGTGCAGCATTAGAATGAAGCCTTTCACTATCATGCTTCGTACATAGTGAAACGATAGGATATGGTGACGCTTATGCAACCTTGCGTAAGGGAAGGTCGACGTCTGAATCATCTTCTTGTTGTCTCCCCATGAATAGGAAATATCGTGAAATCGTGTTCCGAGGTATCGGAATGAGTGACGTAAGACAACAATTTGCTCGATGCAAGTTCTTCCTGCAACGAATTCAGCCCCGAATGTCGCCGTTTCCGTAGTGGCTTGTCTCTTTGAAAACCACATCATAGGAGTTTTGTTCGCAAAGTGAAGGATGCCGGTTACTGCCTTCCCACTGAGAATGTCACGCATGAGATTTTCATCATAGAAGTGTGTCAACACTACTGTCTTCCCAAGTGGTGCAGGAGCGTTGTCGGGTAGCTCTTCAGAATGCTCCCCATAGACGGTGTTGGACCAATTAATGGTGTCTGGTTTAGTCAATATAAAATCTGGGGGTTCCACACGGAACCTGATCTTAAAATGTCTAAACTTGGAGATATATCCGTAGATACGTTTGGCACGATCAAGATGTCCTTCTCGTGGTTGAGCTCTAAAACTCGAGAGTGTCATCACGGCTGTTTGAACATAAAATTGTCCAATGGCGATGATCCATTGGAGTGATCCAATCATGCTTTGGTATTTCTGGATACCAGTATCTTCAAGGAATGCCGAGGAGTCCAATTCAGGATGATCGTTTTTGGCAATGGGTGATTGGAACCTAGTGTTAGGTTTGCATCCGAACATTTGTTCATAAGATGCTTCCATCTTCTCGATGAACTTGATGGGATTCATACAAAGAACACCATGTGCATCTCGCTCAAATCCACAGCCCAGATGAAAATTCATAGGTCCGGATCCCTTCAGTTTGAAGTTGTATGGCTCTGACTGTAGGATTTCCAGAAACAAATTGGGATCTGCCATGCAAAGACATAGATCATCGACATATGTGCATATGAGTTCATATACACGTTCCCCATGCTTGTTCATTCCAGGCTTGAGAAAGATTTCCGGTTTGGCGTGGGATCTTTTGAATCCGAGTTCAACAAGGCAAGCTGAGCTGCTAGTAAATCACCAAAGCACTTGCCCGATGATCTGAGTCCATATAGAGCCTTGTAGATGATCAATAGGTGACCATCTAGTGATCCGAATTCTGGACCTGCCTTGATACAGACTTTCTTGCAGGTCACTGCTTCAAGATAAGCATTTCCTATATTGGTACCCCATGCTTCCAGGCTGTTCAGTTCAGCTAGGAACAGGCACATGCGTAGGCCGCGTAGTGATATGACACCGGCGTACACACTGTGGACGGGGGCTTCAGTAAGATTGCCGTTTGCAACAAGACGAGCCTTGTGTCTACCATCATGTTTGACAGCATATATCATGTGTACCTTGATCTGTTGAAACCCATTTGGGATGGAGCTTGCCTTGTACATGCCTTTGTCGATGAAGGTATTGTATTCCTTGAACTGTTCCATTTCAAGAGTGATGGCGTCTTCCCACTTGTGGTTGCCGTTGGCTTGATCAAATTGGAGGGCTTCTTTGTGGTTACGAGGTACCTTGAATCCATATTGATACTGCGGGGTGGTACGGAAAGATCGAAAGTTTGGCTTGATGCACGAGTCGAATCAAGCTTCTTGGTTCTTCGTGCTAGGTTGGTGATTCGTTTGAGACATTTCCAACCTGGGAGGTCAAGCATGCTGTTGTCTTTCCCATATTTGGCAACGGTAACAGGATCATCAGCCGCAATGTTGACTAATGGTTCATATGTCCGTTCCATATTTTCCCATTCAATCCAAAGGTTATACTTGGAGCCTTTGTACTGGGGGTGCTTGTTATCCAATGGGCCTTGGTGTCCTAGAATTCGGCAAAACGACCAAAGTTTTCCATCTTCTTGGGTCGAATCATGGTGGATGTAATTCATGACATCATTGTAGGCAATGATATCGTCAAGTTCGTCATCAGAGTGCTTGCACTTGAATTTGATGAAATCTTTATTGCGTTCAAGACTGTCTTCTACATCGACGATGGTAAGCCGTTTTTGAGTACCATCGGGATCGAGTACAAGGAAAGATCTTCCTTGTAGGTCGGCAATTGGGATCGTCGGGATCGTAAGAGGTTTACCATTATCGTCAAATTGTGCATTGCCTTCTTCATCGGTAACAACTACCTTGGATGGGTCTACTGTAGGAGTACTAGCAGGGTTGGTGTGTGGAGTTGTGACGTCACATACATCAAAGTGTGCTAGCTCTGGTGGATCAAAATCATCTTCAGTAAGGAGAACGCCATCGGATGTCTTGCTGAAGGTGTGTGTCATAGGAGGACCATAAAAACTCTCCCCATAATTGTTAGGGAGTGGAGAGGGGGACCAGCTTGGGCTGTCATCGACCTTCTTATATAGAAAGCTTGGTAACGAGGGGTGGGCGGGTGGTTTGAAAATAAGCCTGATTACCAGATGCGGAAGGTTGGCTATTGTCAGGTATCTGAATAGGAGGTGACGCAGCCTGTTGCTCGGTAGGGACTGGAGGCGTGTTGCCTTCAGGTGCCACAGGATTGTCGAGGCTTTGCTTGACGTCGGAGTCCATAGTGGATTCGGCAGTATGAGGAGTAGGTGGAACATCCTGTGGTTTGGGCTTTTCAATCAGAGCATCTGTAGTGGTATGCTCCCCATGTTTTGTGAGTGTAGGGGCGTCACCGGTGGCGTATAATTGAGGTACCAAATCCTTTGCTTTACGCCATGCGACAAAGCTGTCGTCAGTAAAGAGGCCAGCTCGTTTGTTGCGTGACTCAGGCGTAAGAGCAGAGCGTACACCAGAACAATCAAGCAACTTGTTAGTGACTGGGTCCCAGATTTGGAAACATAGTCGATTGCCAACATGTTCGGCAATGCCAACAAAATGACCGAGGCGTTCGGTAGACTGGGTACCGAAAGGGGAGTCAATTGGTCTTAAAATAAACGGGTTCAAACCAAAAGAAACTGGTATACGCACTTATATCACCAAGGGTACCGGTGGCAATGAAGACCTGGTTGTTTGTCCAATAGAGTAGGATCAGAAATAACATTGAGGAGTCCGGCGACATATGTCATGCACAACAACCATAGATGTGGTGGTGTGCCCGTGTGGTCCATGACAGCAATTGACAATATGCTTAAATGTTTGATAACGCCGTTCAAATTGATTCTGGTGTTGGTGATAGGGTTCACTCTGCCAAAGTCCAATCCATAACATCTTGAGATAATCGAGAACCCTTTTGCTAGATTGGTAGTTTCCATGATCACATAAGAGGCAGAGAGGTCTGCCCCATTTTCGAAGGAAATTCTGAAAGCATGATAGAAAGTTGCCGGTGGTGCGCATTTCTTCAACATGTATGATATGAGATTTTTGACCAAAGAAAATCTGTGCAAGTTTGGAGCCGCCATCTATTGCTGGGACGTTGGAGTAAACGACATCAGACAAAACGTTGTCATTGAACGGTCGAAACATTCATTGCCGGCTGAGGGGAATGAAAACGCTTGAAGAGGTTACCATCGGGGCTAACCGCTAAGGATCCATATTGCGTTGAATTCTCAAAAGTAGCTTTGATGCGATCTGTGGAAACCCAACAAAAGAAGGGCTTCAGAGATAAGTAATCATGTTCCTTGGGATAACGTTCACGAGGTGTAGTTGTGACACGGGGTGTATCATCAACAGTACAGACCGTGGGAAAGGCAAGGACCGTATCAGAAATTGAAGGTGGAATACATCGTGCAAGGCGTTCCTGATGAACATAATCGGTAGGTGTAAGCCAGAAGGAGCGGTCGTTGATTCCATTATCATCAATAGGGAGAAAGGGTGATCGAGTGCAATGACTGGAGTATGAACTGAGGGACGTAACCGTGGACAAACCATGGGATACAGAGATATCCAAGCCTTCAAGACAACGTGGGTTTCCGTATTTGTTGTATTCTGGATAGGGAAACTGCTGCGACTGAGGTGGATACTTCTGAAGGAAGGTTTCATCCTTAGCACTGATAATGGTATCAAGAACGGAAGGGTCCCAGTGTTTATCCGATGTCCATGATAACATGTGGGAGTGTGTCGAATTCATCAGTGGTATATTTTTGCATGGCGAGGTATGGCAAGCCATGGCGAATGCTGAGGGGCAGTGCATATCCATCGGAGGTGGTGATTACTTGTCCACCGCCTGCTTTGATGGATGTGTCATCAACAGTAGAGAAATATGCTTCCATCTGTCCAGAAGACAGGATAGAGGGGTGTCTTCCCGTGTACGCACATTTGTTGAAAATGAGGATAATAGGACCTCTATTGGAGCCGGAATATGCTCCACATGTTGCAATGGGAGTATTCTGTACCTGGTGATTGTTGATGCCCGTGACATTGACATACCGGGGCAGGATATCCTTAGAGATGAAGATATGCATCATTACCGATGATACAACCATTGGCACCACGGTCAACCATAGCGAATCCTGGGGTTGGAAACAGTAGCTTTATGAGCACGATAGGTATATGAAGATACTTGGTTATCGTGTTGGAAGGTTAAGTCATCTTCGGGGTTATACCATTGGTGAAAATTGACAGAATAGGAAGATTTTCCTACAGGTACCAGAGTGTCACCGTCCCTTTTATATCGAATGTCAGGATTCTCAGAAAGGAATCTGACGGGGTGAGCAGGCGACACAGAAGACTTGAGGGGTCGTTGATCCTTGAGAGAAGAAGTCTAAGACTTGTAGACACCAAGTGATGCATGGAAGACGCCTCTACGGTCATTTTCCACAGCCGGATGGAGGTCCTCTGAAGCATTGGTATGGTTATCACCGTTTGAGGTGTCATCTTCAAGGAATGTGATGGAATGTTCATGTGTATATGCCTTCTGGGTGATGGGTTTAACGGCATTGGGGTCCGGCTGACCATCTGGGAGCAATTCAAGACCGCAACGATGCGACCACTATTTTCTTGCCTTCGGGGGAAAAGTTCAGCCAATTCTTCATGTCTTGACGTGATAGAGCCTTCCATATCCCAGTAGGCAAGCGTGCGGCAGGGTCAGGTGAATGTCCAGCCTTGAATACTGCATAGTCTTGATAGTCACCTTTGAATTTGATAGGGAGAGCATAGTTGCTAGAGTTGTGCCCTTGTCCTGAGGAGAAGTCGTGTACATGTGCACGTACTGTGGACTTCGGAGCAGACATTGCGGACTGAGAGTCTAGGCAAGTTGCCTCAAGTAGGAGCGTGATCTTGAGTTTATGGATAGCAGCGGCTTCAGCGACTACATCCGTGACGGTACTATTCGGGCCACCGGGATCTTTGACCTTGGCAAACTGTTCACTTAGTTGAAAGCTGGAATAGCAGGCTTGACATAATGCTGATTTTGCAGTATGGTACTCAAGGGGCTTCTTGGGAGGACAAAGCTTATTGAGGTGGTTCAACTCTTCGAACCAGTGCGTGATAAACTTCACCTTGGATTCTTTCCAATTGTCAAGATTCAACTTAAGTAGCGCTTGCAATTGAGTCGAGTTGTCATATACCTTGGCTTTTGATTCACTATGTAAGTTCACAAAATCAAAATATGCTTGACGTCCATTACATGTGAGGGAATGGCTGTGAAGGCATGACGCAGATAGGTCACTTTTGAAGACTTCCAACATAAGAACCCAGAGGAAAGCACATTGTTTGACGAAAAGGTCACGTGTGTAGCCTTGTAGTGCAGCAGGGGGCCAAGTTTCATCAAGGAATGTTTCGGTGCCAATGCCGTATGCCTCGAGTTTAGCCTTGAAACCTACGAGCCAATGTTCGAATCTTGAGTCATTCGTGAGGGGCAGTGAACAACTTGTCATCGCGTGATTTTTGGCACCAAGATTCGTACTTCACTTGTTGAGGGGACTTGTTCTTATTTGTTCCTGGAGGAGGAGCTGGAGGATTCAAGATAGATTCGTTTTGAAGACGCAGTGCACGTGTCATATGGAAGGCACTGAAAGCTGTCAGTACGAATATGATTCTACATCCCTCCAATCCTTTTCGCTCTTGCGTAATTCCTTTGTGAAGTCCGCGAGTGCTTCAATGGTCCGTTGGATGGATCGGTGAAGTTGGGTTGGTAGTCCGCTACTAGTATCCATGTAGGTAAGCTCGCGGGCAAAACCATGTTCAAGGAGTGCATCGAGGAAAATCGTCCATTCGCGTAATCCTCCTTCTTGGAGAGCCTCACACAGATAACTATTTGCTTCCTTTGTGACGCGGAATATGGATACGAGTATCAACTTCATATGGTCATCAAAACTAGGAAGACTGATTTCGTTTGCAGTGCCGCCATCTCCAGCATTCTTACCACCACTGGAGGGATTGGCAGGCATGTTTGATCGAGATGAGTCCGATCCGTCGGAGGAGTCAGATGGTGAAAGGGAACAACTTCGTAGGCGATGTGCGATTGGCATATGCCAGCGGAGGTACTGTGTTCACCTTCTTTCCTGTTCTTCTTATGCAAGCCACCTTAGAGCTTGCGACTGTTAATCTATTATTTTCCTTCTGAATCCGGTCTTCTGAGAGTCTGATTCAAAGGCTTCTGAAGAACAACACTGCTGTGTTAGTGTGTTAGTAGACGAACGATTGTACTCTATGCGCGACAATTATGATTGGATACTTTCGACAACGGATAATCAAACTACAGGCGAGACTATGGAAACACCAGATCGCTTCTTTCTGTGAACTTGTTCAGATACAGCGAGACAGACCTTAGTAATGTAGATTACAGGTAGTTGGTAGCAACTAGTGTGAAATTTGGGACATAAATCAGTTGAATGTTAAAAGGGTATGAGATAAAGTGAAATCTTGCCAAAGCGCAAGATATCTCTTTTATTGAGGTGAAATATGTTGCAACTGTTGTTGCGTAGTGATGAGATTACTCACTGATTATTTCCGTACATGCATTGGTCGTTGATCGTATATATCCGTATGTATATATATTGTGTGAGAAGCTTCTGACAATGGTTTCCTTCTCTTGTTCTCTTAGGAAGATTCCATGATATGTTTATCATTATGATCAGGAATTGCTCCCGTAGCTCGTGTGATACTTTCCGAAATCAAAGTTTGCTCACTGAAGAACAAGGGCAATACTAGAAAACAGAGATTGCTTACCATTAATGTGCGAATGGGAATTGATGCGCCGTGGGAATCAATATGCCATGGGAACTTGATTACTTTGGTTGATTCGGGACTCATTGATTCGTATGAAGAGAATAACTGCCGTCGTGTAGCTTTGGTACTTCTGGACACGAAAGGAATTTAATACGCTGCTTACAGTACAATTCGTTCTGTACCTACGGGGAACGTTCTGTATGGTATCATACCGATGTTGCTGATACAGTGAGATCCTTACATACTCAAGGGTGTTCCCCGGTCCGCACTTCATACGGGTTCCACGTGGCACTACCATTCCTCTCATCCGGTTCACTACATCAATTGAATTACAAGTCGGTTCTCCAACTTATGCAACTGTAAACACTAAGCATATTCTTCGATATCGAAATCGGAAGATTGGAATCGTAAAACGGAGAAGCATGAGACATCAATGAGGAAGGAGAGGTGCTTGAGTATGTAGTAATCGGGAAATTGATGAGAAGGTTAATCGGAGTTGGTCTTAGAACCAGGTTGGAAACAATCAATTGGATGGCTAACGAATCATCAAGTCGTGGGAGACATTGCATAAGACTGATAGATTGTAGGAATCGATATGATTGTAGAATCAAATCGTAGAAGTCGAGTGAGCAGCATCGAAGACGATTGATTGATGGTGGAAGAGTTACCAAATCTAATCGAGGGATTGATGGATTGTAGAATGGAATAGAATTGAGCGTCGAATATAATGGTCGTAGGATCAAATCGTCGACCGTGGGGAAGCAGAGAAATCAAATGATGATATCACGGAGTCGAATGCTTTGAGTGTCGTAGGAAAACAATGACTTGAAAGGGAGATCTATCGATTTCAGGATCAATCGCTGAAAGCTGTAGAATGGAATTGCATGTAGTAGAGATGAATCGAGTCATTGAGGATCGACTGCTCCATATCGTATAAAAGGATTGATATAGAGATTAGACGTCGATGGAGAGAATTGATTGTACAATGCTTGGTATCACGGAGGGGATGGCCAAGGGTCGTCTAAGAGGAGGAATTGAATTGTCATTCACAATTGTACCGTAGAATCAAATATTGGTGCTGATCTTAGGAAGGAATTATTATTTTACTTCTGAATCCGGTCTGTTGAGAGTCTGATTCAAAGGCTTCTGAAGAACAGCAACGCTGCGTTAGTGTGTTAGTAGACGAACAATTGTACTCTACGCGTGGCAATTGTGGTTGGATACTTTCAACAACGGATAATCGGACTACAGGCAAGACTATGGAAACGCCAGATCTCTTCTTACTGTGAACTTGTTCAGATACAGCAAGACAGACCTTAGTAATGTAGATTACAGGTAGTTGGTAGCAACTAGTGTGAAATTTGGAGATATAATCAGTTGAATGTTAAAAGTATGAGATAAAGTGAAATCTTGCCGAAACGCAAGATATCTCTTTTATTGAGGTGAAATACATTGCAACTGCTTTTGTGTAGTGATGAGATTACTTGCTGATTATTTCCGTACATGCATTGATCGTTGATCGTATATATCCGTATGTATATATATTGTGTGAGAAGCTTCTGACAATGGTTTCCTTCTCTTGTTCTCTTAGGAAGATTCCATGATATGTTTATCAATAAAATCAGGAATTGCTCCCGTAGGTCGTGTGACATTTCTCGAAATCAAAGTTTGCTCACCAAAGAACAAGGGCAATATTAGAAAACATGGATTGCTCACCGATAATAGGCGATGGGAATCGATGCGCTGTGGGAATCAATATGCCGTGGGAATCGATTACTTGGTTGATACGGGACTCATTGATTTGTACAAATAGAATAACTGCCGTCATGTAGCTTTGGTACTGCTGGACACGAAAGGAATTTAATACTCCCCATGTTTCCTTGTGAAAGGTCATCACGTTTACATGATGCTTCCATCATCTTGTAGGAGATCGCCAGTATTTCCACAGAAGTGGAAGATGGGCTTGAGCAGTGGATACACAACTGAGTGTCCCCAATGCTTAGTGAGGATATCTGCACAATTATCCTTACCGGGGATGTTCAGCATTCGGATGAAGCCTTTCGCTATCATGCTTCGCACGTAGTGATACGATAGGATATGATGGCGTTTATGCAACCTTGCGTAGGGAAAGGTTGATGTCTGAATCATCTTCTTGTTGTCTCCCCACAAGTAGGAGATGTCATAGACTCGTGTTCTGAGATATCGGAATGAATGACGGAAGTCAACAATTTGCTCCATGCAAGTTCTTCCTGCAACAAATTTGGCTCCGAATGTGGCCGTTTTCATAGTGGCTTATTTCTTTGAGAACCACATCATGGGAGTCTTGTTTGCAAAGTGAAGGATGCCGGTTACAGCCTTCCCACTGAGACTTTCATGCATGAGATTTGCATCGTAGAAGTGTGTCAACACTACCGTCTTCCTGAGTGGTGCAGGAGCGTTGTCAGGTAGCTCTTCAGAATGCTCCCCATAGACGGTGTTGGACCAATTGATGGTGTCTGTTTCAGTCAATATAAAATCTGGAGGTTCCACTCTGAACCTGATCTTGAAATGTCTGAACTTGGAGATATATCCATAGATATGTTTGGCACGGTCAAGATGTCCTTCTCTAGGTTGAGCCCTAAAACTCAAGAGCGTCATTACAGCGGTTTGTACATCGAATTGTCCAATGGCGATGATCCATTGAAGTGATCCAATCATGCTTTGGTATTTCTGAATACCAGTATCTTCAAGGAATGCTGATGAGTCTAATTCAGGATGATTGTTTTTGGCGATGGGTGATTAGAACCTAGTGTTAGGTTTGCATCCAAACATTTGTTCGTATGACGCTTCCATCTTCTCGATGAATTTGATGGGGTTCATGCAGAGGACTCCATGTTCATCACATTCAACACCGCAGCCTAGGTGGAAGCTCATAGGCCCGGATCCCTTCAGCTTGAAGTTGTATGGCTCTGACTGTAGGATTTCCAGAAACAAATTGGGATCAGCCATGCAAAGACATAGGTCGTCAACATATATGCATATGAGTTTATATACACGCTCCCCATGTTTGTTCATTCCAGGCTTGAGAACGATTTCTGGTTTGGCGCGGGACCTTTCGAATCCAAATTCAATGAGGCATGCTGCTAGTAAATCACAGAAGCACTTGCCTGATGATCTGAGTCCATATAGAGCCTTGTAGATGATCAATAGGTGACCATCTAGTGATCCGAATTCTGGACCTGCCTTGATACAGACTTTCTTGCAGGTCACTGCTTCAAGATAAGCATTTCTGATATCTGTACCCCATGCTTCCAGACTGTTCAGTTCAGCTAGGAACAGGCACATACGTAGACCAGCAGAGTGATATGACACCGGCGTATACACTGTGGACGGGAGTTTCAGTAAGATTGCCATTTGCAACAAGACGAGCCTTGTGTCTACCATCATGTTTGACAGCATATATCATGTGTACCTTGATCTGTTGAAACCCTGTTTGGAATGGAGCTTGCCTTATACATTCCTTTGTCAATGAAGGTATTGTATTCCTTGAGTTGTTTCCATTTCAAGAGTAATGCAGTCTTCCCACTTGTGATTCCCGTTGGGGTGGTTGAATTGGATGGCTTCTTCATGGTTACGGGGTACCTTGAATTCGTATTGATATTACGGAGCGGTACAAAGAGATCAAAGTTTGGCCTGATGCACGAGTCAATCAAGCTTCTTGGTTCTTCGTGCTAGGTTGGTGATTCGTTTGAGACATTTCCAACCTGGGAGGTCAAGCATGCTGTTGTCTTTCCCATATTTGGCAACGGTAACAGGATCATCAGCCGCAATGTTGGCTAATGGTTCATATGTCCGTTCCATATTTTCCCATTCAATCCAAAGGTTATACTTGGAGCCTTTGTACTGAGGGTGCTTGTTATCCAATGGACCTTGGTGTCCTAGAATTCGGCAAAACAACCAAAGCTTGCCATCTTCTTGGGTCGAATCACGGTGGATGTAGTTCATGACATCGTTGTATGCAATGATATCTTCAAGTTCGTCATCAGAATGCTTGCACTTGAATTTGATGAAATCTTTATTGCGTTCAAGACTGTCTTCTACATCGACGATGGTAAGTCGTTTTTCGAGTACCATCGGGATTGGGTACAAGGAAAGATCTGCCTTGTAAGTTGGCAATTGGGATGGTCGGGATGGTGAGCGGTTGACCATCATCATCGAATTGCGCATTCCCTTCTACGGTGGTAACAACTACCTTGGATGGGTCTACTGTAGGAGTAGCAGGGTTGGTGTGTGGAGTCGTGACGTCACTAACATCAAAGTATGCTAGCTCTGGTGGATCAAAATCATCTTCAGTAAGGAGAACTCCATCGGATGTCTTGCTGAAGATGTGTGTCGTGGGAGGACCATCAAAACTCTCCCCATAGTTATTAGGGAGTGGAGAAGGGGACCAGCTGGGGCTGTCGTCAACCTTCTTATATAGAAAGCTCCGTAGCAAGGGGTGGGCGGGTGGTTTGATAATATACTGATTACCAGATGCTGGAAGGTTTGCTGTCCTCAGGTGTCTGAGTATGAGATGCCGTAGGCTTGTGCTCATCAGGTGCCGTAGGCTTGCTCTCTTCAGGTGCCGCAGGATTGTCGGAGCTTCGTCTTGTTGTCAGATTCCGTGGAGGATTCTGCAGTAGTAGGAGCAGTTGGGACGTCATGTGGTTTGAACTCCTCAGTTGGGACATTTGTAGTCATATGCTCCCCATGTTTTGTGATCATAGGTGTGTCACCTGTTGCATACAGTCGGTTTGCTGAATCCTTTGCTTTACGCCACGCAACGAAACCATCGTCGGTAAATAGGCCCGCTTGTTTATTGCGCGATTCAGGTGTAAGAGCTGAGCGAACACCAGAACGGTCAAGTAATTTGTTAGTAACAGGGTCCCAGATCTGGAAGCATAAGCCATTGCCAACATGTTCGGCAATGCCAACAAAATGACCGAGGCGTTCGGTGGACTGGGTACCAAATGGTGAATCATTGGTTTTGAAGTAAACAGGTTCAAACCAAAAGAAACTGGTATATGCGCTGATGTCACCAAGAGAACCAGTAGCAACAAAGATTGGTTGTTTTTCAGATAGAGTAGGATCTGAAATAAGATTGAGGAGACCGGCGACATATGTCATACACAGCAACCATAGGTGTGGAGGTGTGCCGGTGCGGTCCATGACACGGTTGACAATACGTTTGAAAGTTTGATATCCATGTTCAAATTGATTCTGGTGTTGGTGATAAGGTTCAATCTGCCAGAGTCCAATCCATAACATCTTGAGATAATCGATGACACCCTTACTGGACTGGTAGGATCCATGGTCACACAAGAGACGGAGAGGTCCACCCCATGTTCAAACGAAGTTCTGGAAACATGATAGGAAATCACTGGCGGTGCGCATTGCTTTGACATGAATGATATGGGATTGGCGGTCAAAGAAGATTTGTGCAAGTTTGGAACCGCCGTCAATTGCTGGGATGTCGGAGTACACGACATCAGACAATATGTCATTATTAAATGGCCGGACGTTCATTGCCGGTTGAGGGGAATGAAAGCGTTTGAAGAGGATGCCATCTGGGCTAACAGCTAAGGAACCATATTGCGTAGAATTGGCAAAGGTAGTCTTGATGCAGTCCGTAGAAACCCAGCAAAAGAAGGGTTTCAGGGATAAGTAGTCATGCTTGTTAGGATAACGTTCACGAGGTGTGGCTGCGACACGGGGTGTGTCATCAGCAGTACAGGCCGTAGGGAAAGCAAGGATTGTATCAGACGTCAGAGACGGGATACAACGAGCTAGACGTTCCTGATGGTCATAATCTGTCGGAGTAAGCCAGAAGGAGCAATTGTTGATGCCGTGGTCATCAATAGGAAGAAAGGCTGATCAAGTGCATTGACTGGAATACGAACTGAGAGACATAACCGTGGACAAACCAGGGGATACAGATATATCCAAGCCTTCAAGACAACGTGGGTTCCCATATTTGTCATACGTGGGATACGGAAGCTGCTGTGGTTGGGGTGGATACTTCTGAAGGAAGGTTTCATCCTTAGCACTGATGATGGTATCAAGAACGGAAGGGTCCCAGTGTTTATCCAATGTCATGATGACATGTGGGAGTGCGTTGAATTTGTCAGTGGTATACTTGCGCATGGCGAGATATGGCAGGCCATGACGAATGCTGAGGGGCAATGCGTATCCATCAGTTGTGGTGATGACTTGTCCACCGCCCGCTTTGATAGATGTGTCATTGACAGTAGAGAAGTATGCTTCCATCTGACCAGACGACAGGATAGAGGGGTGTCTTCCTGTGTATGTGCATTTGTTAAAAATGAGGATAATGGGACCTCTAATTCGAAACGGAATAGTATGCTCCACATGTTGCAATGGGAATATTCTGCACTTGGTGATTGTTGATGCCTGTGACATTGACATACCGAGGTGGGATATCTTTGGAGATGAGACATGCATCATTACCAATGATACAACCATTGGCACCGCGGTCAACCATAGCAAATCCAGGATTGGAGACAGTAGCCTAATGGGCATGATAGGTATATGCGGATACTTGATTGTCATGCTGTAAGGTCAAGTCGTCTTCGGGTTTGTACCATTTGTGAAAATTAACTGAATAGGAAGATTTTCCGACGGGTACAAGAGTGTCACCATCCCTTTTGTATCAGATGTCAGGGTTCTCAGAGAGGAATTTGGCAGGGTGAGCAGGTGACACGGATGGCTTGAGAGGTCGCTGGTCCTTGGAGGAAGAAGTCTGAGACTTGTAGAGACCAAGTGATGCGTGGAAGACGCCTCGTCAATCGTTTTCAACAGCCGGGTGTAGATCCTCTGAAGCATTGGTATGGTTATCACCACTTGAGGTATCATCTGATGATGGTATGAAGGACGGAAGGGTCCCAGTGTTTATCAGATGTCATGATAACATGTGGGAGTGTGTTGAATTCATCAGTGGTATACTTACGCATGGCAAGATATGGCAGGCCATGACAAATGCTGAGGGAGGGGCAATGCGTATCCATCAGTTGTGGTGATGACTTGTCCATCGCCCGCTTTGATGGATGTTTCATTGACAGTAGAGAAGTATGCTTCCATCTGAACAGACGGCAGGATAGAGAGGTGTCTTCCTGTGTATGTGCATTTGTTAAAAATGAGGATAATGGGACCTCAATTCGAAACGGAATAGTATGCTCCACATGTTGCAATGGGAATATTCTACACTTGGTGATTGTTGATGCCTGTGACATTGACATACCAAGGTGGGATATCCTTGGAGATGAGACATGCATCATTACCAATGATACAACCATTGGCACCGCGGTCAACCATAGCAGATCCAGGATTGGAGACAGTAGCCTTATGAGCACGTTAGGTATATGCGGATACTTGGTTTTTGTGTTGTAAGGTCAGATCGTCTTCAGGTTTGTACCATTTGTGAAAATTAGCCGAGTAGGAAGATTTTCCGATGGGCACAAGAGTGTCACCATCCCTTTTGTATCAGATGTCAGGGTTCTCAGAGAGGAATTTGGCAGGGTGAGCAGGTGACATGGATGACTTTAGGGGTCGCTGGTCCTTGGAGGAAGAGGTCTGAGACTTGTAGACACCAAGTGATGCGTGGAAGACGCCTCGCCGATCGTTTTCAACAGCAGGGTGTAGATCTTCTGAAGAATTGGTATGGTTATCACCACTTGAGGTATCATCTTCGAGGAACGTGACAGAATGATCATGCATATAGGCTTTTTGAGTGATGGGCTTAATGGCGTTAGGGTCCGGTTGACTGTCGGGAAGCAATTCAGATTGCAAGGAAGCGACTACTATTTTCTTGCCTTCCGGGGGAAAATTCAGCCAATTCTTCATGTCTTGACATGATAATGCCTTCCATATGCCAGTGGGTAAACGTGTGGAGGGATCAGGCGAACGTCCTGCTTTGAATACCACGTAGTCTTGATAGTCTCCTTCAAATTTGATAGGAAGAGCATATTTGCTAGAATTGTGTCCCTGATCGGGAGAGAACTCGTGAACATGTGCACGTACCGTAGATTTTGGAGCAGATATTGCTGACTGAGAGCCGAGACGGGTAGTCTCAAGTAAGAGTGTGATCTTGAGCTTGTGGATAGCAGCGGCTTCAGCTTGGATATCCATGACGTTACTATTCGGGCCACCAGGGTCATTGACTTTGGCAAACTGTTCGCTTAGTTGAAAGCTTGAATAGCAGGCCTGGCACAATGCTGATTTGACGGTATGGTAGTACTCAAGAGGTTTATTGGGAGGACAAAGTTTATTGAGGTGGTTCAACTCTTCGAACCAGTTCGTGATAAACTTTACCTTGGATTCCTTCCATTTGTCAAGATTCAACTTCAGTAACGCTTGCAATTGAGTCAAATTGTTGTACACCTTGGCCTTTGATTCACTGTGTAGGTTTACAAAATCAAAATACGCTTGCCGGCCATTTTGTGTGATGGAATGGCTGTGAACGCATGACGCGGATAAGTCACTTTTGAAAACTTCCAACATAAGAACCCAGAAGAAGGCACATTGTTTGACGAAGAGATCACGCGTGAAACCTTGTAATGCAGCAGGTGGCCAGGTCTCATTGAGAAACGTTTTGGTATCAATATCGTATGCTTCGAGCTTTGCCTTGAAGCCGACGAGCCAATGTTCGAATCTTGAGTCATTCGTGAGGGGCGTGAATGACTTTTCATCTCATGATTTTCGACATCAAGACTTGTACCGTACTTGTTGTGGGGACTTGTTCTTGTTTGTTCCTGGAGGAGGAGCTGGAGGATTCAAGATAGATTCGTTTTGAAGACGCAGTGCACGTGTCATGCGGCAGGCACTGAAGGTGTCGTATGAATATGATTCCACATCCCTCCAATCTTTTTCGCTCTTGCGTAAATCCTTGGTGAAGTCCGTGAGTGCTTCAATGGTCCGTTGGATGGATCGGTGAAGTTGGGTTGGTAGTCCGCTACTATTATCCATGTAGGTAAGTTCGCAAGCAAAACCATGTTCAAGGAGTGCATCAAGGAAAGTTGACCACTCGTGCAATCCTCCTTTGAGAAGAGCCTCACACAGAAAGCTATCTTCTTCCTCCGTGACGCAGAATATGGATACAAGTATCAACTTCATATGGTCGTCAAAACTAGGAAGACTGATTGCGTCTATGTTGTTGTCATCTTTGCCGTTGGTCCCATTACCGCCAAGATTGGCTGGCATGTTTGCTCGTAATACGTCCGAGTTGTCGGAGGAATTGCGTGGAGAAAGGGAACTGCTTCGTAGACAATGTGCGATTGGCGTATGCCAGTGTAGGGATTGTGTTCACTTTCTTGCTTGTTCTTCATATGCAAGCCACCTTGGAGCTTGCGACTGTTAATCTATTATTTTCCTTCTGAATCCGGTCTGTTGAGAGTCTGATTCAAAGGCTTCTGAAGAACAGCAACGCTGCGTTAGTGTGTTAGTAGACGAACAATTGTACTCTACGCATGGCAATTGTGGTTGGATACTTTTGGCAACGGATAATCAAACTACAGGCAAGACTATGGAAACACCAGATCGCTTCTTTCTGTGAACTTGTTCAGATACAGCGAGACAGACCTTAGTAATGTAGATTACAGGTAGTTGGTAGCAACTAGTGTGAAATTTGGAGATATAATCAGTTGAATGTTAAAAGTATGAGATAAAGTGAAATCTTGCCGAAACGCAAGATATCTCTTTTATTGAGGTGAAATACGTTGCAACTGCTGTTGTGTAGTGATGAGATTACTTGCTGATTATTTCCGTACATGCATTGATCGTTGATCGTATATATCTGTATGTATATATATTGTGTGAGAAGCTTCTGACAACGGTTTCCTTCTCTTGTTCTCTTAGGAAGATTCCATGATATGTTTATCAATAAAATCAGGAATTGCTCCCGTAGGTCGTGTGACATTTCTCGAAATCAAAGTTTGCTCACCAAAGAACAAGGGCAATATTAGAAAACATGGATTGCCCACCGATAATAGGCGATGGGAATCAATGCGCTGTGGGAATTGATATGCCGTGGGAATCGATTACTTGGTTGATACGGGACTCATTGATTTGTACGAATAGAATAACTGCCGTCATGTAGCTTTGGTACTGCTGGACACGATAGGAATTTAATAGGAATGGAACATCTATAATTGATTGATTAGAGAATCAGAATTGATGGAAGTCAAATGTAGTCGTAGAGACGAAACATAATATGGATTCGTATCAGTTGATTAGAGACAAAGAATGGAGTCGACATCAACGTAGAAGAAATCAATACGTAGAGTAGAAATAGTCAAATGATTCTGGGTAGAGGGCAAAGAGAAGTGTCGTAGAATCAAACATCGATGATGCCACATTTAGGACAGAGTCGTCGAGAAGCGGGAATTGATATTGTAGCAATCAAATTAAGTGTTTGGAATTGATCAATCGATAAGCTGTGCTGTAGTAATCGATTCAACGGAGTTGTCGATCATCAACTGAGGGGAGATCGATGAGTTATGGATATGGATGGGTTGAACTCTTGTATATCGATTGATTGGAGAATCAACTGTAGAAATCACAAAGAGACATGTCGTAGAAATGAATGTCGTAGAAACGAATGGAGTCGGAGGGGATTCATATCTCCGAAGATGAGATTGGAGAATCATGTAGAGAGGGGCCGTATAGACAAGACAAACGTCTGTGGAGACGAGAGTGACAATGTCCAAGAAATTGATTGTCTTGAGTACCGACTGAGTCAAAGGAATTGATCATAGCAAAGCAAATTGGAGACAAGACGGAATATTGATGCGTATCCTGGAAAGGAGACTGGGGAATCAAAGAATCTTTGAATTCCAGAATCAAATATCGGTGTCGATCTTAGGAAAAATTGGACGTGGATAATCCATTGCTTTAAGCCGTAGAATAAGAGATGGATCGAGTCATTTGAGGAGCGTATCAGCATATCATGCCATAGAATAAGATTGGTCTGAAGCCAAGGAGATTTGATACGGGAATCGATTGACTGTAGGGAGGGTACAGAGTATCAATTAAACCAAATGGTTGAGAATCTATTGCTTCGCTTGGAATCGATCATTATCAGAGAGTGTGATAAATGAAGTCAAGGATTGAAGATCATACCAAAGGCCCATCAGTAGACTCCTTTGGTTTGAGATCTGATCTAGCTCGTATGTTATTTAAGCTTTGAATCTTATCGTTGTCTTTTACCTTTGAGCAAGTTAAGTAAGTTCCGTAAATTTGCTTGTGTTGGGTTAACACATATGGTCTGAACCGGCAACACACCCCTTGATTCAACACTTGGTGGAGGAATGTTGAATTACCAGTCGGTTTGTTGATTTTGTTGTTGTTGTTGTTGTTGTTGTTGTTGTTGTGCCAGTGGGATCCTTGTTGAGATACTTGACGTCGCTTGTAGCCTTGGAGCACGGTAAGTAGCCTCATGTGCATGATAAATAAATTCCTTCAGGTTCATAAGTAAATTCCCTTAAGCGTATCAGGAACATCTCTGGAATGTGTACGCATGCACGCATCCAAATTAAGCGTCATGCAGTTATCCAATGCACACCCCTTGATTCAGATGCACACTCCTTGATTCACACTTATAGA
This sequence comes from Pseudo-nitzschia multiseries, assembly GCA_037355745.1. Classification (NCBI taxonomy): domain Eukaryota; phylum Bacillariophyta; class Bacillariophyceae; order Bacillariales; family Bacillariaceae; genus Pseudo-nitzschia; species Pseudo-nitzschia multiseries. The sequence continues at coordinate 7,613,622 of CM074786.1, read as the reverse complement.
ATAGAATTCCATGGTTCAATAGAAGTCCATGGTTGTAAATGATACAAAACTGTAGGGTGAATGCCACGGTTGCGAAGAATAAAACCGTAGGGCAGTCAGTTGGAAGAATCATAAAACCAATTCATCGACAAGGTGTTAGCATGTAGGTGGTGCCGCTTGATCTTGAGAGCATCGCAGTGTCGTTTGGTTAGGCACACCGCAACAATATATGCATGTAGATGCGTGTCAGAAAATGAGGGCCGAGCACAAAAGTGTACACGTGCAGTGAGCAGGCAACCCACAGAAGCAGAAGAATGGGCTCGGCAACAAAAGGAGACTGAGTCAGATCGATTGTTTGATCGTTGAACGAGTCATAGAACTGAAGACGATAGATGGGTCGTGTAAGTAATTGTAGAAACCGCTTGATTGTAGATTGATGGATCATAGAAATTGTTCTTTGGTGGGCGATAGAACGCAACGTTGGTAGTACCAGAAGAAGAGGGCGCAAAGGACGAAGGAACTTTGGCAGGGACGCTTGTATAAGAAGGGAAAACGGGATCAACCTTATTAACATTGGGATCATAAGGCTTGATGAGCTTGCGTTGTAGAGGAAGAACAGCCTTTGGTTTGGTGTATTTTTGCTGTAGTAAATTGGCAAATCGGGCCCTGGATGCGTCAGCAGATGGTAGGGCTCCAGTGTAGGCTTGCATGAAGAGGTCAGGGCGCCATTTTTTCTTGAATCGCCAATGGGTGATAGTGAGTTCAATTAAGACAGTAGGTTCTTCATCGGTGTTGGTTCGAATCGCATACTTGGCCGCTGCATCAAATTCTGTCGTGTGTCGCATTCACTTGGTAGACCCATTGTTTCTAACATGTTTGATAACACATTTGCTGAGAAGATTGGCAATATGGCCTTTTGTGACTTCATCTGGGTATATTAGATTGATAGCCATTGCTTTGGCAATGCAATTTAGGATGTAGAGTTGTGAATCCGATGCTATTTCTAGCGGTCCTTCTTCTGCGTCATGATCTTTGCGGGTCACAAAGAATTCTGAGAGTTCATCCTTGCCAATGATTTCAGAGTAGGCTTTGTTAAGGGATGTGGGCGCAGTTGGGTTGCTAGCGCTTGCAAATCAGAATTCAATTCCAAAGATTGGAGTCCAGTCAAATGGAGTCGGCATCTCGTCATTGTGATTAATCCGTTGATGGTGGAGAAGGGGATTCTGAATTAATCCGTTGTTTTGATGTAATTAACCGGCGGTGTCGGCGTTTATCGGATCGGTGTGGTGGCGGTAGCGTCGTCAGTCCAATGTAATTAATCCGTCGGTGTTGCTATGGCAGCGTTCAGTTCGTTCAATATAATTAATCCGGTGGGTTGGTGAAGGAGGTTCTGGTGGAGCAGTCGTCGATGGCGGTCTCAGACGTCCACGCCAATTGACCTTGCTCGCAATTAACCTTACGCGCCGGTCACAGATGTCCGGAACGTTCGTCGGAGAAACAACCGATCGTCGGTGCTTGGTCGTGGAGCCAAGAAACAATGGTCGGCCTTCTTGTATTAACCGGTCTTGGTCATGGATTACAAAAGAAGATTCCTGGTAGAAGGAGCTGTGGATACACCCCCTGATCCACGAGCAGGGAGGTTAAAAGAAAGAAAGAATGAGATGGGGGGACGCCGAGAATGTGCCGCACAGAGAGCTAAGCACACAATTTCCTCTGGAGGTAACCGGCAGTGGAGGTGCTGAACGGCCGGAGATAGGTAGCTTAAGGTAAACACTAGTGCTCTTGCGGGACACAAGTGTAAGTTAAAAGAGCTCTATAACCTGTTGTTACTCTAAAAATTGACCAAAAGGATAGGATAATTAAAATTTAAAGAGAAAGTGAGCATATCGTAAGATTGCTCTGTTATTGTACTATTTCATGTAGTGGACCGGTATCCCTGTAATATTCGTGTTGTAGGGATATCTTAACCGGTCGTATATCATGTGCAGCTCATCATAAGACAGAGAACACATGATGTGACCTAAATATCTTGATACTTGAAGTCATTTTTATCTCTGGAGGAGTATAAGTAACTTTTCAAGTGTAGAATGGATATCATAACTGCCGTAGAATGTACATAAGTACTGTAGGTGTATTTTCGACCGGCAACAAACAGTACAATAGAGGAAATCTCATTTCCCCTTCGCAATGGGGTATTTGCGATAGAAGATTGTAAAATTCTCTTTGAAGATCCTCAAATAAAGGACACAAAGAAGCTTTACGCAAACTCTTCAATTTTGGATCTAGCAACTCAATGGACATTCCTTGGGAATCATACGCCTTGGTGCCCTCTTGGTGCTCTTACTTCATTTTTTATGAGTGAGCAGCTTCTCTCGAATCATACCATGACAAAGCCCATCAAACTGCTTTGTACCACTTCGGCACTCACACACTTGTGTTGCAAAAGATGTGTGAATACAAAAGCGAAATTGCTGAACCACCAAGAAGGAACCCTGCATTGCAGTCATCCTGAATCCTGTTGCAGAACACCCTGAATTGAAGGGTGACATTTTTCATCAAGTTTGAGAGACAGAACAACGTGTTTTCATTTTGTATGACAGGGACAAAGAACAGTTTAAACATAGATCCCAGCAGTTGCTGTGAAGGATGAAGATACTCTTGATAAATTAATCATGGGCCAGCAAAAAAATTATGTAAAAGAGTTTATTCAGAACAAAGGAGCGTCTAACTGAACACTTTGAAATTCAATCTCTTGGGCCTTCTGTAAAAAACGCACTAATCTACTATAGGAAGATACACAAACAATTCAAGTTTTATAAAATTGCACAGTATGGTTCTTACATCTTTGGAACAAGGGTCAGGGTAGGCCTAGAATAAATAGGCAACATCTCAATTTCCACGGCATTGTCAGTTTGGGCCAACACTTTTGTAATCCGTGCTCACATGATTGCATTCCACATCAACCTCCCCAAATGGGGCATTGTCCTTTTCGTAATCCTTGCTGATAGTAATCCGCGTCAATAGGGCAAACATCCTCATCACCGTAGAGCTCATCCTTTTCCTTGTCAACCTCAGCAGTCTCCCATCCTATGGTCCATATCCTTTGCAATCCCTGATTCTCTTGGGCTGTTCTCCCTCCTCCAAGAAGTTTTTTCGCCACAAAGAGGCAGGTTGGCAACGGCTCAGGCTCACGACAAGGCTCCATGGGTTTTTAGAGGATTTCAAATGGCTTGCAACCAATGTTGCCAGCATACTCACCAGCATTGCAGAACTGGTAGCAGATGTGTGCCCTGCCACCCTGGGCACCTGTGACGCATCTGGGGTAGGAATGGGTAGGGATCCAGCTTGTGCCCCTGCCAAACGGTAAAGAGTAACCCCTCATGTGGAGGAGCCCCTACCCCGCCTGGATCCAGGCTCAACTGGTTAGCTTTGACAATCCGGAAGATACTATCAACAACAGCAACTTGGAGCTTGCTGGCTTGATTGCCCACAATGATGCGCTAGCACAAGCTGTGTGTGTCAATGAAAGGACTACCCACAACTGCTACAGCAATACAGGGGCTGTCTATTGGCAACAAAAAGGCGCCACCACTACCACAGGGCCGCCAGCCTACCTCCTGAGGCTCCAGTCCCTGTATCAAAGGATCCACAAGTACATCCCACTCCAGGATTACATTCCAGATCCTGGTAATCAATTAGCTGACGTGCTCTCCCAATCCACCCTCACTGGACGTTGCTTTGCTTGACCATTTCAACATTTGTTAACCCCAGGACTTATCTTGGATATAATGCCCCCTGAGGCCTCAGGTGCTTTCTGCACTGACCTTGGCTCTATCCAGAAGAAGATGCCAAACTGAGCTCTATGCCAAACAAAAGGATACCCATTGGCAGCAGTGGCTTCACTACTGGCTTCACTACTGGCTGTCTCAAGGTTTGACCCCTTCATCCAATCTGTTACATATCAAATCCCCATCCTCCAGGTCTTTGACAGACTCCATCATGGCCAACTGTTCCATAGCAACAAGCCCCTCTGCTCTTGCACAGTATTGGACACCAACTAATCAGTGGGCTAGAGGATAGTGGGCCTGGGGGACAAGGATCCCATAACGATTCCACTGGGGGGCTGGACTTCAGGCTAGCTGCCCAGCTCAAAGGATATGCCAAGCTTGACCCTGCTCCTATGTGACGTAGCAGACTCAAGCCGGTGCCCATCTTCAAGAGCCTTGCTGCACTCATGTTCAACAACAAAACATACTCCTTCCTGCCTGATGAGTGGGCACCACCTCCCCTGGCAGCTCTCTTTAACCCTCCCTTACACTCTCCAATCTGCTCTTTCCCATAGGCTCCCACCCTGTAATTTTAATGGCCAAAGGCTGTATGCCAGTGTGTGTGGGCCAAGCAACCTCATTGGGAACCAAGTCTAACCAGCCACGTGGAGATTTACAAAAACTGCCCACAGACTAAGAGTTTGCTGGACCCCCCTTTAGCAGTGCTTAATCCACCATCACACCCATGTACTACAATCATTGTATACTCAGTATCTAAAGTAGGAGTTGCTACTGAGGCTAGTGCACATGCAGAAAGCAATAGTCAATGTAGTGAATTGGATGTCAGGAACTGGAAGCACCATGTGGAGCTCCCTAGGAATGGAAGAAGGCCAGACCATGGAATCCCCTTGAGTATGGGCCATGCACAAAGTGTGTTTGCAAATAAAGATCTCATTGTATGACCAGCCTACTGTATTAATTTGCAAAATACAGCAGGGCTGGCCTTAACAAGCCTGTACAGGATTTCCCCAGCAAAAGCTGGGGACATAGCATCAACTCACGTTTTGCTCCTAAATTGATAGTAGTAGAATAAGTGTTGGCCTACCATGCCCACCTGCAGCTAGTAGGCTTAACTGCCAAAGGCTGTACATCAGTGTGTGTGGGCCAAGTAACCTTATCAGGAACTGGGACTAACCAGCCACTTAGAGGTTTACAAAAACTGCCCACAGACTACTAGAGTTTCCTGGACCCCCCTCTTTAGCAGTGCTTAATCCACCAACACACCCATGAACTGCAATCATTGTATACCAGGGGTTATAAAAAGGAAGGGGTGTGCCTCAAACATGTGCACACTATAAAAGGCTGCACAACTTCCAAAAAAATTCCCTATGGTTGACACAAATAGAAAAACCTTGTCTCAAATATTTTTTTCAAACTGAGTTTTTACACACAAATGTAGTTAAACTGCCCAACTTTCAATTAATAACAACTCCATCGCAAAGCATTTTTTAATCTGGAGTTTCTACACCATCACTTAAACTCTAGTATGGAATAAGAATGTTCAATACAACCTGGGTTTTGGTGGCTGATAAGGCTCTCTATTACTACTAACCCAAAGTAGAAAGCCAACTGTTTGCTCATCAATACTCTATGTATCTGTGAATTGTACTATGTTTCACATGGTCAAAAATACTCCATAGCAATTTTCTGCTTGCAGATAGTGTTTTTGAATTTTGCAGTTCATTTTGACTGAAAGGAATAGAGAATTTTGCTCCAAACATGCAATACAAAATCCAGTCATACATGTCTAGCAAAAAGTTGGCTTCCGTACTAGCTTTCCAGCCCTCAAAACCCCAGATGAACTGAACATTTTTATTCTATAGAGCTTATGTGATGGAGAAGTCCCTTCAAAAAAAGAAAAAATATGATTTTTGATGGAGTAGTTATCAATTGAAAGTTGGGTAGTTTAACTACTAGCGTTTGTGTGTAAAAACTCAGTTTGAAGAAAATTATTTGAGACAAGGTTTTTCTATTTTTTGTGCCACGCATAGGGATTTTTTTCGCGCATTGGCGCAACAACCTTTCTAATTTATGACCTCTGTTCGTGACGTTGTAGCGCATCAATATTCAGTATCTAAAGTAGGATTTGCCACCGTTACTGACACTACCGTAGTGCGCACGCAGAAAGCAATAGCACGGCTCAACGGACCGCAATATATACCGGTAGGGTGTGTTTGATACTTTTGTATTTTCAAAAATACTTTAGTACCACGGATCGTACGTTTATGCGTCCCCTAACAATTACGACGTTTTAGTACTGACCATCGAAAATCAATCCAATTTTCCTCCAATCCAAATTGAATTTCAAGCTACCGTAAACATGCCCCCTAACAATTACTCCGGGAGTAAGACGGAATTTCACCTCCCACTCAAATTGAATTGAGTGTACCAGTAGGCTAACCCAAATTGAATATGAACTCAATTTCGCTCTTTCACGGAGTCGCAATCCTTAGGGGACTCGTATCATTCAATCATTGAATACAACGTACCGTACCGGTAATTACGAGTAATCGTATTTTTGGCTTGATACCATGAACGAAAAATTATTAAAAAACTGTATCATCAACAGATCACCGGTAACTACCAACAGTAACGGTTTCAATTCAATTATGAAGGTCAATAATGGCTTCAAGTCTCAACGAGTTCCGCCCAAGATGGATCAATCTCCAACGTACCGAACCAGTCGGGCAAACTTTTCGATTTTGGCTAACCAAACGTTGACAATATTAAAAATTAGAATCCTTGAAGTTATTTTCGGAGTTGTACCAGTAACTGGCCCGTCCGGGGTTTGCGTACGCAAGGAGGAAAAATCGGCACAGTGCACCCTCGTAGTGCTAATTTTTCCTCCTCGCGAACGCAACCCCCAGACGGCCCTGGTACACCGCCATGTTAGTAGTACAGTATGAAGATTAAATCCTTCATCGACTCAAAAATGATTCGAAATCATCATGCATCTCATTTGTTTGTCTCCCTTGAGATTGCTGAAATCCTGATAGATCGTACAGCTTGTTCTGGTGAGGTTGGTGATGTTGCATCCCATTGTCATCCTCAATACTACCCGACATGCTGCCGTCGATTCGTAGTAATCCACCTAAAGAGTCACCACGGTTCTGAAGCATGTGCTGATCCCGCTCCTGTTGTTTTCGGATATCATACTCGCCGCCACCAACGCTTTCGTTTGGCTGCAGCAAACCTCTGAGGGAATTATCATTGAAGTGCTGATTCGACATGTTCGAATTTTGAAAATCATCGCCGATTCCGACATTGTTGACGGTTTCCGTTCTCAGAAAAGCACTAGTTCGTTGACCATTGTCTTGATTTTGTTCAAATTACCGTCCTGCTCTCACCGGCAGGCTCGAACATACTTGTAACGCCATTCAGCCCAGAGAACGAACCATAAATCGATTGTCTACCTCCGAAATCTCGGTCAAAGCCAGAGCTTTGCGACGATACGAAATCTGAAGAAAAGTTGTTGTTGTTGTTGTTGTTGGTTTTGGTATTTTGGATCGATGAATGAGTTACAGCGCCATCGTCAGCAAATACTGGATCATCCATCTCGGAAAAGTCCTTCATCAGTTGGTTCATACGTCGCTGTTGTTGCTTCAACGCGTCCAATTTCCTTGTAACTTCTTCGAGCTGCCTGAACTGCTCCCTTTCCGATTGTTCCATAGTTGACATCCATTGACGCTGTGCTTCTGTGCCATTTCCAGGTTGAAGTTGTTGTGCCGAATATGAATGTTGTGGGTTACTACTACCACACCTCGTCGGAAGCACTTGGTTCAGAAGTGTTGTCATGTTCGTAGTGTTGACATCAATCATTCGACTACTTTCGTCCCGAGCCTTTTGCAACTCTAGGAGTTGTCGCATTTGCTGTTGCTGCAAACGCAATAGAATTTGATGTTGGTGATTCTGTAACTGCGGTTGCTGCTGCTGCTGCTGCTGCGGCTGTCCAAAGAACTGTTCATTGCCTTGTTGAAGACCTGGAAGACTCTCGAGCATCGTATCGGGTGAAGCTTGTGAAACATTAACATTGGCATTGCCGGAACTCAAGTTTCTGTTGATATCGTCATCTCCGGCACTAGGATTCAATTGGTGACCCTGCGGTTTTGTGTTTCTATCACGATCAAGGCTTGGTACTTGTCTTACGACGTTATCGCCTCCATACATTCCCGCTCGGAAATGAGGTTTGCAGTCAATAAAGCCCATCTTGCTGACGCAAGATATTTTGCTGCCTTTGAATTACGTCGACTTGTGTTGTTCGACTGCTGCCATGAGTTGAACTGATCGAATCTGATGGATTGAACGAACTCGTCAACGAAGCCGATAGGGATGCCGAAGATGATGTTGCCAACGATCTTACAGAGTCAGTGAGACTCGTACTGCTACAAAGAAGGCTGTTCTGTCCAGACATCATAGCGTCGTGTTCATTCTCTTTCTTTTCTTTCCACACTACAACTTCCTTCTTGTATCGGATTTTTTCTTCTCCGGCGTACTTGTTGTAGATTGCCTTTATGCTAGGATCGATCACTTTCCATTTGGCAGCGATCGCACGTGCAAGATCTCCAAAACTTATCTGTCCGTGACTTTTTCGATCTTGTCGCTTCTTCGGCCCGCGATTTTTTGATTTGAGAAGTTTTTTGACGCTTTCCTCAATTTCCTCGGGCGTTGGGTCGTCTGAATTTCCTGACACAATCCGTTCGCGTTGATTCTCTATGGTAAATAAAGATGCAGCGAGAAGCGGGGATTAGAAAGCACTGAAAACGGGAAGAGAATACAATCAGTTTTCACTATTACGCATGTTGTGAAAGATCTAGAAAGATAATACTCACGAAAAAACATATTGTATGCACTCAGAGGTCGCATCGGTTTGTCCTTTGGCTTTTTCCATGTTCTTTTCTTTTTTGGGTCCGGTTGGAATCCAGAGTCTGACGAATCCACAAGCGCCTTCTCTGCATTCGTTATTGTAGAATCCCACGTCTCTTTTCGCCCACCCATGACATTGACGCTCATAGTCATAGTGTTCAAGGATTGTTCGTTTTTCTGGATTGACTTCAAAACACACGGTCTGAATGCTTCCAAATTATTAGTTGGTCAAATGTGACTTGAATGTCGATAAAAAGGGTTTCCCAAAAGTTATGAGGACATGGGAAGTACGGTATCTAGCGATTGAGTTATTTTTGATGAAACAAATATGTGCCTTTTGTATGCGGGCCCGCGGACAAAGGAACAAAGCGGTTTGAGTAATTAAAGCGTGTTGTTTTTCAGTTGTGGATAGTTCCGTAGTGAAGTACGAGTACTATCTGATCTAGATACCGGTAGGTAGGGGCCCAGAGTTTTTATGAGCATGATGTAGACAGGGGGTCGTCTCGGTAGTCAGCGTCAACTGAAATACCGTGTTTTCCACGATTAGGGGTGGGTGGGTCTGCCCTACGACCAATAGTCGTAGAATTTTCCGTTATTCGCTTTGCAGAGGCGAACAACGACTTGTTCTCCGAAATGTCTTTCGACATTTTAAAGGGCAACAACTAGAGTATCAAGCTTATTTAAAAAATAAGATGTCAGATGACCACCACCTTTCAACCCTGACAATTCTCCGATTGCAATGTTGATCTACCGGTACGTAGCGTGCATCGCTGGAGCGTAAACTCGTTTCCAACCTTTCCGAGCGTGTCGTACGAGACCCTTTTAGGTTATCATACCTACCGGTATCGTCCGTAGAAGGACTAAAATGTTAGTTAAGCGCTTCTTGTCCTGGAAATGACATCTGGGTTCTGAAAATCATGTACCGTACCGTACAATTACCTGACTGAGAGTGTGCCGTGAACTGGCCGTAAAACCGAACCATCTTGTTAACCGACTGTTAACTCCTCAACTACTCGTAATTACTCGTGGTTAGTCTATTCTCTAAACCGAGTTTTCAATACCGTTTGATAGACATGCTGGTACTAACGTCACGCATACGGTAGAAATAATTATTGAAATTCAGTGAGAATTCCGAACCAGTCGTTGTTGAGGAATGGATTAAAAATAATACGAAGTACGTATCTGTACGAAGTACTTCGTAGTGATTTTCTCCCCAGGGCTTCGTGAAAGAATTGGTGGAGTTGTTAAGTGAACGTTGAACACTAACCCTAAGTTGAAGACGTAACCGTCTTGACGGAGTGTACTGGGGGGTTGGGGGGGGACGTAGAAATACTATTAGAAAAGAGTTGAAATAATTATTTACGGAAATGAGATGCTTTGTCTAAAAACAATAGTAATATTTAGTGGCGCGCGTTCATTTTTATGGTAACAAACTCTCATTTTTATGGTTGCACGTAACCATAAGATTTAAAACCTCAGTAGATCAAAAAATCACACGATTAAAATCTGTTTCAGATCAAGTTAATCAAGTGTACAGCACTTTTTGATTTGCGTCACTCAACTCGTCATCCCTAGTCGGGAAGCAATTGGGTGATTCCCGAAATAGTCTGGGTAGGGGCCCAGATTCAATCTGGGCCCGGACCCAGATTTAATTCTGTACCATTTTCACCCAGATACTGGTTGACGTCAGCTCACGTCAACCAGTATCTGGGTCCCTACCCAGATCTTGCCCGGATTTCCTTAGGAATCCAAGCTCATGTTAATATTTAACTGAGTACGTTTTTTGTGTATGTGCTTGGTTATTTAATTTCTTATTTAAAATTCCGTATTCCAAAAATGAGATGTTGCACACTGGCCCGCCAAAATCTGGGTATGGTGATTTTCATTCCCAAAATACAAAAATCTGGGCCCTTACCCAGACTATTTCCGGAATCACCCATTATCCAAAACCCTGTTATTTGTGTGAAGTTTTTTGGATTTTTGCATCTGGACTTTATTTAGCGGTACTCGGGACACATCGTCAATCAAGCGTAATGTACCGCTCAGAATCATAGAATCAATTGAATCATAAAAATTGAATTGAATTATGATATGCCGGTCACCAAGTGCATATTATTTGTTGACAGAGGATGTGTCTTACGCACTAGACTTGATAGTCTAATGCGCTCAACATGTTTTTTCCAACAATTTCATGCCACTTGTGATGCAACAAGCTTCAAATTCAAGATTGAATTCATCATTGCAAGACAACAATACCATTTCAGATTAACTATACTCATGGAGGAAGCCTTGGCACCTTATAGTACACCACTGTGAAACGATCCGCAGGTTTTTGCACACATGATGTACAGGTGGGCTTTGTCTCCATAAAGCGACTATTCTACCCCCCCCCCCCCCCCCCCCCCCCCCCAAAGGTGAAGGATGGAAATGACAACTTACTATGGCTGTTGATTTGTCTGCAAGTTTGCATAATCCAACACCACTACTACTTCCATGCTAAAAAAACAATGGTAGAAGGCACTGTAGTATTGGTATGAGCAAACAATTTGACATAATTGTTGCCGTTTTGCCATTGTTGTTGTTGTTGTTGTTGTTATTGTTTTGCAATTGTAAAAGAACAGAGTGTTGGCCAGAAATAGTACAATCAGACTTGTTAGAAATGGTACAATTTGTACATCTACGAGTCTGACTTGTTGTACTTACCGTCATCTACTCTGGAACAAAATGGTGGCGTCAAAAAACCAATCATCGTTGTGTTCAAAAATGATGGTCGTCAGTCAAAGACAAGAGGAGAGCCATTGAGAAATAAAATCGTGCTTGTTAGAAATAGCTAGTCCAAATTGTACACGTACCGGTACGTCGGAATTAATATACTTACAGCCATCTACTCTGACAAGAATTTTTGTCGTTGTCGAGCGTCAAAAACGTCGTTGTCAAAACGTCGTAAAAGATGAGAGAGCTGTTGAGAAATAAAATCAGACTTGTTAGAAATAGTGCAAATTGTACATGTCTGTGTCCGAATCAATATACTTACAGCCATCTTATACTCTGATACGAATTTTTGCCGTTGTCAAAACGGTGTCGTAAAAAACAATGTCGTCCTTGGCAAAACGTTGTCAAAACGTTGTCAAAACTTTGAAACGTTGTCGAAACGTCATCAAAGATGAGAGAGCCTTTGAGAAATAAAATCAGACTTCTTGTTAGAAATAGTGCAAGTTGCACATCTGCATCGGAATTAATATATTTACAGCGGGCATCTACTCTGATAGGGCTAGAGCCTCAGAATAGGTTTTTCGAATCTTTGGGAGCCTCAGGTAGGTCACAAATTTGGCTATTAGTGCTACTCGGCCTTGTTATCAGGTCTTTTCTATGTACTAATGTTTGAATGAGACTCATGATTGGTTCCTTTCCTATGTAAACTTAACTGTCTTTAATTGATCGTTATATCTATATTCAATTTCCTATGGACGTCAATATTTTTTATTCCCCGTACCTTTGGCGGTCATTGATCTGACCCAAAAATAACGCGCCAATTGTCATTCTTCCATTTATTTTCATTATTTTGTTTTTCTTTATCCCACAAAATAATTCCCAATACTTCATGACAACACTTATGATTACTTTCTTTACCTCTCGTTGTGTTGCAGCGCTCTCACTTTTTACTCCAACATTCCTTTTTCTTTGCGTTTGACCATGCCGTCTTCCAAATGCAATGGCTCCAGTATGTTGTCCCTCCTTATTATATTTCCTGTTTATATTTGTTTCCAGTTGCGCTTCTTAGGATCTTGCCCACCAACATTCAACTCACTCAATTTCTCATTTTCCTTCTCTGCACAGATTGGCTGTTTGTTGACAAACACCGTTTACACCATTCTGTTTCAGAATCATTTTATATTCTCCAACACATTTCCAACACATCCTTCCCCTCACTTTACGTCATTGGTTCTTCTGGCAATGTCTATACCATAATTACTTCACGCAAAACTATTGTCTGTTTGTGTCCTGATACCCATTCAGTATGCAACCACATATTGTTCCTACTCACCAATCTACAAATCCCTGTTTCTACAGGCCTGCAAACAAAATCCCTATCACTTGTTTAACTCTGCTTAAGGACCTACAAGTCATCTCTCAGCACTTACACCATCAAGCTTTGCCTTTCCCTCATGTGGCAACCTTGTGTACAATGCCAACAATCAACACTTCATTCTCCTCTGATTATCTGCAATATTTGTTACTCTGGTTCTTATTATTCTCACAATTACCATGACTTGAATACATGTCCTCAATGTGAATTGCAATGGACCCCATATGCTTCTGAGCTGGTCGGTCTATATTGCAATTTTTCTTCCGTTCTGATGAGAAATGGATTTCAACAAACTCATCCTCTACCTCAACCAACTATTCCCACCTATGATACAACTAAATCCTCCCTCTCCTCCTCTAAAGATATTCCCGTTGTTGCATCCAGCTCAAACACGCACATTATTCCCTCCTCACATTCCCCTTATCTTCCCATAACTACTGTCTTTTGGAAATTATCTGAGAATAACGGCATCTAATTTCTTGGTTTCATGCACCATGCACCATATTATAATTATAATTCATTATTTTATTCTTTCTGCCAATCATTGTATACGTTAGAAGTCATATTCTTATTCATTTTTTTCATTTAATCTCTGGTTGATTCATCTTTCATTCTACTTTTGTTCTCACATTCACCATTGATTTTGACCACCATGATGACAAACTTGGTAAATAATCTTTCCATGCTGTCTTGTTTTGTTCCGTTTCTTTCCTTTCAATTGCTTTATTCTTCTCCTCTTCCTCTTTGTTTTTGACTATGACTTCCTCTTGTAATGCTGCAACCATTGCACCTGCTTCCTCATCTACTTCATTCTTCTCCTCTTCCTCTTTATTTTTGCTTGTAACGTCCTCTTGTAATGCTGCAACCATTGCAAATGCTTCCTCATCTACTTTATTCTTCTTCTCTTCCTCTTTGTTTTTGTCTGTAGCGTCCTCCTGTAATGCTGCAACCATTGCAACTGCTTCCTCATCTATTTTATTCTTCTCCTCTTCCTCTTCATTTTGTCTGTAGCTTCCTCTTGTAATGCTGCAACTATTGCAACTGCTTCCTCATCTACTTCATTCTCACTCTCTTTTTCATTATCTGATTCTTTCTTACCATTTGAATTCTCATCAGAATTAACATCTTTGTAATTTGGTTTCTTTATACCTGGCCGCTGTAACTTTTCTGTTGGAAGTTTCTCTCTGTTGTCATCCTTCAATACATTTTTTTGCATACAACAATTGTTCAACTGTCATATCTTCAATGGCGGTAATTTCCTGTAGAGTATGTTCCGGTGTTTGGTTGTCCAACTTGATCCGTTTCTCAATCAGCTCTTCTTTCCCCTTCTTCTCCACTAGGGTCATCAATGCCTGCTTGCTGTTAGAATATAACCGTACATCCTCTTTTTTTCCATTTCATTGAGTACCACTCTTAGAATCTTCTTTACTTGCCCCTTCTGCTTTCCTATCTTTCTTCTTCTTTGGACTTTTCATCTTATTACTGTTTTTTGGACCTGAAGGTCTTCCTCTCTTCTTTGACGGTACTCTGGCACAATTCTCATCCTTTTTGCAGCACAAGGTACACAATTCCCCCATGCATTTATGGCACGTTTCCTTTATGTTGGCACACCTCTCACACGCTTTATTCCATCCGCGTGGTGCTTCCCCCCCTCCATCCCAATATTGTCCATGTCATTATCTTTGTCATTATTGTCATCGTAGGAACCATCCCCATTAGTATTGAAAAGCAGATTGTTCTCATCTCCGTTCTCATCTCCCGTTTTATCCCCAACTACCTCGTTGGTGTTATCTTTTGGTTTATTCTTTTTTGCGCTCCCACTCGTTTCCACCCCAATTCCTTTATCGTTATTGTTGTCGTCATTGTCGCATTTATTCCTGCTAGCACTGCTTACTGCATTGTTTTCATCACCTGTCTTATCCCCAACTTCTTCATTGGCCTTTTTTTTGTTTTATTCTTATCTCCGCTCCCACCTGTTTCCACCCCGATTCCCTTATTGTTCTTGTCCTTGCCCTTATCTTTGTCCTTGTCGTCATCAACATTAGAAATGCTTAGCTGATCATTATCCTCACCCGTCTTATCCCCATTTTCTTTGTCAGCATTTTCTTTTGTTTAATCCTTTACATCAATCTTTGCTAGACTACAAGTTCAATGTCTTTTTAAAAACACCCACAATGCTTCTCTCTCTATAGTACCCATGATGTTCCACAAGTCCAAATTTGCTTTATAAGTCGCATTCCACGGTAGATTGGCTTCCAGAATTGCTCATGTTGCTTTCTGCATACAAACTTCTATGGGTATGGCATAACCACACGCCTCTAATGTTGTTTACCATAGAGTTTCGAGTTGTTTGAAGTAATTGTCCGCACCCTCATTTGGACACCATTTTAGATTCAAAATTTGGTCCAGCTTTCGTTCAAGCATTCGCTTTTGTTCTCCATCCGTCATTTCACTCAGGTAATTTGCACGGGGTTTTGTATCCATATATTCTTTAGCCATCTCTTTTATTGATTTATCACCAGCTACTGCTTTTTCTTTTAGCCATTTGTTTTCATGGTACATGGTTTGTAGACTTCCATTCCAATGCTATTTAACATCTATCCAATTTTGCTCCCTCATACTATCATCGTCAGAAGCTTGCTTTTTTACCCAATTATTATGTATGACATACATTTTGCTTCCCTCATGCTCGCAGTTACAAAACTGTGTTACTGCAACTTGCATCATGATTGCAACCAGCACATCAAAATTTTCAATCAATTCCAAGTTATTGGAAAAGGTCTCCATGTGTGCAAAGTTATATTCCGTTTATATTTGTGTTCTTCAATGTATTCCAGTACACATTTGATGCCCCCCTACTCTCTTCATTGTCCATTTTTTCAATCACATCATACATCTTGTATGTTTCAAAATCATCCTTCAGAGCTATCTTCCAATCCCTCTCTCTAAATTATCTTTCAGCTCGTGAATTATCCAACCACGTGTCATAGGATTCACTATCTGAATAGTATACCACTTTTTGTACATTTTGTACATGGCTGCTAGTTGAAAAATCCAATGAACTTTATTACAGGTCCACATTATATTCTTTTCTTGAGCACCTGTGATATCTATCCACTCCACATATGCTTTATTCATATCTTCTGTTGGCAGATTTACTCTATAAAATGTGTATGATGCTTCCTCCATACAAACCACTACTGGTAAGGTATAACAACACTTCTTTTGTTCTTCCCTCAATACGTCTTTGAATTTCTTGAAGTAATACTCCGCACCTGTAGAATCACCTTTTGGACAATAAATCAAATTTGAAATCTTTTCCAGCATTTCTTCAATCAGTTACTTTTGCTCTCCATCCTTTTTCCTCTCATGAATTGTACATGGGGGATGGTATATGTATATGCTGAAGCCTTTGCACTAACTGAACAATCCCCATTTCTTGCTTCGTCATGTTTCTCCAATTGTTGTTGATATTCCATGATATCCTCATCCGTGCTATCGTTAATTTTGTTCACCTTCACCCCGCGGTACAATGTTTTTCAATGAGTATTCCAATGCTGTTTAAAACTAATCCATTTTTTCTCCTTCATACTGTAATCATAATAGTAATTACTGTCACACTTCACCCAATCCTAATGTATGGCATACATTTTGTTTGGCTCATGTTTGCAGTTTAAAAAACTGTTACTGCAATCTTCATCAAAATTGCTGTCGGTACTTGAAAATGATACTTCAATTTCACGTATTCAAAATAATTGTCCAATATTTCAAAGTTCGATTCCGCTCCATTGGTTCTCTGCATATATATGACGCTTGAATTGTAAGCTATCATGGCGGTTATACATTTTTTCTTAGGATCGTCCATTCCTTCAATGCTTTTCAACACATCGTCTGTCTTAAAATAATCCTCCAGATCTGTGAGTTTTTGGTGATGAGTAATACCCGATGCAGCCATTTTGTCCAATGATTCTTCTATTTCAAGATTCTTCAGCATATCCATCAGGGTTGTAATCAAAGTTGACTCCTCAAATTGGAGTGCTTCTGCAAGAGTAATACCCGCTTCACCCTCTTCGTCCAATATCTTTTTTCTCTATGATCCGTCATGTACAATACTAAGTAATTGTTTTCGGGGGTTAAACATAGTCTGTCAATTTGCTTCCCTATCAATTGTTGGAGTTTTGTCATATTACTTTTTCTTCACCAATTCAATCAATGATACCGTTATTTTATTATCCGTTTTTTTGGTTCGTTTCAACAAACTATTCTTGTATTGTTCTGGTTTCTTTCCTGTTTTAATATTTGTTTGAGTTATTTTTCCTCCTGCTCTTATTTTTGTACCTTTTATGCTTTTATGTCGGTGTTTTTGTTACTCGTACTTCAACCTCGCGTTGGTTTTACTTTTATTCCGTTCCTTGCCCATTTCTTGTAGTAACCCGTGTGTGTTTTGTTTTTAGTTTTGTCTCTTGCTCTGCCCCTCTTTTTTCTACTAATATTTGTATCATAATTAAGGTTAATATTGTCATCTGGTTAATTCACTGTTGAATGTTTCACTTTAGCCAATTCTATATTTTGTTATCTCATTTTTATCACTATCACGCCCGCATGTCTGACTCCAACTAGCTACTCGTTTTCTTATTTGATTAATTACGGGATTTATTTTTAATACATCCATTGGTTGATCACCTTTACTTTTATGTAGTAATGTATGTCCCATAGTATGGGAGTATTGTCATTGTTAGCAAGTGTCCCGCCTTCCGCCTCCTCAAATAAACCAGCCCAGTATACTCCAAATATTTTTGCTTTCTCATCCCTTTGATATCAATTACAATGGGTAGGTCATTATCATCATTTCAGCACGGCACATCAATGACAATAGTCACTTCTGACGTATAATTAGTTCACGTCGGGATTTTTTTACCAATGAAGTCCTCTACGTTCCATTTACATACTTTGTTCAACAACCAGGATGGTAGCGATAATTTTTTCACCACAACACATTGCACAGCAATGGGTTAACCTTTACTTGATTATTCACTGACTTTGCCTACAACATCGAGATCTCCAACTTGGCATATAAACTATGATACATTTTCTCAACAAATGATTTGTTCCTGGATGTAACTGCCAAAATAACAGTTGATCCTCCTTGTTTATCTTCAGGTCATCTCCTGTCAGTTGTTCCTGCCATTCTTTCTGATATGTACAAACCTTTGTATCAGTGTCGGAAAAATGACTTAGTTACTAAGAGGACCATATCTGTCTCTGGAGTATGTTTGTATCGCGACTAGGTACGGAATGTCAGTAATCCTAGATCTTTCATGTTGTTTGACCACTACAACACCTTCAAAACAAAAGTCAAAGACAAGATATAACAAAACACGTCAGACTTTTGCCTTCTATACGACCTGGCCAGTGTACAACATGGATACCACAAGACAGCAAAGTTATTGCCCAAAAGCGGTGAATTCCCATTATCTTCTGTAACAGATTTGGAGGTATCCAATTGGAATGATATTGCATGTATATCCCCATTTTGGCCAGATATTTGTCACAATGTTTTGCAGCAACTCTGCCAGAACATCAGGTTTTTGATTTCATTCTATCTGATGACTAGCAAAGGTATTGATTTGGCAATGAATAATAATTTCTTGCCCGGCAAAAAGAAAAAACTGAGGGATGTCGTTTGTGTGAAGCAAAAATAGAGTGTTGTCTTTGTTACCAAGATTATTGTCTATGGTCTGTGAATAGTCATATTATTTTGGAAAACATTGATCGTGTCTTTGGAGGTTACTGGAAGGGTTTTCATACAAATAGGCAACGCAGGCAATTTGACCTTGGCAAAATTTGCAATTCAATCAAACGGATGGTTTTGTGGTTTTCCAAAGCCTCCTCTCTGTGTTCTCGACAGATTAAACGATATCTTCCCAAACATTGACTGACAAAACTTGTTGGTCTGTTCCCCCTTGGCTAATATTTTGGTGTTATTTGGGGTTATTTGTTACACAATGACCTAATTATTTTCCCGATAAAAAACCTTTCAATAGTCTCATTTCCATCAGTTGTGTTTTTTGAATCCATTACTATGCCCATTTTTTACATTTGTGCTTCATGTCAGTAGTTCGGAACCAGAAAAACCCACTATTGTTAGGCTCATTGAAAAGTAGGAACATTGCGAAACAAATGGTTTTGGTGTTCACTTTTTTAGAGGGGGGGGTCTAACTTGTACGATTACCTATCGTCGCGCTGCGGCACTCCAAAATTCCCGGGTATAGCCAGAGTTTTGTATATGGGCTAATGTATGGTAGTTAAAATTACAGTTCTAAGTATCCAATTTCAATGACCAGGATACCGTTGGAAACGTTATGATCTCCTCTTTAAAGCCATGTGCTTGGCTTGCCGGCTTAGCTGTTGAGGACCAAGTTATCACTCTGTTAACAAAGCACTACTTCTTACTAGGAGAGTATGCTGGGACTAAAAGACAAACTGGGGAATCTGGGCATCCTTTTTCCCGTGCTTAGATCCACTGGATTGAAAATTTTTGACGGTGTTATTGGCCAATTTTGCCAATTTTGTACCGTACACCGATTGAATAGAATGCGCACACAGAGAGTTTAAAATAGCGCCCATACGGACACTTTCACACGGTAAAATGGATGCCAGGGGTATGTGCGCCGCAGCCCGACGATACACAAGGTATGGGACCGAGCGCCGGAGGAAGAAGTTAATCCCATCACTTTTTCAATACATGGACACAAGAGTCGACAAAGAGGGGACCAACTCATACGACTCCCACCAGTTTGCTCATACATAATCGGGTGTTGTCCACGATTTACAACACGTTTTGCAGAAGTTGCACGCTAGCTCTGTGAAGGCAATCTAATTTGAAACAGCCATCTTATCCATAATTTCTATTTTTTGCAACTTGCAAAAGGAATCTACACTTTGTTCACAGATTGACAATCTAACCGGCCATGGTATTTTCCAAAGTACAGATTCTTCAAACTCTTCAAGCCAAAATTGAGAACAAACAGACTTGCAAAAGGAATCTACACTTTGATAACAAATCAACAATCCAACCAGCCATGGCGTTATCCAAAGTACAGATCCTTGAAGCTCTTCAAGTCAAAATTGAGAACCAACAGATTGCACTAACCAATCCAGACAATCCAAATCCATCTGTCCTCCCAAGCGTAGCGAGTCCAAGTCAACAGGAAGATGATGGTATTGATTTGGATCTGGATTAAGATTAAGATTCGGATTCCGATCCTGATTATAAGAATACTCCAGAATATCAAAGGTGGAGATTACTCCATGATTGTAAGATTCCTCCAGAATATCAAAGGTGGGACTTGGCTGTGTCTCTTGCTGAAAGTGATCCAGGGTGAGATCGACTACTTTCTCTCCATGGAATCAACCACAAACACATCCCGAACTAACTTATTTTGTCATTTCCAAAAATGTACAATCGACCACATCATATGGAAGGAGTCAATCTTCTGAGGGAGCAAGATTATCAAGAAGCAATTCAGCAATGTCGGGATGAAATTCGCTGTCAGGATGAAGAGGCAATTCTGTTTGGGAGTAAATTCTGCTCTAAGACCCACTTGTTGACAGCAAACGCAGAAGAAGAAGAAGAAGAAGAACAGATAAAAGTGTTGTCTTGTCAGAGAGCAAACTATGCTTCTTGTTGTCAGAAGAAAAATGTTGTCGGAAGTTTTCAAGAAGCAAAATACCACGTTTTTCTAAAAATGGTGTTTTCTGATCTATTTCCCATGATACCTTTTGAATGGATACACTACAGCCAATGAGGGTGATTTGGAGTTTTCAGTAATCTTAACGCAACACAATTATGAATCAATTTTTACTGTTAAATATCATAAATATTTAACCCTAATAATATGTTTAAAAAATAAATTGCACAATTTGGGTTTACCTATCATCGAATAAAAAATTGGGGATAATACATCATTTGTTCAGAACCTATTGTCAGGTCCATTTCTGTCAGTCGTGCTATTTGGAACATATTGTCAGGTCCAATAATCATAATTTGAATTTTAAAAAAAAAATGCGGTTAATACATCATTTGTTAATACATCATATGTTTGGAACCTATTGTCAGGTCCATTTCTGTCAGTCATGCTATTTGGAACATATTGTCGGGTCCATTTCTGTCAGTCATGTTATTTGGAACATATTGTCAGGTCCATTTCTGTCAGTCTTGCTATTCAGAACATATTGTCAGGTCCATTTCTGTCAGTCGTGCTATTCAGAACATATTGTCAGGTCCAATCATCGTAATTCAAATTTCCAAAAAGAAAAGAAATATTTGCGGTTAATACATCATCCGTTAATACATCATACATTTGGAACCTATTCTCAGGTCCTTTTCTGTCAGTTGTGCTATTCGGAACATATTGTCAGGTCCATTTTTGTCATTCGTGCTTTTTGGAGCCTATTCCCAGGTCCATTTTTGTCAGTCCCACTAGTTGTTAAAGGTAATGTAGTATTACGTGGTACGCAATACGCAATACGCAATACACGACAATACCTAGGGATGGCATGGTCATAACAAACATTGTTGGGTCATTTTTTTCGACATGACAATCATTATCAGATTTTTTTTCTCTTTACACACATATCAGGATTTTTCCAAATCCTATTCCATGCCGAATCATGTCATCCAAAACCGGCAGCGTCAGCAATCTTCCGCAGAGTCGCAACAACAACACCAAAATGTCACAGCTACTAACAGTGGGACCGGTCTTGTCTCAAACACAAAAGTAGTTTTCATTAAGTGTCATACAAAAAGCTTATCCAAGCGTGTGTCCTCTAATAAGAAACAAAATGATTCAACACGCCATTACATGGATCCTGCATCATTTGCAGAAGTAATCAAGATCCACAAAGAGGACATGGCATACTAAAAAAAGTCCAAAAACAATGTCTCGAATCCGAATAAACCAAGGCTTGGAATTTGATTTGGAAACAAGCTGGGCAAGTTGAGAACAGGAAGAAAAGGATTGGAGGTCAGTTTTGGAGGGATTCTCAATTGTCCCACTGTGCTATTGCCAAAGTAAATGTGAATTCCAACAATACGGGTATTGAAAATGGACAAGCGGAAAAAGTCATCTTCAAGGTTGGAAAAGAGTCCCCAATGAACAGTCACAACAATAATCCAGACTACAATGATGAATATGACAATGTACCACTAATCAGATTGTTGAAAAAGCTCTAATTAAATTGATGTTATCACATATTTGATTATTATCAGGGACAAATACTTGTTTTCATTTATTTTTTAAACTACTTGACCCTCAAAGGGATTCTTTCTGATCATTCTGTACTGCTTCACTTTTCCTTTTATGTTTATTTAAAGAGTATTTGTTCAGAATTTGTTTTGTTATTCCTGCTTTTTCATAATGTAATGTACTGACCTCCTCTAGACATTCTGTACTAGATGCCCCATTTCCATTGACAACATACTATACCCATGATTCACCAAAGTTTTGGGTGATTTAGTCTCCTCCAATTTAGTCTCCAGTGTAGTCTTTGGTGAGCCCGTTGACTCTCCTTTGGGATTTTTCTCCTCAGTAAAAGCTTTCTCATGGTTTGCCACCTTTTCCACCGATGACCTACTATCCCCTCTATTTTGCAAAGTTTTGGGAGATTTAGTCTCCTGTAATATTGTCTCCGGTGTAGTTGTTGGTGACCCCGCCAACTCTCTTTTGGTAGGACGATCAAACTTCCGTCCCCCTTATTGGTGTTAAATGAATCCACTAGTTTCTTGCTCACCAACACACCCACTTTCGTAGTTTCAGACTTTGATTCCTGTACAGAGTATGTCGTAGACAATTTTGTTTTAAAGGACTTTGACATTTTATTATCCGGCTTCAATGCATTGTCCTCCATTTTGCGTTTTTCTTCCTCATCACACCATACACCTAACAACTTGGAATTATCCTCCCCACAATCCTTTGTTAAAACATTGGAGATCTTCCCATCTACCCCCTCTATACCTAACTGGTTTACAATCTTCTTTTGGGAGTCATGGTGAAGTCAAAATTAATTGATTTCCTATATTCTTCCTTGTCACGGATAAATACTTGTACAACATATGATAGAATAAATGTACCGTCTGTGAGGCCAACATAGAAATCATGAAGTACCAAAGAGAAATAGTGTAGTTGCTCAACCATGCATTAGGCATATCTCCAGGTGCCAAAGAATCGAAAGCCCGATAGTCATCAACAAAAGTTTCATAGCTATCCTACAACGTTTTAGGCAATCCACGAGGACAAGATCTCTCGTACTGTTTTTGGTAATTTTTTGCAGTACCTTCCTTGAATATATCAACAAACATTGGCCACGACTTTTTGGCAACCTTTTCAATCAAGAACTGAGAAATAGGCAGACCCAAAAACCTTGACAAAAACCTACAGTTTTTGTTTAAGTTGTTTGCATGTTTCTGCCTAGGAAGAAAAATGGCAAAGCAGTGAGCAATTTTGCTACCAACCTATACTAGTTTCAAGTCTAAGCCATCCTTGTCTTCCTCTTCCCATTCATCAAAATATGATAAAACTGCCAATAGGCCTGCTAGGTTACACTGAAAGTAAAGACCCATCAGTGTACTTTTGTCTGGTTGTGGAAGAGATAGTTCCTCTGAGTACTCACCGGAAGAATAGCATATTGAATAACAGTTCAAACCAGTTTTAGGACAAGAATGGTAAGCAATGTCAACATTACTTTCCAATGCATGACTGAACACCAGTGATATTAGGATCTTTCCCAGTTTGGGTAGTTGGATATCAAGCCTGCGATCACCATTGATGCAAGTACCAAGCCAAAGAACACATTTGTCAACAATTGCCAATCCTTGTTTATACTCATAAAGGTCAACCTTGTTGTAAAAAGTCTGACTATCAATTTCAAATTGCGGTTTGGGTGTATTGCCGGTTGTACTTCAGATGTATTCTGGCGGCATTATAGTAACACTGAACCCATATATTACCGTACTTACATCCACATGAGACTTACTACTGTAGGACCCTTCCGAATCAGCTTTTTTACCCCGCGCGCGCGTGATTTTTGGTGAATAGTTAGTACAATGAAACACGACTGACTGAATGAGAAGTTCTCAGTCAGCAACTCTGCTGGCGAGCTTCGATAGATTCAGTATCGGTTCTGTATGATATTGTATTATTTAATTGTCATTGTTACATGCATGCCACTTCTCAACGGTCGCGAAATTGAATCGTGTTCCTGGGCAGGTTTTTTATGAACCTCGTACTCACCAGAAAGTTACCAGAATTGCTACCAGAATTCTGGTAGCTTTCTGGTAGATTTCTGGTAGCTTTCTGGTAGCTTTCTGGTAGCGTTCTAACACTTCTGCTGCCGCTGCTGTCACTTCTCCTCCGCCTAATCCTAGTACTATGACTCGCGATGAATGACTACTACTAGTAGTAGGTGCCAGCGATGCCAGCACCACCAGTTCCTCCTTCGATTCAACTGATTCCTCAATAGCTTCTTCTGGAATCGATCCAATCAAGACCTTCCTTGAAGCAAAATCCCATCTAGATGATCTTCAAAAGTATTTGTTTCAGTGGGAACACGAGCAAGAAGAATAAACGTTCTATCCTTCACAAAATAGCAGACATTCTCTCTAGCAAGAAGTAAAACTAGTAGTACAGTAGTAGCTACCTATTTCTATTAACGCTAGTAGTAGTACTGTAGTCAAAGCAAAATCGCAATCAAAATTGCAATCGAAATTGAACCCGAACCGGAACCCGAAGGGGCAGGCGCCTTTTTTGCACCTCAAGAACAACTCCGGTTGGAAGAGTTGGAGAGATAGGTGTGTTAGTAATGTTAATAGAAATTGGTGCAGTAGTTTTTTTCTTGCTAGAGAGGAAGTATACTATTTTATTGAGGCTTAGAAGTAGTTTACATCATATTCAAGTCCATCGTCAAAGGTGGTCTCCCCACTTGCAAACTTGAGCTGTGTAATTACAGCAACAGCATTGAATCACATTCCATGCTTCTGCATCATTCCTTGCCTATTTGGTTTCATGTGTCGGAAGTGAATGGTAAGAACATTGAATATCTTCAATCTACCGTTTACTGTTTCATGCTGTGCTCTGGCGTTTGCTTTCATCTTCCTTTGTTTACTTGTCATCCCCATATCTGGAAGCTTCATCTTATCATCCCCCTTGTAACCCCGATCAGCCTCTACTACACCTTTGTCATCGTGCAGTAGTGTACTCAATCCTTCTTTGAATATTGTTGCATCATTTGCACTTCCAACAAATGGTCCATTGATCCAAACAATCCATCCTGTCTTCAAGCAGACTCCAACTTCGTACTTAATACCGGGTCCATTCAGTTTGTGCGAATACATCTGCCGGGAGAAAGGCCATGGCTCATAGGCAGGACAGTCAGTTCCATCTACACTTATGAAACAGTTTGTTGTTGCGATTCCATTCAGACCATCAAATCTGTTGCCAAGACAGATCACATCATCCTTCAGATCCGCAATCCACTCAATAAAGTACCAAGCCCACTTGGAAAAGGTCTTGGCAGAGGGCCATCCGGTAATAGAACAGTGGATCTCCACAGTCAAATACACCTTCAGGTGAATAAGAGCCCACAACAAACGCTTTGGTTCTCCACCAGATTCTATAGGTCCTTGATCTACTAGAATCCTATTCCAAACATCTGCCACTATGGTACCGGATGTTCGTCCGAAACACGCTTTAAATCTCCTAATGACGTCTCTGGAATTCCATTTGCGCCTTTCCGGCCATCAAAGGACTTCTCTTGCGACTCGCTCAATGGTCTCTTCTGTTACCATTCTTGTTTGCTGGGAGCTGAGTGTCTTGTTTTGTTGAGGATGCGAGGGTTTTGAGTTTGCTAGTAGGAGGGCTACGTGCTGTTAGGAGCTCCTCGTAGAACACTACCAGAAAGCTACCAGAAAGCTACCAGAAAGCTACCAGAAATCTACCAGAAATCTACCATAAAGCTACCATGATCCTGGTAGCTTTCTGGTAGCTTTCTGGTAAGTTCATGGTTACTTGGTGGTTCTCATAACACGCGATGCTCTACGACTTAGCGGTTATCTGTCCGTTGAGTCAGTTTGACCCTGTCCGGACCGTTGAGAATGGGTTAGTCTGTTTAGTACTAATATTCTGGCGAAACACGATTCAATCTACAAAGTACTTTGTACTGATTCAGGGTCCAGTAACCAGTGTGTAGCAAGCAAGAGTGGTACTAAACTGCTTGGTTGCCAGCTGGTTGCGCGCGCGCGCAGTAAAAAAGCTGATTCGGAAGGGTCCAGAGACGTGATACAATAAACGAAGGTAGAATTGTAGTAAAAAAGACCCGGTCATTTATCATTCATAGGTTCCTCCAGGTCTTAAAAGAGATTTTTGGAAACCTTACCCATCATTGACATAAGACTAAAGTCTAATCTACCAGCCTTGATTCTTTCTGGTTTGGGTGGTTTCCAGTCAATTGCACAGCCGTAGATACTAGGTATCTGTATATCAGGATCTTGTGGGTGAACAATAATCAAAACACTCTTGTCCTTTTTCCAAATTGGAAACGTTGTTTTGTTGTTATCTCTGCATTCTATTGTCAAAGCTTCTGTAGTGTCACATCAATTTGTCATTTTTCCATTGCAAGCCTCCCCCTTTGTATTTATGTATTGCAGAAGATTGTAACTCTGAGTGTACTTTGGTGGTGGTAGATCTGGCTCAGGTGTGGGAGGAGGACTCTCCCAATTGGTTGCATTGTCGTCTGAATCTGTATTGAAATCGAATCCTTTTTTGATCCAGGTCCTATTTTCTTGGGTGTGCTAGATTCTTCCTTCAGCCCATATAACTCAGCATATGCATAGTCTTGTTCAATATGGCGTTTGATGTCCATGCGTGCACGCTCTTCCCAAAACCTTTTTTCCCCCTCCAAAGATGAAAATTGACCAAGACAATTGGAACAAAAAGATTCGTCTTCAACCTCCTGTTTGTTTTTTTCTCTACGATCATCTTTATTGGTTGTTGGTGATTTGGTAATAAACTGATAGCAAAGTACGCATGGTAATGAAGGGTGGTGATTCATCTTATCCGCGCAAATTTTACAAAATCCAAATTCGTCGTAGCAAAATTGACCAATAATCCCATGGTAATAGGTTTTGCAATCCTTGTTGTAGCACTTTCTTTTTACATCCTTCGACCAAATAGTCTGATCACCAAAATAACAATGAGACACGCTACCACATAACAGTGCACCTGAGTCGCGGTTATTGAAATCTGAACTCGCAGCTTTGCAGTATCCCTTAATTGGATCGTATGTGTACAGCCGTACAAATCACTCTTTTTTTAGGGAACAAATGAAAGTCTTAACTCTGTTGAATTTCAAATCCGACTTCATATTCTTATTTCTCGTAAAAAACTGGCTTACAAAACACTTTGTTCCAGGTCCCTACTTGGTATTTTGGCTGAGATATTGGCAGCGAAAGCTCCATTACACTTTATATTTTTTCGACCATCCGTACAAACTCAAAATTCCATATCACCATGGAAAAAAATTATGACTGACCACTAAACTCAACCAATCCAGCATCCAAACACATTGACGGCTTCCTCTACTGAAGAGCTATCATCCACAACAATTCCGGATCCATTTGGAAAAAATCAAGGATTTACGAACTGATCTTGCACCTCACCCCCATTCCAAATGGCCCAAAATGCCATAAATTATAGGGATCTCTCTCCAGCAGCTTGATACAAAGCGCCACCCACAAATCAATGCGTTGAACCTTGTATCCTATTAGATACCAACACTCCATAAAAAGAACTGACTACAATTTTGCCTCGCGCAATTTTGTCCGACGTTCCAAATTTCCAATGTTCCAGTACTATAAACACGTAGATTTCTACACAAATTTCTTCTGCCATATCTTGCTCCCTTCTACACCGCCCCAAATGACACTAGGACCTACATGTATGAACCAAGACCTGGCCTTTTTCATTTTGCTATCAACTCAGTCTCTTGTTGCCTCTCTTGGTCCCTTTATGTCTCCTATTCACCATTGTCTGCCGGCTGCTGTCGTCGTCATCGTTGGGCACCGAGCACGAAAACCAACACTAATTTCCTACACTGAATCCAGTACTAATTCTACCTACACTGAATCCAGTAGACCAGTACTAAACCCACAAAGCTACTTCTTCGCTATGTTTTTGCGAAGCGCTAACACTTCGATCTGTTTCCAAGCTTCTCCCCCAAGGCTCTTAATTATCTTTACTTATCGCCCGCTCTACTCTGTTACGCTCAACTTTCTTCATTCCTCAAGGTTCTTTTGCGCTCTTTCCAAGCCCCTTAAGTGATTTTCACTTAACGTTTTGGTTTCCTTAAGTCTTTTCAAGTTGAAGTTGACGCACGCACACATACCCCTCCCTTCTAGAAGGTTCCTACGTCCTGACCCTTAAGTATTTGCAAGTTGAGGTTGCAATATACTTTATATAACCCTCTGGTTCTTCAAGTCTCTTTCCCTGCGAGATAGGAGAGGTCTCACAGGTTGAACTTCAAGTTCCTCACGTTCCTCCCCTGACCTATAAGTGCGAATTCACTTAGGGCCCCTAGTCCCTAAGTCTTCTGCTTAAGGCCCTTCTTCCTACATATAACTTTCAGGTGTGCCCTAGAGCTGGCATCTATTTTCACACCTACAGCCCCTTGGTTCCTAAGTGTTTCAATTAGAACCCATTTCTACATAGGACCCCTATAGTGTATCCCCCGGTTCTTCAAGTCCCTGTGAGATAAGAGAGGTCTCGCGGGTTAAACTTCAAGTTTCCTTCTGTTCCTTCCCTGACCTTTGAGTGCGAATTCACTTATGGCCCCTGGTCCCTAAGTGTTTCCGCTTAAGGCCCTCCTTCCCACATATACCTTTCAGGTGTGCCCTACAGCTGCATCTGTTTTCACACATACAGCCCCTTGGTGGTTCCTAAGTGGTTTCGATTAGAGCCTGTTTCTACATAGGAACCTCCTTCCAGTGTACCACCCGGTTCTTCAAGTCCCTTCTCTGTGAGATAAGTGTTAATTTCCTTTTGAAATTGGCTGTTGAACTGATTGGTCCGAAGGCAAGGAAGATCAACGGTAAGAATAATAGTTGCAGGCCAGTTGGGGTGCCAGTCCGTTTGTTCTAATATTTCTCTGATATCCACTACGATTGAGCTTGTAGGCTCAACCGGATCTACTATTCTAGCTACCCAGGGCACAGCCAGTTAGATCCTAGACTTGTAGTTCTACGATAGGTCCCGCTAAGGGAGCCAAAGCAAGGTTGAAGGTTGAATAATCAAATAATCTAAAAGTATAAGCGCATATGCTTGCTGGAGAGCAAGCTATCACATTAAAGATTGCGTGCCACTAATACAACGCGATATACCGTGCTAGTACCGCTAGTAGTAGTACAGCACGTTACGAGTATTTTATACATAAAGATACTACCGTGTTGCCGCTAATACAACACGATACTAATACGTGCTGCCGCTAATACAGCACAATATTTTGTGAGCAAGCCGAGAACAGCTGCTTGCAAGATGCATGTGTGAACCTCCAGTGCGCACGTTCTCCTTTGATTATTAAGCATCGATAAAAACAGCACACTCAACAGTTTGTTCTTTGTACCCTCCCCGCTTGCTTTCAGGATTCGTTTGACAAATTTGTCGTTCTACAAGAAATTGGGGCTTAAACTCTCTTTGATTGAGGTGACGTGAAAGTCTGGATACAGACTGAGTACTACTAGCTTAGATCCATCTTTGGTGGTTAAGGTTACTCAAATAAGTATGTTAAATTAAACCATAAAAAGAACTGACTGATTCCTGCAGAAATCAAGGTTGTAGTATGTGACGTAGGGATAGTACAAGCGGAAAAGATCATGCGTGATGTGGATTCGTGGATTCCTACTGCTGCTCTAAAAGACCAATGAATACAAGCTTATTACAACAAACCAAGGCGTTGACCCCATTCTACTATTAGATACCTACAAGCCACAAAAAGAAGGGACTAATTCCTCCAGATATCAAAAAGATAGGACCTATTTTGGTGATTTTGACCGGGGACAAATGAACAACAACAACAACAACAAAACTGCAGCGAATCCACCAAGCGAGCTCCAGGATCATTCAATCCCACCAATCGAAGTACCCAGTCCTCTTCGACTATCAGATACCTACAAGCCACAAAAAGAAGGCACAGATTCCTCCAGATATCAAGGAGATACGACCTATTTTGGTGATTTCAACCAGGGACAAATGAACAACAACAGCAGCAACAACAACACTGCAGCGAATCCACCAAGCGAGATCCAGGATCAATCGATGCCTCCAATTGAAGTACCCTGTCTTCTTCTATTATTAAATACGTATTAGCCACAAAAAGAAGGGACTGATTCCTCCAGATATCAAGGAGATACAACCTATTTTGGTGATTTGGACGGGGGACCAGAAACAACAAATATGATGCTCAAGCAAATCCCACTAGGCGGGCTCCAGGATCAATCAATGTCACCAATCAAAGTGCCCGGCCCTCTTCTACTATTAGATACCTACAAGCTACAGAAAGAAGGGACTGATTCCTCCAGACATCAAGGAGATACGGTCTATTTTGGTTATTCGGACCGGGGACCAAAAACAACACCAGACAACAACAACAACAAACAACAACACTGCAGCGAATCCACCAAGCGAAATCCAGGATCATTCGATGCCACCAATCGAAGTACCCGACCCTCTTCTACCATCAAATGCCTATAAGCCACAAAAAGAACGGACTGATTCCTCCAAATGTCAAGAAGATATGGCGTATTTTGGTGATTTGGACCGGGGACCAAAAACAACAAACAACAACAACAACAACAAAACTGCAGCAAATCCACCAAGCGAGCTCCAGGATCATCCGATGCCACCAATCGAAGTACTCAGCCCTCTTCTACTATCAAATCCCTCCACGCCACAAAAAGAAAGGACTGGTTCCTCCAGAGATCAAGGAGATGTGGCCCACTTCTGTAATTTCGACTGGGGGTGAAAGAATGGATTCGCATGATCATCAATTCTTTATTCAATTGCAACCTCAACCTCAATAACAGCAAGTATTGCTTCAAATTCATCATCCCTTGCTATTTCTATGTGACGAACGTGGGATTTTGTTGCAGTCTTTGGTGTTTTCTAGGCGGGGGTGGACGACAAAGACGCGGCTGACGACAAAGACACGGATTGCGAACAAAAATCACGATTCCATTGCAACCTTGTTGACCTCGACAACAGCAAGTATTGCTTCAAATTCACCACTCCTTGCTATTTGTGTGGGACCAACGTGGAATTTTGTTGCAGTCTTTGGTGTTTTCTAGGTGGGGGCAACAATGAGCAAAACTCAAAAATTGCAAAACACAATGGACCCGATGTATGACAATTGTCAGATTTCTGCAAAAATTAGCCAAAAATACCTAACTAGTAAGTAATAAAACCCCCTTCTCTGTGTTATTCCACACCAGTATGAGTAATAGATTGTTACTTTAGTTGAGATTGATGCCCTTTGATTGACTCCACTAGCAAGAACTCGGATGACGATGGTATCATCAGGTACCAAAAAAAAAAAGTCGTACGCGAATTCGCGTACGACCTCAATCCAATTAAAAGATAGGTCAATATAGTCAGATGGATTCTTAAGTTTGGATCCAAGGACGACTTCTCTGACATAGGAAGGATTATCAGATATTTTAGTCTTTCCACATGTGATATTAGATTCCGACCAATAAACAACCTCAAAAACCCACTTTTGGGACAAGGAATCACTCAATAACTCCCTCAGACGAGACTTGTTCATGGCCAATTTGTAGCAGATATCTAGAACAAAAAGTAGTGCTCTCAATTCTTTGATTTTCACAAGTTTAGAGTCTGTGAGCAAGGGTATTTGTTCCAATAGGGTTCTTGTGTTGATTATCGGTTTGGGCTTTTTGACTTTTTTCTTCCGGTTGCGTACGGGCAATTTCATACTTTTTCTTTTATTGTCGACCATACGACGCCCTTTGTTTGTGTGTGTGTTAGGCATGTTTGTATTTGTAGTATGTTTGGTCTTTATGTTTGGAGAGGTTGTGCCCATGGAATTGTTGTCAATAAGCTCATGGATACTCAATAAAGTAATATATTTCTCAAGTATAATAGACAGTGACAAGGACACTTGGTGGCAAACCTCCAAAAGAGGGATCTCCTCTTTAGGATTGCACCAAATCATAGAGGAGAAGGAGAGTCTGCTCATTTCATCAAATACATATACTTGAGTCAAGTTCTGGATCCGAGACTTGACAACTAATATGTTTTACTATCTGACTTTGTCCATGGACGGGTGGTTGTAAATTTGAGAACATTAATAATGAGACGCAGTGAGAAATTATTCAGTAACTTGATATCGTTCTCAGTACACTTTGGATGGTAGATTGGTACTAGGTTCCGGCTCCTTGAATACACTATTATTAAATTCCACAGAAACCTTGTACAAGAACTATCCAAGTATGTGAAGACCAGGAAATAGATTAGGTTCAGACAAAGTGATTTGCCATCATAATCAAACACATAATCAATCTTGTAGCATGGTCTCACGACACCAGAAAACAGAGCGTTGTGTGAAAAGAAACTGGGGTCTAAGATTACCCAATGGAATACTCTGATGATTGAATAGATCAACAATAACATTCAGTGTGATAGGTGTCATTAGACCTTTGTGGATATTGAATAAAGCACAAACAGCATTTGATAAGTTGGGTGCCTCTTGATTGGAAACAGGTCAATCGCTAACGACAATGTTTTCCAAAACTTGCTTCATTACAGTCTTTTCTATATTGTAAGATTTAGCGAGAGGTAGAAGCAGATTACCTTATTGCAGGCTCAGGCACAACAAGATTGGGTGCGGAAGCGGGTGACTGGAAGGTACAGGAGACAGGTACCTTAGTGGGCTGATCTTGTATTTGTGCCTTTGGTTTGGGTGGAAATCTAAGGGGTGGCAAACTATCATCTGAATCACTATCCTTACTATCCAACCGTGATTCAGGATGAGGTACCAGATTTGGTGCCGGTGGTTTGGATGGAATTGTTGCGGGTGGCTTACTATCATCTGAATCACATCCCATTATTTCAAGCAGAGCTTCAGCGGTAGATTGAGAGAGATTGGATCCATGCAGATCCAGTAGGCAGGAATGTCTGAGTGAGATTTGTTCCTACTGGTTGGGAAAGATTTGGTCTAGCCTGGTCAATGGAAGGTGTACAATTTTTGTGGGGTTTAATACCAACAAGGGATTTGGGGGCAATACAGATATCATTAGCATCAGCAGATAAATTGACCAAACCAACATCAGTAGATCTAGCACACACCAATTGGATTTCCTGTAACGTTTGTGAGTGCAAAGAAATCGATAAATTACCCGAACCAACATCAGCAGATCTGGCACCCATACGGCTCTCATCTAACGTTTGCAAGTGCCAAAAAACCGATAAATTACCTGAACCAACATCAGTGGATCTGGCACCCATATGCATCTCATATAATGTTTGCGAGTGCAAAGACAATTTGGAGGTTTTTTTGGCAGCAATGATAGCCCACACAAGAGGTATGGTGTTGCCGTAACTGGTCTTGGTTACAAGAACAAAACATACACCATCATAATTATGTTCTTTGTAATGGAAGAAATCACCGACAAAAACAGGAGTGGTTAATTTCCCAAAATATTTTGCGGAAGCAATTGGGGTACCAACAAAACATCCAAAGAACTGATTTTCTGTGTTGGTTTGAAGAATAATGGTGACTTCAGGATTTTTGAAGGCAGAACCCTGCATCCATGTTGAGTGGTTGCATGATTGTTGATTGGGTAAAGATTTGAGCATGTATTTGAAACAGGCATTTCGAGATTGCCTTAGCGTCTTTTTAACCTGCCTTGGTTTGGAAGTGGAGGTGAGATCAGATACTAGAAACCAACAATACATATTTTTTTGGGAAGTGTCATCAGGAGATGGGCTCTTCATCATGCATTCTGCCATAAATTGCTGGAATGGAAGAAAATGAGTTACAAAAATGTTCGTTTATGGGAGGTAAAGTCTGATGAAGAAGACAATGTTGATCAAACATTGGGAATCGAGCTTCGTCCAGCCACCAAAAAGTAGATATAGACTAAGAAAAAATACCGACTGAAAACAAGATTTGACCAAAAATAATGAGAGATTATTATTAGTATGTCAGAGCAATGTCCGACACCTCTCTTAGCAAAATGCGCGTGATTTAACCGTAACGGTCGAAATCTCTGACACTCTAAGATAACCACTTTACACTAAAACTAACCAATCACATTCAACCAAATTCAACCATGGACGAACCTTCTCTGCGACCAAAAGACCAAGCCGGACGCAATTACTCAGCCAATCAGATTAAAGGTGTCACTTTGCACTTCCCCCAGCCCGAGCAGCAGCAAAATGCAAACGCCAACACAAACACAACAAACACATACACTTCAATCCTGACAAACAAACCGAAAAGTACATAAAGACACAAAAAACGTCAAAAACGTCGAAAACGTCGAAGCAACGAAAACAAGAACAAAACAGCCAAAACACTTGCAATTTCCACAAAATAACACCACCATCCTCAACAAAACACTCCCCTCGGTCTCCAGCAACAAAAATGTCC
The DNA here is from genome assembly GCA_037355745.1 of Pseudo-nitzschia multiseries. Taxonomy (NCBI): domain Eukaryota; phylum Bacillariophyta; class Bacillariophyceae; order Bacillariales; family Bacillariaceae; genus Pseudo-nitzschia; species Pseudo-nitzschia multiseries. The sequence goes on along the minus strand of CM074786.1, from coordinate 7,579,152 downwards.
TACACAAGTGGCCTATTTGCCAGAGCAGCACGGCATGTTCAACAGGATGACCTCGATGGTGTCCCAATTAATACCCAACTTGCCTACGGTTGCAAAGGGGCAGAGTTCGTCGAGTTTTGCACTACCATATTCGGCTACCTAGATTACCCACAAACAGTAACTGAAGAGAAGGTGTTTGGCTTCCTTTTCTATCAGTCATATCGATCCCAGTAGGAGAAGAGGCTGGAGGCCCAAGAGGGAGGTGGGAACACCACAAATATTCGACCCCACCGACTATGGCGCCGTGATGGCCAAATATAATACCAATAGTAGTAGTAGTAGTAGCAATCGTGAATCGCTGTTGGAGCTGGAGGAGATAGAACAGCATGATCCTGTAGGCTATGACACTGTGAATCAATACTTGTGTTCCATTCTCAAAATATTGAGGCACCAGAGGAGTCAAAATGCCAACAATCTTACAAAGGAACACATCAGATCTGAAAGAGTCACCCAACTGCTACGAGTTGTTCAAGTTCAAAAGAAGAAGATCGCAAGAATGAGATCCGAATGAGAAGATAGATCATGCCCTTTCACCATACATGAATGTGCAAAACATCGAGCGAATAGAGGATTTCTTGTTCTTTAAGAATTGTTACAAACCAAATTATCATGTGGCATCCTTGAGAGACAGATTATGTTTTCTTATGACACATGGAGGGGTTCTCCGCGGCGAGTCCTTATTCAAATCCGAAGCTGTCCAATCTGTGTGATCTTATCAAATATGATGAAGGCACACACGCCTGCCAGATCCTAATTATGCAAATAATAACAGGCAAAACCAACGGTCAGAAAACTTTATATGGACGCGTTATGAGACATCGAAACGTTAACATGTGCCCGATTGGTGCGTTGGGCTTCTATTTGATGGCACGATTCCATTCAAGGCGCGAGCTTGCTCACTATGACTTTGCAAGTAATGCCAATTGGTTCGACGTCAAATTACTCACAGATTGTACTAATAACTCTGACAATTGAGACTCAATCACGGACCAAGCGTTTGCCAATACAATGAAAGACGCGTGCAAGGCCTTGGGTATTGCTTTGAAGCCCTTTGTTCACTTTGGACGAGGAACCGGTGCCGTTGCATGTGAGATGCAAGAGGTTGATCCCCAATACATCAAAATGATTGGCAATTGGAATGTTGATGTCAGAGAGGACCGATACTCTTTCCAAACTCCCTTTGAAGGCTATGAGGGCATTGGCTGGGCATTCACAAGATAAAGGGGGGTTCTTCTTGCCAAGAAGTACTATCGATCCACCTCCGGAGCTTCGTCGACAAGTCTTCCCCTTCCTTGACAAGGCAATAAGCACCATTGATAATGTCCCAAAACCGACTGCTCAAGCTTTCTTTGAGCTCCTCCTCAATTTAGAATGTGTGGTACTGCAGGACGCGGCCATCTTGATACACCAAGGTAGGAAAAACCGGCTCTTCTCCTTGCCTGCCTTCCAAACCAAACTGTTCAAGACTTATCAAGCAACACTCATTGACAAGGTCATTGCCGAAGCAACAATGGGCGCCGCTACTACCTCAATCGAAAGGAGCCTCGATGTTGCCCTTCCAGGGGTTCGCGACCGGCTGCACAACATTCATTTGGAAGTCCACAATGTTTGGAAGGATGTTGGGAGGGTTAAGGCTTCAGTTACTGGCTTCAGACAAGAACAAGGTGCTGTCAACACCCAAGTTCACCACTTCCTGCAGCACATGCATGCATATCAAATGGCGCCAACACCGACAACCCCAACAGAACCAACAATCGAGGACCCGCCGGATACTCGTCCAACAATAGGATTGTTCTGTAACCACAAGTCGGTTACGGCGATGTGGAATGAGTGGTTTGGACTTGGGGAATTTGTTGGTGTTGACTTCCCTGAAGGGGGTATTGAAGACCTTGAAAAGGTTGGCAGTCGATGGAGACAGCATTACAACTCAGCGGACCAGAAGCATTTCTCCAGACTCAAGTGTATTATTGGTTATGTGAAGAGTAGAGTTGTTGCCGGCGAATCCTTAGAGGCAGTACTGGAAGAAGGTCACACCTTAATGAAGGCAAAGAGGACCCTTTCAACAATCCACACCCATCTTCAAAAGGCCAAGTCCTTTAGACTTGATAGTCCCACCCCCAACAACGGATTGACATGCTGGGGAGCACCAGCAGCAGCACCCCCGCCACCACCACCAAACACGTTGTTGCAAAGCGTTTGAGCCGATTTGATTGGAGAGGAGAGGAGGAGTCGATCGATTGGAGAGGAGAGGAGGAGTCGATCGATTGGAGAGGAGGAGGTGATCGATCAATAGGAGAGGAGGAGTCAGAGAGGAGAGGAGGAAGGAGCCGATTCGGTTGGAGAGGAGGAGAGGAGAGTCGATTGTTGATTGGAGAGAAGAGCCAAGTTGATTGTTGATTGGAGAGCTGAGCCAAGTCGATTGTTGTTGATTGGAGAGAAGAGCCGAGCCGATTGTTGATTGGAGAGAAGAGTGAGTCGTTTGTTGATTCTGGAGACAAATCCCATGGTCGATCCGATTCCAAGATTGTTTTGCTTAGCATCAGTTTAGGATGAATCCCATGGTCGATTCGATTCCAAGATTATTTGACTTAGCCAAGTTTAGCAGAGCCAAAAAAGATGCAGAGTTTAGTTCCAAATTTGAAATTATGAGCTCTTTGTTGCAAAAGTAGAAATTATGAAGTGGAATAACTTGTTATCTAGTAATATCACGTAGTTACCTAGTGGAATCACGTGCTTTCTATTTTTGTTTTGCAAATCACTCCAACCACCAATCGTGTCAACGGTCGATCGTGGAAATGGATTCCATTTACTTGAGTATCGAAGAACGCGTCGTGTTTAGTTGAATATCAAAAAACAGAAATCAATTCAAAAAGTTATGGGATTTACCTCGGCCGGCGCATTTAGTCGCAGCAGGTAGGGCTGTCTTAATTTATGTTTGATCTTCAGTTCTTCATATCAGGAGTGGGAATCAATTCGGGTTCGGGTTTGTACTTTCATCATCTGTGGAGCTAGTACAAGCTAGTACAGAACCTACGCTGACTGAAAAAATAATAACTAGGGTTATTATTTATTTTTAGTATAAAATAACTGTGTTATTATATACTACTTTCGAAAACCGCGCGCGCGCAGGTCTGTCAGACAGTCTGACAACTGATCGATTCTGGTAAAAATAATGAAAGCGATAAAAACATTACAAGAATAAAATATATGTGTGGAACAAATATAAGCCCAAAAGAATGATGGAGATGATTGCGTAAGAAGGTAGGCAGCAGGGGAACCTATCAGCCAGGCTCATACTAAGGTGCGGATACTAAATTTTTAAACCGATACTTAGGTCCGGCATAACATAAATAGCAGGTAAGACACACATGGCGGTCAGGTGCAGCAAGGAGAATTTGGCGGGATTTTAGGTACTACGAGGAGGCTCCCAAAGATTTGAAAAACCTATTGTGAGGCTCTAACAACCCCCTCTGATACGAATTTTTGCCGTCGTCGAATTATCGTCAATCGTCATTGTCAGATGAGAGAGTTGGTGAGAAATACAATCAGACTTGTTAGAATTGGTACAATTTGTACATGAATGAGTCGGACTTGATGCACTTACAGTAGTAATCTACTATGATACGAACTTTTTTGTCAATTTTATGTCGCGGTATTTTATTTTGTTGCCTTCCCGATCAGAAAGTTCTTTAGAATTAGAATCAGACATGTAAAAATTGGTGCAATTTCTACATGTAAGTGTCTGACTTGACGTCTTCCCAGCCATCTATTCCAAATTTGGGAGCACACATTTTGGCGCGTGACTAAAAAATGACAGCAAGCGTTTTGGACCAATGCATACTTAACATATGTACCAAAACTACACTATGAGTATGTACTGGATGGGGGGCTGAGGGGGGGGGGGGGGGGTGCTTGTCCAAATTTGAAAAACTAAAAATTGAAAACAATAGTTTCTTTCACCCCCTCAAAAACTGAAGTATGACTGAAGCACAGTATGTAGTATGAGTATGTACTGGATCTAAAAATTTTTTTTTGAAAAACTAAAAATTGGAAAAAACAAAAAATGAAGTAGTATGACTCAAGCACGCTATTTAATATTACTAGTATGTACTGGATCTAAGAAGAAATCTTTTGAAAAACTACAAATTGAAAAAAATTGTTTCTTTCACCCCCCTCAAAAAAATGAAGTATGACTCAAGCACGGTACGTATGAAGTATGAGTATGAACTGGATCTATACGGTATGTAGAATGAAATCATAGACTTGAATCATGATAGTAGACTTGAATCATAGAATTGAATCATTGACTCCAGTCAAAGAATTGAATTATAGATTTGAATCATAGAATTGGGATTTGAGTCAAAGAATGAAATCATAGACTTGAATCATAGACTTGAAGTCATTCACTCCAGTCAAAGAATTGCATCATTGAATTGAATCATAGACTTAAATCATAGACTTAAATCATAGGCTTGAATCATAGGCTTGAATCATAGACTTGAATCATATACTTGAGTCATTGAATTGAATCATGGAATTGAATCGTGGATAATAGTCAAAGAATGGAATCATAGACTTGAATCATGGAATTGAATGCCTGAAGTGAATCATGGAATTGAATCACGGAATTGAATCATTTAAGTTAATCATAGACTTAAGTTGTAGACTTGAATCATAGAATTGAATCATAGATTTGAATCATAGAATTGAGTGATAGAATTGAATCACAGAATTGAATCATAGACTTGAATCATTGAAGTGAATAAAAAAATTGAATCATAGACCTGAGTCATATAATTGAATTATGGATTTGAATCATAGAATTGAGCCATATAACTCAATCATTGAGTTGAGTCAAAAAATTGAATCATAGAATTGAATCATGGAATTGAATCATAGGTTTGAGTCAAACAATGGAATCAAACACTTGAACCACAGAATTGAATGATAAACTTGAATCATATAATTGAATCATGGAATTGAATCATCAACTTGAATCATGGAATTGAATCATCAACTTGAATCATGGAATTCAATCATCAACTTTGGTCATAGACTTGAATCATAGAATTGAGTCATAGACATGAATCATGGAATTGAATCTTGATGTAGCAAACCGGATGAGGGGAATGGTAGTGAAGTACAGACCGGCCGGGGAACCACCTTGAGTATACAGCGCACGTACTTCGAGAAAGATCTCACTGTATCAGCAATCAGCAATATTGGTGCGTACCATATCCACGGAACGTTCCCTGTAGGTACAGTACAAATCTTACTGGGAATTCTGTAAGCATCGAATTCTGCAAGCGAATTCTGCAAGCGAATTCTGCAAGCAAAATCTGCAAGCAAAATCTGCAAGCAAAATCTCTAAAATTACAGGCTAGCGCTAACAAGCGTGTAGAGGATTCCCCTAGCAGAATACAAGCCCACAGCTCACTCTTTTGCTCCTAAACCGATTAGTAGTAGAATTAAATAGGTAACGCGTCCTGGTCCAATAGTCCTCCTATTGTACCCGTACGACAAGCCTATCTGTCCTGGTCCCCTAGCCTTCTTGCCTAGTGTACCTCTCCTGGTCCCCTAGTATTGCCTAGTGTACCCGTACAGCAGTCGGTTCTTAACACACTCACACATCAACGGCTCCCCATTATCATTACAGCAGACCCGGCCTTGATAGATACAGCACCTCCAAACGGCCTTGAGTACCCAAGCCTCCAAGCGTCTGCGAATCGATTACCAGTTGATTGACTCGGCCAACACGCTCCTCCCAGGCGACGGACAGATCTGCACCTCCTTGCACCTCCAGTTGATTTCTTGTGACACCAAGATACTTCTCCGTGGTCCGCACCTCCAAGCGTCCGCGAATCGATTGGGTCACCAGTCTGATTTCTTGTGACACCAAGGTACCGAATTCTCCGATAATCCGCACCTCCAAGCGTCCGCGAATCCTCCGATAGTCCGCACCTCCAAGCATCCACGAATCGATCGGGTCACCGGTCTGATTTCTTGTGACACCAAGGTACCGAACTCTCCGATAGTCCGCACCTCCAAGCGTCCGCGAATCCTCCGATAGTCCGCACCTCCACGCGTCCGTGAATCGATTTGGTCACCGGCCTGCACCTCCAGTCAATCAAACAGCCCACGCGCTACCCGACGTATCTGCACCATCTGCACCTCCAAGCATAGACTTAGAATCAGCCGCACCATGCTGACCTACACTGAGTATTACCAGAGCACCCCCAGTCCCCTTGGAGTGGGACCTGCCCGGGACCTGGCCTACCAAACCATCTATGACTACTTTGCTGAGGAAACAGCCACCCCCATTCTCCTGGGCCGGCTCTTGGACCTCTTTGAACCAGAACCTGTGGGGGCCCTAGGAATATTCCTGACCGACACCTTTGGAAAGGCGCGCCTCCGATTGGTGCATGGCCTTCGGAAGTACCCGGGGCCCTTGACCGCGCCAAGTACCAACAAGGGCAAGGCCTTTGGTTACCTGGATGACATCGAAGGCGATGCAGGAGAGCTAGTGCTAGTGGATGCTGCCCTCCTCGAGCAGGCACCCGAGACCTTGGTGCTGTCCCTCGATCGCCACCTCGATGTCATCAAGCACGCTCACCATTCCCACATGATCCCCATGGTGCTCGGCGATGATCCTCACATGGAAGTCATCACCCCCTTCAAGGCCTGCTTCATCCCCTTCCAATTGGTGCCCTTACTCCTAGGCAAGGGCCTTAGTCCAATCCACGCCTTGAACATCATCTACCCCTACCTTGACACACTCAACCTGGCACTCACTTGCGCCCCCCTACTGAATACCCTCCGAGCTGCTGGTACCGGCCCCACCATTGTTGATGGAGGTGTCCACTTTGCCACACCCGGCACCCCCTTTCGAGGGGAGCCCGGTCTGACCTTGTACATGCGCAATCAGGTGCTATACCGGGACCTCCCGGGCTTGAAGAAACCCTCCCATCTGGGGCAGCCGCCGGCACCCGGCCAACCAGCCGGGGTAGATCCCACGCTGGCAGCTACCCTCACCGCCCTCGCCAACCAACAGCTCAAGCTCAGTGAGGGCTTAGACCAACGTCGCCCCCCTGCCACGGTCAAGAACACCTGGGGCCCCTTGTACACCCAGCGCTTGCTGCTGCTGTGTGGCAAGCTGGAGGAAGCCGACCTACCCCCCATATACCAAGCCTGGGCACAGAAAGGCAAACACGAAAAGACCCATATGATCTTCCAGAGCCAGGTAGCCACATGCGCCGCCGAGTTCCTCATCCAGGCACCCTTGGTCACCACGGCGGCACTCAAGAAGTTCCAAGATGGCAACTTTCATGGGACTGACCCCTTTGACGTGGCGGACGGCATACTCCCTTTAGCTTTCACTCCCCCCGGTGGATCTGCCGCCTCCTTGAAGCGGGAACAGGAAGCTGCAGCCACTGTGGCGGCCTACGACACCATGATCTCCACCGAAGGCAACTCCCTCACCTTGAAGGACTCCCTTGAACTCCAGAAGACCAAGGCCTACCTACCCATCGACTGGACTGAAGCTACCACCCAACTGGAAAGCTATCTCGCCGTCCTGGCCACCATTCTGGGCATGCATCACCCAGTTGTGCAGGGCTACCAGAATGGCCTCGCCAAGCTCAAGCTCCAGCAAATGCCCCTCCGCCGAGCAATTGCCGATGAACTAGGGGAGCTCATCACCCCCTCCATCGTGGTATACTACTTCCAAATCCGGGTGCGAGGTTGGCTCGAGGAACAATGGGGATCAACCTTCACTGTCCCCTCCCCCGACTTTGGGAAGGACTTCCAAGCCTTCCGTATCACCCAGAACCTCTACTGGCTCCCCAATGTCACCAATGTGCCGGCTCTGAGGCACCTGCGTCGCGTAGCTGCCGTGGCTGCCCCTGCTGCAACCCCAGGCACCACCAAGCCCGGCAAGACTACCCCCAGCCCCAACCAAGGCTCCGCCGGAGGTGCCCGAGTGTCCAACCCCAACCTGGATCCCCGGCTACAAACGCCGGGGGTAGCCAACAAAGTCCTACGCGCCCGACTGAGGGAAGTCATCGCTGCCATGAAAGAAAAAGGTACCATTCCCTTGACTCGTCCAGATGGCAAAGAAAGGTGCCATTCCTATCACCTTCGAGGAACCTGCTTCACCAACTGCAGGAACATCCAGGATCATGGTGCCATCACCAGCAGTGAACAGGACCAAGTCTGGACTTGGTGCCAAGCCGCCTTTGGTGTCTGATTGAATGGCAAGCGCCCCTTTGGCGCGTTGACCCTGCCCTCTCACTCACCGAGGGGGGCTCTGCCTTCCTCCCGACGACTACCTACGCCTCCATCTCCGCCCTTCCGACTCACACATGAATTAGGTAAGCACAACCCGCGCGCGCGCGCGCCTGTACTCCTCTTGCCTTGTCTGTGCCTCCCAAACGTTCTACAGGTTCAAAGACCCCTCCCTCCCCCCCACCTACTTCCGGATCCCTAGTCCCTCCTACGGCTTCGGCATCCCCTCTCCCTGCCTCCCCCTCCACTTCCACCTTGTCCTTGCCTAGGCCCGAGCTCCTCGTCACTGCCAAGTTGCCTAGGCCCAAGCGCCTACTCCCCCCCCCCCCCCCCACCCATTGCCTAGGACAGCGCTCCTCGTCACTGCCCCCCCGTTGCCTAGGCCCGAGCTCCTCGTCAACCCCACCAACCCATTGCCTAGGCCGCCGCTCCTAGTCAACCCCACCACCCTAGTCAACCCCGCACCCCCATTGCCTAGGCGCACGCTCCTAGTCACCCCCACGCCTAGGACAACGCCCCTCATTCCCCTCATCACTCCATCCCTCTACCCCGTCGACCGGCTGGACGTGCACATCACCCGGGCTGTCGCTGCCTACCATCACAGCACTAGCTGGGGGAACTTCATCCGGACCATCCGAGGACGGGGTGACATCCATCCTGATGTAGCCACCATCCCCCACCCAGCGGGGAGCCTCCTTGACCGCTTTGGCACGGACGGCACCCCCGCCCAAATGTCCGGGCCACCTTGGGATCCACCTCGGATTGCAGCTGCCCTCCAACGGGGTCCTCACCACTCCTCCCACCAGGGCATTGACTTCCTGCGCGAGGAGTATGCCGACATGATGGACAAGCAACAATGGACTGTTCTCCCCGCCAGCCTCATCCAAGACCTTCCCGGACTCCGACTGAGCCCCCTTGGCTTAGTCCCCCAACAAGGCCGACGCCCACGAATGATATCCGATTACACCTACTCGGACGTCAACCAAGACACCATCCCTCTTGCCCCTGCGGACGCCATGCAGTTTGGCCGGACACTCCCACACCTCCTCACCAAACTGCACCGCGCCAACGACAGGTTTGGTCCAGTATATATGTCCAAGATTGACCTCGCCGATGGCTTCTACCACGTCCGATTGCACCCGGCCGACACCATGAAGCTAGGAGTCCTGTTCTCCTCTCGCCCCGGCGAAGCGCCACTCATTGGCATCCCCCTCACCAACCCTATGGGGTGGAAATCCAGTCCTCCCAACTTCTGTGCCTTCACTGAAACCATTGCCGACTTGGCCAATGCCACTCTTGCCACCGGACTTGCCGAGGCCCGGCTCACCCCCCATCGGTTGGATCTCCCCTCTGAAACCATCCCCGTCGCGCCTCCCAATGCGCCACCCTCTCCGGCCCACCAGGCGCCTCCCCCCCCTACGGCCTCCACGCCGCCCCTCACCCCCCCTAGTAGCACCACGCCCAGCAAGTCGCCGGTTCGCTACTGGGATGTCTATGTGGATGACTTCTGTGGCCTTGCCCAGGGCAACCAATGGACACGCCGCGCCATCAAGCGCATTCTCTTCCAATCCCTTGACACCGTCTTCCGGCCCCTGGATGCCTCTGACACTCCCTTCCGACAGGAGCCTGCTTCCCTCAAGAAAATGCTCCAAGGGGACGCCACGTGGACCACCAAGAAAGTCATCCTCGGCTGGCTCATTGATTCCGTCAACAAAACCATCAGCCTTCCTCCCCATCGCGTGGCCCGCCTCCACGAGATTCTCCACTCCATCTCACCCACCCAGCGCCATGTCCCCCTCAAGCAATGGCACTAAGTCCTTGGGGAGCTCCGGTCAATGGCGCTGGCCATTCCGGGCTCCATTGGCCTCTTCTCCATTCTCCAAGAAGCCTTCCGCCACCAGGAACCGGGCAGGCAGCGCCTCCGGCTCACCAAGCGCGTCCACAGCTTCCTCCGCGACTTCCAATGGCTTGCCAATGATCTCTCCACCCGGCCTACCTCCATTGCCGAACTCGTGCCGGACACCTTCCCTGCCACCTTGGGCGCCTGCAATGCCTCGGGTTTGGGCATGGGGGGCGTCCATTTTGTCCCCCTTCCCACGGGCGCCGTGCAGCCCGTCATGTGGCGGCATGCGTTCCCCACGTGGATCTCAGACCAGCTCGTCTCCTTCGACAATCCTGAGGGCTCCATCTCCAACAGTGACCTCGAGCTCGCCGGTTCCATTGCCCACAATGATATTCTGGCTCAGGCTGCTTGTGTCCAAGCCCGCACCACCCACAACTGCTATGACAACACTGCAGCTGTCTATTGGCAACGCAAAGGCGCCACTACCACCACAGGCCCTGCAGCCTACCTCCTCCGGCTCCAGTCTCTGCACCAGCGCCTCTTTCATTATGTCCCCCTTCGGGATTACATCCCCGGCCCCGCTAACCACCTGGCGGACCTCCTCTCTCGATCTGAACTCTCTGACACTGCCTTGCTCCATCACTTCAACACCACCTACCCACAGGACTTGCCCTGGACCTTATGCCACCTTCGGCCGCCCATGCATTCCGCGCTGACCTTAGCGCTGTCCAGAAGACCATGCGAGCTTCAGTCACTGAGCTCTATGCCAAGCGCAAGGATGCCCATTGGGACCAATGGGTTCAATTCTGTTTGTCTCAAGGTTTTGACCCGCGCCTCCAGTCCATTCAGGATCCAATCCCCATCCTCCAAGTCTTTGCCAAACGACTCCATGATGGCAACCTCTCACGTAGCCACAAGCCCATCCGATCTCGCACAGTATCGGACACCATCCGGTCAGTGGGCCAGACGCTTGCCCGCCTGGGGTCCAAAGACCCTCGCACCGACTCCACAGGCAGTCTTGACTTCCGGCTAACTGCCCAGTTCAAGGCCTATGCCAAATTGGACCCGGCCCCCTCCCGAGTCAAGCCGGTCCCCATCACCCTCGTGATGCATGCCCTCCACTTTGCATACCACGAGTCCCCTTCCCCCACCCGATAGGCCATTGCAAACATGATCTGCATCGCCTTCTTTTTCTGTCTCCGCCCTGGTGAGTACACTGGTACTACCACGGATGACCAAGCCTTCCACCTCCAGGACGTCTCCTTCTACCTTGACTCCTGCATCGTCCACCACGATGGCCCTGCGCATGAGCTCCACGCTGCTACCTCTGTCACCCTCACCTTCACCACCCAGAAGAATGGCGACAAAGGGGAAGTGGTGGCGCATGTCAGGAGTGGTGACTCACTATGCTGCCCCGTTGCCGCCTGTGCGCGCCAAGTCCTTCACCTCCGACGCTGTTGCTCTTCCAGCGCTCCCTTTGGTCCCTCCCTCACGCTTGCCAGTTACTTCAACAATGGGGTCCTTACCCTTGTTCGAGCCGCAACTGTCACTTCCTCCCTGAGAGTCTACGCCCAGACCCTCTACCCTACCACGGGCATTGCCCCTGCAGCCATCTCTGCTCGATCCCTTCGCGCGGGTGGGGCAATGGCCCTGCTCCAGGGCAAATGCGACTCTAATGTCATCAAGCTCCTTGCCAGATGGCACAGTGACTGCATGATGCGCTACTTACATCAGCAATCCCTCCCCATCTTCAAGAATCTTGCCTCTGTCATGTTCAACAATGGAACATACTCCTTCCTGCCCGAGGAATGGGTTCCAGCTGCGGACCCCACTCCTGCTGGCAGCTCTCTTTGAGGCACCCTGGCGCCTCTTCCCTCCCTCACTCTGCTCCAAGCTCACGCGCGCGCTCACACTCTCGCTGACGCTCTCGCTCTCCACGCCGTTCCCACCCGGTGGCTTATGGCCCAATGGCAGAAAAGGCTTAACAGCCAGAGGCTTAAACGCCCACGCTGTTAAGCCCGACTGTACGCCGGTGTGTGTGGGCAAAGCAAACTAGCCCTGCTTAACCCACCAACCCCACCAATGAACTACAAGCATTTCACATCCATTACTACAAGTAGGTTAGCTACTGAAGCTATCACAAACGTAGCGCGTGATAGTTGATGTAGCAAACCGGATGAGGGGAATGGTAGTGAAGTACAGACCGGCCGGGGAACCACCTTGAGTATACAGCGCACGTACTTCGAGAAAGATCTCACTGTATCAGCAATCAGCAATATTGGTGCGTACCATATCCACGGAACGTTCCCTGTAGGTACAGTACAAATCTTACTGGGAATTCTGTAAGCATCGAATTCTGCAAGCGAATTCTGCAAGCGAATTCTGCAAGCAAAATCTGCAAGCAAAATCTGCAAGCAAAATCTCTAAAATTACAGGCTAGCGCTAACAAGCGTGTAGAGGATTCCCCTAGCAGAATACAAGCCCACAGCTCACTCTTTTGCTCCTAAACCGATTAGTAGTAGAATTAAATAGCCCGCCACACCCGCCCGCAGAAAAGGCTTAACAGCCAGAGGCTTAAACGCCCACGCTGTTAAGCCCGACTGTACGCCGGTGTGTGTGGGCAAAGCAAACTAGCCCTGCTTAACCCACCAACCCCACCAATGAACTACAAGCATTTCACATCCATTACTACAAGTAGGTTAGCTACTGAAGCTATCACAAACGTAGCGCGTGATAGATGAATCCTTGAAGTGAATAATAGAATTGAATAATTGAAATGAACTATAGTACTTGAACCATAGACTTGAGCCACAGAATTGAATCATAGACTTGGATCATAGAATTGAATCATTGACACAGGTCATAGACTTGAATCATATACTTGAATCATAGAATTGAGTCACAGAATTGAATCATGGTTTTGAAGAGTAGACTTGAGTTAAAGAGTGGAATCATAGACTTGAGTCATGGAATTGAGTCATAGAATTGAATTGTAGATTTGAGTCATGGACTGGAATGATAGACTTGAATCATGGAAGTGAACAATGTAATTGAATCGTATACTTGAATCATAGAATTGAATCTTAGACTTGAGTCAAAGAATTGAATCATGGAATTGAATCATGGTATTGAATTACTAAATTCCTCCAATGTACTTGAGCGCGGCGCAATAAGTATTAAAATACCATGCACCGCGTGAAGGAGACCATATGTAATTAATTACTTATGTACCCCAGAAGAACAGTAAGTATATGTGTAATGGGGATTACACGTAAGCCAAAGATAAAAGAATTTCATAAATGCGAAGGGAACAATCATACCGGTTAATTATGGAGGTACACAACAACGGTAGTACGAATAACACGGTACAAAGAACACGGTACAAATAACACGGTATGAGGACTCACTAAGAGAATTCCCACACATAAAAGTACTACAATTCAAGACTTGGGAGATATGGTCCAAGGCATACTCAACTCATAATCTTATCAATAACTCTGTTCAGACTTTGCAAAGTAAACAAATAACAAATAAGACTAAAAGTAACAAGTACGATTTGTGTTCTGCTGCATGGAATTGAATCATGGAATTGAATTATGGAAATGAGTCAAAGAATTTCATCTGAGTCATAGAATTAAAGAAAGTGTGTCGTAACAAACAAACGCAATTGGTCTTATGGTCGATTGATTTAGTGAGTAAGAGTAAGAGTAATCATCTTCTTAGATGCATTCGGACTTTGCGGCCGACAGGTTAATTAATTGTCGTCAAATTACTCGTCATCATCGTGTAATTTCTAGCATACAAACACAAGTAATCTTAAGACACAAAACACACGCAAACCATCTTCGATTGGTCTTTTGTTTTACCGTATAATTCACCGTGATATTCTCATTGGAATATCACATGTATTGTACCTTATCATGTAGAATTAGTACTAGGTTGTACGTAGATTTTAGGGCATGATAGTGTTTTAGAGTTGTTAATTCTTCAAAGAGTGAGCTGATGGGGAAACTCCCGCTAAGAGGCAATCCACATGGAAAATCGTCGACGATCATTCACTCAGGTTTAACCTTAAGAATAAGGTTATTTGCCCTTATGACTTTCCGTGATATGCCCGCTTAGTACGTACGAATACGCGTTACACGGTGAATTCTTTTCAGAATGATGGGTAATAGAATGGAATAATTAATCATAGAAATGAATTGTAGGTTTGAGCCACAGAATGGAATCAGACTTTCAAAGACTTAAATCGTTGAATTGAATCATTGACTGGAGTCAAAGAATTGAATCATAGACTTGAATTATAAAATTTAATCACGGAATTTAATCATGAAACTTATCATAGATTTGAATCATTTAATAGGTTGATTCCCAAAATAGTCTGGGTAGGGACCCAGATTTAATCTGGGTAGGGGCCCAGATTAAATTCTGTACCATTTTGACCCATAAACCAGTCAACATCAGCTCACATCGACCAGTTTCTGGGTACCTACCCAGATTTGCTTAGGAATCCAGCAAGTACATGTTAAATAATGCGTGTAGATTACATAATGCGCATTTCCACATGTTTTGCGCCTGCTTGTTTATATGCTTATTTAAATTATTACTTCGTATTATTTAAACTCCTTATTCCAAAAATAAGACTTTAGCCAAAATCTGGGTATGGTAATTTTCATTCCCGAAATAAAAAAATCTGGGTCCCTACCCGAGACATAGACTTGAATCATAGAATTGAATCACTGAGGTGAATCTTAGAATTGAATCATTGAAGTTAATCATAGACTTGAATTATAGATATGAGCTAAAGAATTGAATCATTGAAGTGAATAATTGAAGTGAATTGAAGAATGGAATCATTGGCTTGAATCATGGAACTGTAACAAATTGAATAGTAGATTTGAGTCAAACAATTGAATCATAAACTTTTGTCATACAATTGAAACATAGACTTGAATCATAGATTTTAGTCAAAGAATGGAATCATAAACTTGAATCAGCATGGAATTGAGTCATGGAAGTGAATCATAGATTTGAGTCATGGAATGGAATCATAGACTTGAATCATGGGAGTGAACCATAGAATTGAATCATAGACTTGAATTATACAATTGAATCATACAATTTAATCATGAAATTGTATCGAATTGAATCGTAGATTTGAGTCAAAGAATTTAATCATGGAGTTTAGTCAAAGAACTGAATCATGGAATTGAATGGTATGTTCTTTGAGTCAATGAATGGAATAATGAAATTGAATCATGGAATTGAATTGTAAGTTTGAGTCACAAAATATAATCATAGACATGAATCGTGAATTTTCATCATAGACTTCAATTGTCAAATTGAATCAGCATAGACTCAAGTCATATAAGAGAATCATGGACTTGAATTGTAGACTTGAGTCATGGAATTGAATCATAGGCTTGAATCATGAAATTGAATCATAAATCTGGTAAGTCAAAGAATTGAATCACAGACTTGAATCATAGACTTAAATCATAGAATTGAATCATAGAATTGAATCATAGTAGATTTAAATCATGGAATTTAATCATGAATCATGGAAGTGAATCATAGACTTGAAACTTAGAGACATAGACTTTGAAACATAGATTTAAATCATGGAAGTGAATCTTAGACTTGATTCATGGAAGTGAATCATAGATTTGAGTCATGGAATGGAATCATGTCGTATGCCTCTAAGCAAAGGTAGTAATACAATGTGCAGGTATATATGGATTCAAGGTTGAACTAAAACTAAGATTGTGAGCAAGATCTGTAAACTACTCCAAAGAGTGTTGAGCTTGTCTTTATTTGCTAAGCGTTGGATTGGCGTTGAGCTGAATCCAACATTCGTTGCACATAGAGGAATTAAGATATGTATTTCATTCAGACTTCAATATTGAAGGCCAGCTGGTGTGGCAGTTGTTGCTGATATCAGGTTTCAGATTTTTATGAATCATGAGAATTAAGCTGTACGGGACTGAATACCACATTCTCTTCTCGTAAAAACTTTAATTGGTTGCACAGGATTTTCATGCTCACGCGCAACCAGTATGTGATAGTTAGTAAATTTTGAATTGGTGTGATATGGTTTTAGGTTCCAAATGTTCATCTATTCAACAATGCGATCATCTAAGAGGAAGGAGGCTGTACCATTTGTATGAAATTTTGTGATCGTGTAAGGTCCCTTGGTTCTTGCTTCTAAAGCACTTGGAATTTGCTTTTCATTTTTCATCATAATTTGGTCTCCAACATGGTGATCATGCAACTTCCTGTGGCTATTTTCTTTCATAGCATTATTGTCTATTTGGGCTTGGCGTTTGTTTCTCACCATGGCAAGGTATGTAATCACAGGGATTGGAAGGAACATGTCACAATGGAAGACCAGTGAACCTGGGGTCATTCCAAATGTTTTGTGGATTGTTGATTGGACTGCAAACTGAGCTGAAGCAAATGTACTATCGACAATCTCTGTGGCTTGCTGGAGGGTCTGTGGTGGATTGGTATTGAGCTCTGTTCTCATTGCTGACTTGATGGTGTGTCATGTACTCTTTCAAGAACAATGTTTGCTTGTGGGTTTCTAACTGAACAAACCTTGGGTTTGATTCCAAGATTATCAAGGTGTATTTGGAAGTCGTGGCTCATGAAGTTTGTTCCTTGATCAAAGATGCAATTCACTGGTTTTGGGTATCTGGAGAGCCAACCATTGTTGAGGGTATGAACTGCCATAAGTCCAGTTGGATTGACTTCTGGGGCTGGGATTATTTCCAGGAGGTTGGTGCACATGTCCATGATGGTGAATCCATTGAGTGCAATTGTTCCATGGCCGGGGATCTTGATCTTCCAAGGGCCAATTCCATCAATTTCAATCGTGTCCCAGGGAACATACTGGTGTTCCTTGGTTGGAAGTTGGCCGTGACTTTGGTGGCTGTTCTTGTACCTTTGGCAGGCATCACAAGATTTGCAGAAGGCATTGATTTGGTCTTTCAGGTTTGGCAAGTATACAAATTGGTTGATGGTTTGGTACAATCTTTCAGCGCCGGCATGTATTGCCAAGCACATGGTGGTAATATTTGATTGTGGCTTTTACTCTGTTCAGTGGAAGTACTGATTTCTTTCGGCCATTGGATTTGACAATTCTCAAGTCAGTACCATTGAAGTTCTCTGCGGTGTAATTTGGATTGGTTGAGATATCTACGTTGGCAGCTTGGTTGGTAGCCAGTTGAGTGAAGGCTAAGGGGTACATGGGAATGTCTTTGGGGTAGTTGATGAACAGGTCAGAAAGGGAGAAGGTGTCCGTTGGATTGGTGTCATCTGTTGGAGTTGCAACTTCTGAATCAATTGGAGTTGGGTATTCCTTCCTTTCCTCCAGGGATTGCTGAATAGGGAGCCTTGAGAGGCCATCAGCAATCACACTATCTTTGCCTTGGGTATATTTAAAGACAAGGAAAAATTCTTCAAGGAGCATTCTCCAAATCATAATCTGATGACTCATGAGGTTTTGTCGGGTCAAGTTGATGTGGTCAGTCCAGACAACAAATTCGGCACCCCAAAGAATAGGCCAGAATTCCTTGAAAACTCCAACAATACAAAGCATCTCTTTGTCAACCATTGGGTACTTCTGTTGAGCGCTGTTGAGTTTTCTGAAGAAGCAGAGGATAATTTGTCCTTCTTGGATTACCACAGCACCAAGTTGATAGTCTGAAGCATCAGTAAAGATGTGGAAAGGCGTGTTTGGATCCAAAAAGGCAAGCAAGATGTCTTGAGCAATGAGAGTCTTGGCTTTGTTGAAGGCGTTGATCAGCTCTGGTGCTGGTTGGGGTTTCCCTTTGGATCTACCAGAGAGGGCTGTGAGTGGAGCAAGGACTTCAGCGCGTTTTGGATAGAAGTCCTGATAGAAGCTGACCATCCCAACAAAGGATCAAAGGTAGGTAATCGATGAGGGAAAAACCAGTTCCAGGATCAGATCTATCTTGTTTGGGTTCAGCCTGATTCCATCTCTGGAAATGATGAGGCCAAGCCATGGTGCTTGTGATTGGAACCAATGGCACTTGGAGGATTTGACTGCAAAGTTGTGGACTTTGACCAAGCTAAGAACAGAAGAGACAGATTTGCAGTGAGATTCAAGGGTGTCAGAGAAGATTCCAATATCATTGATGTATACTTCAATATCTTTCAAATGGAGAAGCATCTGTTCCATAGAACCTTGGGCCCAGCTTGGAGACTTGAGGAAGTCCCATTGGCAACCAGAGAAGCCGGAACTTGCCAAAGGCTGTAAGAACAAGGACACAGAGCCAAGTGGAAGCTTCATCTAGCTTGAAGGTGTGGAACTGCGTGCTGACATCAATGAGACACAGAGCCAAGTGGAGGCTTCATAGAGCTTGAAGGTGTGGAACTGCATGCTGACATCAATAAGAGTGTCATATTTGAACCCTCTTCTTCTGTGAAAGATGTCTTGGATCTTTGGAAGTGGATAGTGGAGTTCCTTGGTTACTTTGTTGAGCTCCTGGAAGTAACTAATGAGTCTACAGGAGCCATCTGGTTTGGGCACTACAAAGGCTAGCATTCCCCATTCAGTTGCATAGCATCTTTCAAAATGCCAAGCTTGACTTGTTGGTCAATTTCCTTCTTCACAGCTTCCTGTTGGTGAAGTGGAATTGAATATGGTTGTTTGATGTGGTATGGCTTTGCGTCTTGCAGGAGATTAATGTGAAACTCTTGATTAGGGAAAATACCTAATTCCTTGTCATTCAAGTCTTCAAAAACAAGTTCTTCATTTTCAAGAAGAATGTTCAGCAAGCAAGACTTCTCATGGTCTGAGATGTGTTCATGTTCAGGCACTATCTTGTACAGGTCTGTCTTTTCAATCGTAGAGGAGCATTCGCATATACTTGTTGAGCAGATTGGTTGGAATAACTTTCAGCAACAGAGTGAGGCTCTGCTGACATGACCTTGTGGAGCATCAATTTGTTATCAAAGTGATCTCTAGGATGGAATTGCATGGCCTTCTCATACCACTTGATGGTGCAAGCTTTGAAGTCCATCTTCATTCCAAGATCTCTTGTAGTTCTTCTACTAATGAGGAGGTGATAGTTGATATTCTGGGTGACAACAAAACAGTTGATCTTCAGCACTCTCATGGAGTAGGATAACTCTGGAAACACAATATTCTCCAAGATCACATAGTGGTTGTTGTCGCTGCTGTTGCTGGGAGCAACATTGCCATTGTTGTTACTGGAATCCGATGTTTGTGCTTCAGGGAATCTTTGGAGGTCTGCATTGTAATATTCAGGGTTGATGTCAATGTCAACGTGGAAGAGGTATAACTATGGTTCTGGTGGAGGTGGCGTTTCTTCTGGTTCATTGATAAAGACGCACATGTGTTGCTCTGGTTCATGTGAGTTGTTGCCATCAGAGGATGAATTTCTTGATCGATTGCTGTTGTTGCTGTTGAAATTCCGATCATTCACATGCGCGTCATTGTTGTTGTTATTGTTATTCCTGTTAGGTTGATTTGGATTGTTGGTATTGAGGTAACACTGTCCCCAAGTGTGGTTTGCACCCGGGTGAATAGGGTAAGGTGGGCTCTCAGCTACTCTTGTGGAGGGATTATTGTTGTCGTTGCCTTGGCTGTTCTTGTTAGAGCCTTGTTGTCGGTTTTGACTGCTGTTGCTGTTTGATTGATTGTTGTTTCAATTATTTCCATTGCGATTGTTTTGGTTGTTGTTGCGGCGACTGCCATTGTTGCAATTGTTATTATTGCTGTTGTTGCCGCTATTCCTGTTTCGGGAGGAATTATCTTGGTTGTTTTTCTTACGTTTCTTGTTTTCTTTGTTTTGGTATCTCTCCATCCTTGTCACAATCTGTGTAAGGGTGTCTTCATAGCAAGAGTGGTGTTCTTCATAGGAGTCCTCCCATTTGATTGGCATGGATTCAAAAATTGTACTCTTGAAGTCTTCATCGTTGATAGCTGCATCTTCCAGTGGATGTCCTGGAAGCAGCCAGAGAATCACATGGTTGTGGAAGGTAACCATGGATTCAAATTGGTGTACAGTCATGTTGGTGGTCTTCTTAATGTTGCTAAGGAACCTTTTGTGGCATCAATATGCGTCGGTGCTGTTGTTGTTGTTAAATTTGTAGGTGACGAAGACATCAATGGTAGTCGGGAAGTTCTCCACAGTTCAGTTTTGTATGTTGGATGATACATACTCATTCCACCAGTTTCTATTGGCTTAGTCTCTCAAGAGATCAGCAAATTTTTCATATTGCTTTGGTCCTGTTGTTAAGGAAAGGGTTTTCTTTGCATGTGAGAAATTCATTAATAGTGAAAACACTTGAAAGGGGGATGCTTGGGCAATAATGAGAGGTACTTTACCTTGGCAGTCTCGGAGACTCCATTGGTTGTACTTGTGTGCTTGAGCTCTATCTTCTCAAGGGAGTCTTGGTCAAAGTCAAACTTGAAAGGGATAACAGAGTAGCTTGTCATCGTTACTGGAAAATTTAGCTGAGGAGCATTGGTTGCTTGTTAGTAGTTGTTACTCAAGTGAAGGATAGGTCAAAGAAGTTATTTGACTGTTTAAAAAGTGTTGTATGCCTCTAAGCAAAGGTAGTAATACTACGTGCAGGTATGTATGGATTAAAGGTTGAACTAAAACTAAGATTGTGAGCAAGATCTGTAAACTACTCCAAAGAGTGTCGAGCTTGTCTTTATTTGCTAAGCGTTGGATTGGCGTTGAACTGAATCCAATGTTCTTTGCGCATAGAGAAATTAAGATATGTATTTCATTCAGACTTCAATATTGAAGGCCGGCTGGTGTGGCATTTGTTGCTGACATGGGATTTCAGATTTTTATGAATCATGAGAATTAAGCTGTACGGGGCTGAATACCACAAATCATAGACTTGAATCATGGAAGTGAATCATAGAATTGAATCATAGACTTGAATTATAGAATTGAATCATAGACTTGAATCATAGCCTCGAATCATAGAATTGAATCATGAAACTGTATCAAATTGAATCATCAATTTGAGTCAAAGAATTTAATCATGGACTTTCAAAGAACTGAATCATGGAAGAATTGAATGGTAGGTTTGAGTAAAAAAATGATATAATAAAGTTAAATCATATAATTGAATTATGGAAATGAATTGTAAGTTTGAGTCACAAAATATAATCATAGACTTGAATCATGGATTTCCATCATAGACTTCAATCGATGAATTGAATCAAAGACTCGAGTCATATAAATGAATCATAGACTTGAATTGTAGACTTGAGTCATAGACTTGAATTATAGACTTGAGTCATGGAATTGAATCATAGACTTGAGTCAAGGAATTGAATCATAGACTTGAGTCAAAGAATTGAATCATGGAATGGAATCGTAGATCTGAGTCAAAGAATGGAATCATAGACTTGAAACATGGAATCATAGACTTGAAACATAGGCTTGAAATATAGACTTGAATCATGATAGATTTGAATCATGATATATTTGAATAATGGATCTGAATCATGGAATTGAATTATAGAATTGAATCCTTGAAGTGAATCCTTGGAGTGAATCATAGAATGGAATCATAGACTTGAATCATAGGCTTGAATCATAGGCTTGAATCAAAATTGAATCATATAATTGAATCACAGACTTAAATCATGGAATAGAATTGTAGACTTTAATTATTGCATTGAATCATAAAGTTCCATCTTAGACTTGAATCATACTCTTGAATCATAGAATTGAATCATATACTAGAATCATTGATTGGAATCATTTAATGGAATAATAGAATGGAATCATAGGATTGAACTGTAGAATTGAATTATAGTATTGAATCCCAGACTAGAATTATAGAATTGGATCATAGAATTGGATCATAGAATTGAATCATAGACATGAATCATAGAATTAAATTTTAGACTAGAATCATTGAATTGAATCATATACTTGAATTGTAGACTTGGATCATAGATTTAAGTCATAGAATTGAATCTTAGACTTGAATCATAGACTAGAATCATTGTTTAAATCATAGAAGTGAATCATAGACTAGAATAATTGATCTGTAGTATAGGCTTGAATCATAGAATAAAATCATGGAATTGAATGATTCAATTGAAGCATAGAATTGAATCATAGAATTGAATCATAGAATTGAATTCTAGAATTGAGTCATAGAATTAAATCATAGAAATGAATCATAGAAATGAATCATAGACTAGAATCATAGATTTGAATCATAGAATGGAATGGAATAATAGAATGAACTTGAATCATATAGTTGAATTACAGAATTGAATCATAGACTAGAATTATTTGAATCATAGAATGGAATAATAGAATGGAATTATAGGATTGAATCATTGAATTAATTCAAAGACTAGAATTACTATAGAATTTGATGGTTGAATTGAATCTTAGAATTGAATCATGGACTAGAATCATTGACTTGAATTGTACAATTGAATTGTGGAATTGAATCATTCAATTTAATCTTAGACTTTTACCAGAGTTCTGAATCATTGAATTGAATCATCATAGACTTAAATCATAGAATTGAATAATAGAATTGAATCATACAATTGAATCTTAGTTGAATCATAGAATTATGTCTTCATTTTGAATCATAGACTAGAATCATTGATTTGATTCATTGAATTGAATCATAGACTAGAATCATAGAATGGAATCATAGAATACTACAAATATGTAAGGAAACTACGTACACAACAACTCCACAGGGCCGCTGCAAAGCACCAATCTCATTACGCACGGCTCGTTCTCCGAAGTGGTCTTGTTGAAGAAGTGAAACAAAAGGACAGGTCAGGGAACTGAGAGAAACGGTCTATCAAGTCTCAGGTCGTACTTTTCCAGAACCAGGTGTGCGTAGATGACCGTGCCCTTGGTTCGGAGAAGGGCATTGCCCCGGTCCAAACTACCAGGTATTGAAGATGAACGATATTCTTCGTAGAAAGACAAGAATTTCAGCGTGACGACAGCCTGGACTTTTGGACAAATAATAAACCATGATGCCTTGGCATCTATTTCTTTGGAAGTGGAATGCCTATTGGACTTTATCACTAGTAGTTGCTATGGTGCTGGTTATGGTGGTGTTAGTTTCAAATACAGAGTGTTGTCAGCAGGGTGACTTCTTTATTCCTCTGATGAGATGAGATGAGATGAGATTCTTGGAATCATGATGTACCCTGCGAGGCCCATGAAACAAAACATCACCCAGTAAGAAGGAGTGCATTGTGATTCTGGTTGAATATCATTCGGCCCTTGTTGACGAAGAAATATTTCTCCATTGCAGAGGCGGTAACCTAAACTGCGGCGGTTTATCATTGTTCCATGCTAACTTTCCATAGCATATTATTAATTATTATTGACACTGCCAAAAAGAGACCATTTTTGCGAAAGCTGCTAATTACAGAATTTTCAATTGAAAAAAATCTCACTGAGTATCCCTTGTCAAGATCGTGGACTGTGCGATAGTAGCCAGGTTCTTATACTACTGCGACATGCAATATCGCTCGTCCCGTCATCTGAAATGATTGATTCACGTTGTTTTCGGTTGGGCGTAGGGCTGAATCGAACGAAGGGAATGTAACATGGTTCCTACAGTGACGCTATCACGGATAGGATCCAGCACTGCTGAAAGCTTATTGCTTTAGTCGACTGATGTGACCACGAATGGTGGATAGATGTGAATCGGTGTTTTAAAACAGAGAAGCGCTTACATGTCGTAGTCGTCATGACCGCAATACAGAACAGATTTTGTCCAGAATAAGTCGTGCCCCATCTGAAAGACGTCGCAATTCGAGTCTACTTATCGTACGGTGAGCCTAGTACACGCACCGAAAAGACTGATGCAGGTCTACTTGGTTGGTGGACGGATGTAATTGACTATTTTTCAAAGTTACGACTGCCATATTAAATTATGTTTTTTCGTCCATGCTTCTAATCAAATAGAAATTTGAAATATTAAATTTATGTCGTTCGGCCGAAATTACGGTCATGACAATTCGTAAATTGTGTGAGCGCTGATATGAGAAAACTTGAACGCACGGCAGGTCACAATTTGCGTTGTATACCCATTCTCGCCGTTTTTAGCGCGACTCCAAAAATATGTTGGAGGGGCGCACCGACTTGCGACAAGATTTCTCATAAATTTTCGTCCACGTGATGAATTTTGCAGTCCTAATTTTACGTCTTACCTCTTCAAACCGTCGTATAACACACAAGTCAGTCTAACTTTACAGACAAACAAGACAACAGCGAGATCTCACAACACGATCACAAAATCATTACCCTCTAAAATCAAGAAGGAATCATTAAAAATATTGTTTACGACTGAAGTTGGTTAACGAAGTACTCCGTATCACACAATGGAACTCTACAACATGCGAATCAGCTGGGCCTTGGCTGTAGCCCTTTTTACCACTTTCCTCTCTCTGTCGGGAGCCGAGACACGAGCACTGCAGCAAGAAATCGGAACAGAAATATGTTATTGTGCTCCAAACGCATACGAGTTCACTCTTGATTTTGCTCTAACTTGTCCGCCAGTAAATATTACACTTGGAGATGCTGTAGCTGCGACAACCTGCATGGTCAGCCCATTCGGAAATCCTGAAGTTGCAGATCTTGTGCCAGTGTCAGTATCATCAATTGATATCCTCGAATTAAATCAGAACCTGCAGGTCATGGTCCAAGAAAACATCGAACCGAAGGAATCATTCTCGGATGGAGATACCTTTTCGTACGTTTCGTACGCAGCGATCCCTGGGCAAATCGTGAACCCGGAGGACCTTCCTAGAGCTATCCAGTTAAACATCGTTGGGGTCAACAAGTTGGGAGAAGAGATCATCAACGTGTATTTGATCACCTTCACGAATGCATGCGGCGCGTATCCAGTTCTGTATGAAGGGCAATTTGCTGGTTGGACACGCTTTGTAAGTTTGTTATGACACTTGGCGTTGTGGCAAAGAAAGGCGATGAGCACCTCAACGGTGTAAGATATTTCCAACACCCGATACTCACTTTTCCTATCCACTCTGTTTCGATTTTTTCACGATACAGTCGGACTTGGGACCTCCTAGTCGAGAGCTTTGTCCTGCTGCCCCGGCCCCACCTACTCCATCGCCTACACCACCTACTATCATGTCTATGTCTATGTCAATGGATATGGGTATTGAAGAAGCTGTGATGAAAGAATTCGAAGACTTTTTGGAAGAATCTTACGGAGGGCAAGGTACGAATGCAGTTTATTTTGACAGTCACTCAATCGTGTACATAATAGTCTGCGCAACAAACACATGCATGAAAATCGCCATCTCAAACGCCCTCTCTTTCACCTTAACAATCCCATGTTCGTTATATTGTATGATCTGTCGACTTCTGCGACGACCACAGAAGAAGAGTTGAAAGAAAAGAAAAGCAAGAATGGAAAATCAAGTAAGGGCAAAGGCGAAAAATCAAAGAGTGGAAAAAGTAAAGATTCGGTCAAAAGCGCAAACAAGCTGAACAAGTCCGATGCCTCGAAAGCCGGGTCGAAGGGAGGATCAAAGGCAGGATCAAAAGAAGGGTCGAAGGCAGGATCAAAAGCAGGATCAAAAGAAGGGTCAAAGGCAGGATCAAAAGCAGGATCAAAAGCAGGATCAAAGGCAGGATCAAAAGAAGGGTCAAAGGCGGGATCAAAAGAAGGGTCGAAGACAGGATCAAAATCAGGATCAAAAGCGGGATCAAAGGATTCGATCAAAAGCGCCAACAAGCTGAGGAAATCGGAAACTTCGAAATCAGGATCTAAAGCAGGATCAAAAGGAAGCAATGTTGCCATAAGACGCCTTCGGATATAAGTCCTAAACGCATTCTTATGGACGTGTGGTGCTGCACCGTCGGTGTTTGAAGGCACGATAGTTATGAGTCCGAATCTGTACCATTAGAATAATTCATAGAAATCATAAACTCAGGAAATAATTCAAGAGTCATTCATATCGAAAGAGATGACAGATGCTAAGGTATTTTATGTTAAATCTTCAATTTTTGTAAGTTTTTTTAACAATATTAATAGTGGCAACAATGAGATCAACGAGAAAAAAATATAAATAGGTAGCAGAATGTATAAAATAATGTTCTCGAAAAGGTGACGATGTTGCGGACGTTCAATTAAAGTATGAGTACAGTACGTGTCGTCGTGTTGATTACGCAAACACCTTCTAAAGACTTAGGAAAATGTAACTGTTACATCACTCTAGGTGAGATAAAATGAAAAGTCTGTGCCACAAGAACTTGTGAGGCACTAGTCTCGTTGATTCATCGGCGCATATATAAGTGTAGAAACTCATACTGGTTGGTAGTCATTGTCAACAGGCTACACGATTGTCATCTGGTGTTCATCCACCATCTTGTTCATGGTGCATAGTATGTCATATGAGTTGGCTTCAAACCCTTCAGTTTTAAGGTAGGCAACCAGCTCTTACCAAAGCAATATTGCTTCCCTGAGTGCTCCCTAGATCAGCACTTTCTTTGCCTTCACCACAAACATAACCTTCCAGCTCATTCTATTTACTAGCAATTTCTTGTACAGGTTTGGGTCGATCCACGACAGTAGCTCTGCCATCGCTCCATCCAGCCGCATACCCACAGTATATCTTCCTACCCCACTAGCAAGAACAGTTTCCTATCAGGTGACATCAAACTAAATTTGATACCTGAAACAAATAGTTCAAGACCGCAATTGCTGAATCGGCTCCTCATTTATACTACTACTACTATAATGCTAACGATGGTCACAACTCCTGGATATCAGGTTTATAGTAAACGGTGCTACTACTTGCACTCGTCTACAAATAATACTGGAAAGAAGAAGGCCGCCAAGAAGAAGAAACCCCAATTGCTTACCGCAAGATGAAGACAGAAGACAGGAGAAATTTACTTGGCTGCTCTTGCAGAACATCTTTCACTTAGCCCAGGTACATGCTTTTCTTATTACAACAGGTGTGTTGGGTTAGGTGATTTCACATCTTCCCTGTTTGTCAGAAGCACCAAGAAGAAAGAAGATACCATCAAACAATTTGGTATAACAACCATCCATAATAGTCCAATGAGAGCAGTGGTCTGTACGGCCCTTCTGTCGGACCGATGGAGGGAGTCTTGATTTGTCAGAAATTTAATGACAATAACTCTGATTCTGATGATAACTGTTTCCCTCACAATGATGAGGATGAAGAAGAAGGAATCAATTGTGAAGTCACTCCCCCTTTGAGTGTCGTTAGAAAGGGCAACATGATGCCTGTTGATGTTTCCCCTCCTGATTCCAACACAGCGATGACGACTCCAATTGCTGGAAGGCATGTATCAGACAAAGTGAAGGAAAAGATCAAGTTAATGAAAATCATGTGGAATTGTATCATACCTTTAGTTGCTGAGAAGGAGTTGTATGAATGGGCTTTAATTGGAGCGTCTTAATTTATTTTCATGGACAAACAAAGACCTCATTAAGACAAGGGCAACAGTTATGAAAGAATTGTATGGAACTGTTGCTGAAATAGAAGGTGATGATTTTCAGCCTCAGCTCATTGATTGGGGCTTTGAAAAACCAATTGGCGTTGATATTGCTGGACGTAAACAAATATATGTCCGGTCATTCTGAAAAGCACTTCATTCCCTATTAACCAACATCACATTGATTAAGGAAGACAATCTGTCTTTCCTCCACCATGCTGACAACCCAGCATTACCCGTTTGCCATCCAGAACTTAGAGGTAACATTGATACAGATGAACTGCATCATGGGCAATGGTGGATCGATACTTGGGAAAACAGAAGCAAATAAGAGAACAATTAAATTTGGGTGTCTACCATACTCTACATGGGTGGAATTGCAATCAACAATATTGAGCAAAAGACCCTCACACCACTGAACATGATGCTTGGCATATTCAAGACCTAAACTCAGAACTCTAGTAGTCCAGACACATGGGAGACAATTTATTTCCACCCCACAGGGTCACACAATAAAGGCGATGAATGGATTGACAATGTGAACAATCTTCACTCTAGCCTTCAAGTGGCGTTTGAATCATTGAAAGAGGCATGCAACTTAACAGAAGGTATAGAATGGTCCAATTTGCTGTGGAACAAGAAGAAATGGTTGGTGCAATTAAATTTGCTGTTGTGTATTTCATTGGTGATACTCCCCAGCATGACCAACTCTGTGGACTTTATCAAAATACAAATACAAAGATGATCAATAGGCATCACAACTGTCCAATGGCCCTTGGTAATAATGCTTGTGCCAAGGTTCTGAAGGCACCTATGTCAATGAAAACTGGAAAGATGAAGGAAGTGTCAAAGGACAATAATGCAGAAGAGTGCCATTCGGTACATATATGGAAGACGTCTGATTTTACTAATCACAGTCCATGGACAGAGGAAGGAGTGAGAGTTGAATACTATTTCAAAGATGTTTCCCACCAAAGCATAGGTAATGGAAACTGTTTTATGATATTGATTTTAGAGAAAACGCACATAATATTCATCTAGCGTCAACGGGAGAGAGGCTCCAAATGCACCAACTTGGTTGTACCAAGAGAGCAGTGGAGACATTCTACAAAGACTTTTTAGGAAACAACACGAGGCTACTTGGTGACATGGACAGGGTAGTTAGTTACTTTGGTGCCGTTGTTCAGAGGCAGTTTGATTGTGACTTCCCCCAAACAAAGTTTTTGGAATCAATACATATAGCAAACAAGAAGGAGAGCACCCAGTACCGGTACATCACCATGATGTTTTATATTCAGATGCTGGCACTGTTGTCCGCCAAAGGTTGCAAACACTTGATGCCAAAGAACCACAACAAATCAGGAGAACAGGAGCAGAAAATGTGAGGAAGAAATTGATGGTCATATTTACATCCTTGAGTTATTGTTGGGTATGGAAGAGCTCCTCAAATAACAGGTTTTCAAACGAGACAAGAAGGGTGTTTCAAATCTTGACAAGATGGTTGTCCATTCCATTGACTGTATAAATAATCATCTGTAACAAAGTAAGGGAGAGGGCAACTATCTGGTAAACAATCACATGCACTTCCATTTATCAGAGTACATGGTGTTATTTGGTCCTCCCACCGGATAGGACGCCGCAGCCAGCAAGAGCAACCATAAAACTGAAGTGAAGGCAACCATGAAGAGAACCGAGTGAATTAAGTCAACACTAATCAAGCAAACCTGCAAGTGATTAATGGAGTATCATATTATTGATTGACTTGACCGTGAATTGATTTGTTTGAACACAAAACCACTAAAGGAACAAATCAATCAAAAGAGGAGGGGTGATTGGTCTGCTGAGTCTAAGTTTTTGATTGTGGTTATGGAGGGGTTCCCTTGCATGAAGTGGGACAAGAGGAAACAGAACAAGCCTTTGTTTGTGTCCCTGTTGACCCGATAGGAGCTCCCTCGTCAGTCCAAAAACAGAAAGTTGTATCCCGGTACTAGTAGTACTAGGAGCTTGTTCTTTGTCGCTCCAGCCACCCCCCACCCCACCACCCCACCCCCGCTGTAGCTGTAGCTGTAGCTGTTTCTGTTTCTGTTTCTGTTTCTGTTTCCTCGTTCCCCGGGGGATCTTCGTTGTCACCACCGTAATAGTATTCCACGGGGTGATTTTCTTGTCATTGCCGTTGTGTCATTGGCATTGATTGTACTCTTGAAGTGGTTTGCTCTACGCCAGGAATGCCACTCCTGAACACTGGGTGTCCTCGTTGCATCAACGTTGTTGTTATCATCATTCCGATCCCAGCAGCGCCTCCGCGTATGCATCTGCTTCCGTTCCTCTCCGGCAACATCTCCAATGATGGGAGGCCAGTTGAATCCGGACCACCGCCAAGACGAGCTGCCTTGTGGGGATCTTTCTGGTCTGCGCCGGAGAGTCCAGTTGCTGCGGCGGCGACGCGGGGCACCATTATTGGAATCATACTCATACTGTATCAAGATTCCCGCAGACAGCAAGATTCCTGCAGACAGATATTCCCGCAGAAAAATCCAGATTCCCACAAATCCATTTCATTTCCTGCAGAGAATGTTGGACTTGCAGGAAAGTTGGGATTCCCGCAGACTCTGCGGGAATCTTTTTCTGTCTGCAGGAAACGCACCTATTTCCCGCAACCTCAGAACCAGATTTTAAGAATTCCTGGAAAATCGTTGCAGGTAAGTGAATGAACAATTTTTTGGGGGATTGGTGGATCGTTCTTTCAAAGAAAGTTTCGTCTCTTGCTTGAACGCCATTCCATGTTTACCCTGTCGGAATCTATATCTTCAATGTCATTACAATCAATCCTTGTTTCTTTGCGGAAATTTTTGTCGGTCCTGGAACACCGTAGCAGGAATAACATACTGAGTACCATCAAAACTTTTTTTGTTTTAATTCCTGGAAGGTTTGAACAATTCCCAAATTATTTATTGTCTGGAACATCGTTGTAGAGTCTAGAAAAGCGCCGGTAACAAACGTACAGACGTACGGACATTTGGAGGCATACATGAATGAGATACACCAACACACGTACGACTAACAGGCAAATAAGCGAGCTGACTCGCCAAATCGCTAACAGTACTAAAGGTGCGCTAATAGTGCACCAATAGAGGTTTGATCCAAAAAATCATCTTATATGAAAAACACTCACAAATCTAAATACTAATCCTTGAAATCACTGAATACTACGAGACCTACCTAGTAGATTACACGCGTAAATGTGTTAGTGAAGTAATAAGCTCACGGGAGCAAAACAAAAGTTTATCAGACCCAAAATGGACTCAAAGAGTCTGGGTAACAAATGAAAGCTGATTGCCAACTGATCATTGGTTAATCACCGTCCAAAGCCAAAGGCCAGACGTTAAAGACCCTCCCCAACAGAAGAGACTCAGGCGCTTAGAAGGTTAACAACACTAGCACAGCAGAGCACACCAGGCTAATGCCCGTGGCTTCTACTGAGGTTTGTAAGGGAGAAAAGAACACCAAACAATTGTTATTCACCTATGAAAGGAGACACTTGCAAGAGATCCCCATCGGTGGGGATAGCAAAGGGACGTGTCAAAACTACCACAGCCAATCACCGGCTGGAAATAATGTGATGTACGTGTGTTCAGTACTAGGAATCACATAACGGCTACAAAAGAACTGTCAATAAAGAGAGACACGTGACCTTGAGAACGTGAACTCAAAAACAAATAAAATGGGAATCAAATTTAATTCCTAAAGAAACGAGCTCAAGTATACTCACACGTATACAAATGATATGATGACAAAACCAGCCGAGGTAATCTACATACCCAGTATTGGATAAACACATACTCAAAAAATAGAAATGACAAAAAATGCCAAACCAAATAT
Source organism: Pseudo-nitzschia multiseries (assembly GCA_037355745.1). Lineage (NCBI taxonomy): Eukaryota > Bacillariophyta > Bacillariophyceae > Bacillariales > Bacillariaceae > Pseudo-nitzschia > Pseudo-nitzschia multiseries. Next base: position 7,547,598 of record CM074786.1, on the reverse strand, counting down.
TTAATAAGAGACGAACGTATATTTGATACCGTTTTGATAAAAGGGAAACAACGATTGAGCTTAAGTATTGGGGAACTGAAAATTCAAGTTCGGATAGGAATCATTCCTCACACTGTGGAAATGAGCCTGTTTACTAGCAAAAGCGAGTGGAAAAGAAAATACTCCACAAGTTGCTGCAAAACTCAGAAAATCACAATTACCGCTTCCTCACGAAAGCAAAAGCTAACAACCTCCATATTACAAGCCTAATTCCTACAACATACTCCGAAACAACACCATGGCGCCACCAACCAGAGCTCAACTGGCCGCAATTGCAGCGGCGGCAGCAGCAGAAGCGGCAGCAGCGGACGCGGCAGCAGCGGAAGAAATGGAGGCAGTCGAAGCAGATGGTCTCCTGGAGGACCTACTACCTCCATTGGTAACTGACAAGGTTGGACCCAGGAACAGCTTGAGCAACTTACAAGATCTTTGGTCACAAGACTATCGAACAGGAACCTATCTCTATCATCGACAGCAAGAGAGGCCAAGGAATGAGTGGACGCCAATCTTGGCATCCCTGGCTATGCAGGAGAGAGGGTGCTAACAGCGGCTGAAGTCTGTTTCAGGAAGATCCTTGAGTCCTTTGGAGTCAACAGGCCTACAGCCAATGAGATATTCAGACATGGATACTCCAACACCAAGGCTATCGCAGATCTGGACTCGGAAGGGACCAAGTCTTTCCTAGGCTCGTTAAGCAAGGCAAAACATCATCTATGCCCGGATCCACAAGAGGTCTTTATTAGTAGAGCATTTGGGGATCAACTGAAGCTACTTGTGGCTTGGATTAGGATTCCAGCCTATAATAGGCGCAACGGCCACCGAAGTAGACTGGATAAAGGACCCAACGGCTGAGATAGATACGCAAGAACGCTTGAGATCTACAAAGGAGGACGATGAGAATACAGCGGTAAAGGACCTGACACTACCCGACAAACTGACTACAATGTCCAAAGTTCAGGGAATTTGATGAGAACTTACGCAAATACCTCCAGCATAAAAGAGGCGTCACCAAAACATCCCTACTCTACACGATAAGACAACAATCTACAGTCCAGAGAAACCGACAGGTGTGGAACTGTCGGCCCGGGCCCAGACAACGCATACTCCGACTGGACTGAGTATGCAATAAGGTGCACAATCCATGCCAACTCTCATTGGTCCAAAGACAACAATAATCTTTGGGGGATATTGTTTAAGTTGGTAGGGTCCGGTCCCGGTTGGTCCTATATACAAAGTTTTGGGACCAAAAACTGGGTAGGAGGCGATGGACAGTAAGGCGTATTTCGCCCTCTACTCTCAGGCATATGAGGAGACCAACATAAAGCTGATTGTTGAAACCAAACGACAATTTATCCGGGAATCAGTATACACAGGAGATTCCAAGCACTACAATTTTGACAGGCACAAGAGGCTATGGCACGACGTGAAGCAAACCTTGATAAGATACAAGGCATTCCCACCTGAGGATCAGTTTGTGTACGACTTCATACGCTCCCTACAGGATGTACGACTAGAGCAATCCATCCCAATAATAATTACAGAAGGATCTGACTATTATGCAAATTTTGAGAAAGCTTCTATTATTTTCCTTCTGAATTCGGTCCGTTGAGGGTCTGATTCAAAGGCTTCTGAAGAACAGCAACGCTGCGTTAGTGTGTTAGTAGACGAACGATTGTACTCTACGCGTGACAATTGTGGTTGGATACTTTCGGCAACGGATAATCGGACTACAGGCGAGACTATGGAAACGCCAGATCTCTTCTTACTGTGAACTTGTTCAGATACAGCGAGACAGACCTTAGTATGTAGATTACAAGTAGTTGATTAGCAACTAGTGTGAATTTTGGGATATAAATCAGTTGAATGTTAAAAGTATGAGATAAAGTGAAATCTTGCCGAAATGCAAGATATCTCTTTTATTGAGATGAATACATTGCAACTGCTGTTGCGTAGTGATGAGATTACTCGCTGATTATTTCCGTACATGTATTGGCCGTTGACCATATATATCTGTATGCATATATATATACTGTGTGAGAATCACACGCCAACTGGTTTTCTTCTCTTGTTCCGTTAGGAAGACTTCATGATAGGTTTATCATTAAGATCAGGAATTGCTCCCGTAGCTCGTGTGATATTTTATGAAATCAGAGGTTGCTCACCGAAGAACAATGGCAATACTATAAAACAGAGATTGCTCACCGTCGATGCGCAATGGGAATCGATGCACTGTGGGAATCAATATGTCGTGGGAATCGATTACTTTGGTTGATACGGGACTCATTGATTCGTACGAATAGGATATCTACCATCTGGTAGCTTTGGTACTTCTGGTCACGAAAGGAATTTAATACTCCCCATGTCTCCTTGTGAAAGGTCATCACGCTCTACATGATGCTTCCATCGTCTTGGAGGAGGTTGCCGGTATTCCCACAAAAGTGGAAGATGGGCTTGAGCAGTGGATACACAACTAAGTGTCCCCAATGCTTGGTGAGAATATCTGCACAGTTATCCTTACCTGGGATGTGCATCATTAAAATGAAACCTCTCGCTATCATGCTCCGTACGCAGTGAAACGATAGAATGTTGTGACGCTTATGCAACCTTGAGTAAGGGAAGGTTGACGTTTGAATCATCTTTTCGTTGTCACCCCAAGAGTAGGAGATATCATGGACTCGTGTTCCGAGGTATTCAGAATGAGTGGCGTAGATCAACGATCTGTTCGATGCAAGTTCTTCCTGCAACAAATTCAGCTCCGAAGGTGGCCGTTTCTGTAGTAGACTGTTTCTTTGAGAACCTCATCATGGGAGTCTTGTTCGCGAAGTGAAGGATGCGGGTTACAGCCTTACCACTAAGAATATCATGCATGAGGTTGGCGTCATAGAAATGTGTCAGCACTACTGCCTTCCCAAGTGGTGCAGGAGCGTCGTCGGGTAGCTCTTCAGAATGCTCCCCATAGACGGTGTTGGACCAATCGATGGTGTCGGGTTTAGTCAATATAAAATCTGGGGGTTCCACGCGGAATCTGATTTTAAAATGTCTAAACTTGGAGATATATCCGTAGATACATTTAGCACGTTCAAGATGCCCATCTGGTGGTTGAGCTCTGAAACTCGAGAGTGTCATCACGGCTGTTTGTACATCGAAACGGCCAATAGCGATAATCCATTGGAGTGAACCGATCATACTTTGGTATTTCTGTATGCCAGTTTCTTCGAGAAAGGCTGAGGAGTCCAATTCGGGATGGTCGTTTTCTGCAATGGGTGACTGGAACCTGGTGTTAGGTTTGCATCCGAACATTTGTTCATAAGATGCTTCCATCTTTTCGATGAACTTTATGGGATTCATACAGAGAACACCGTGCGCGTCGCGTTCAAATCCGCAACCTAGGTGAAAATTCATAGGTCTGGATCCCTTCAGTTTGAAGTTATATGGCAACGACTGTAATATCTTCAAGAAGGAATTGGGATCTGCCATGCAAAGACATAGGTCATTGACATATGTGCATATAAGCTCATATACACGTTCACCATGTTTGTTCATTCCAGGCTTGAGGAATATTTCCGGTTCTGCGCGGGATCTTTCGAAGCCGAGTTCAATGAGACAAGCCGCGAGTTAATCACCAAAGCACTTGCCTGAGGATCTGAGGCCATATAGGGCTTTGTAAATGATCAATAGATGACCTTCAAGCGATCCGAATTCGGGACCTGCCTTGATGCAGACTTTCTTGCAGGTAACTGCCTCTAGGTAGGCATTACCTATGTCGGTACCCCATGCTTCTAGGCCGTTCAGTTCAGCTAGGAATAGGCACATACGTAGACCGCGGAGAGATACGACACCTGCATAAACACTGTAGATAGGGGCCTCAGTGAGATTACCGTTAGCAACGAGGCGAGCCTTGTGTCTACCGTCGTGTTTGACAGCATATATCATGTGTACCTTGATCTGTTGAAACCCGGGGGGAATGGAGCTTGTCTTGTATACGCCTTTATCAATGAATGTATTGTATTCATTGAGCTGTGCCATTTCCAGAGTGGTGGCATCTTCCCATTTGGTGTTTCCATTGGCTTGATCAAATTGGAGGGCTTCTTCGTGGTTACGAGGTACCTTGAATCCATATTGGTACTGTGGAGGGGTACGGAAAGAACGTAGTTTGGCTTGATGCACGAGTCGGTCCAGTTTCTTTGTTCGTCGTGCAAGGTTGGTGATTTGCTTGAGGCGTTTCCAACCCGGGAGGTCAAGCAAGTTGTTATCTTTCCCATATTTTGCAACGGTGACAGGGTCATCAGCCGCAATGTTGGCTAGAGGTTCATATGTCCGTTCCATATTTTCCCATTCAATCCAAAGGTTATACTTGGAACCTTTGTATTGAGGATGCTTGTTATCTAGCGGACCTTGGTGTCCTAGGATGCGGCGAAATGACCAAATTTTTCCGTCTTCTTGTGTTGAATCACGATGGATGTAATTCATGACATCATTGTATGCAATGATATCGTTAAGTTCGTCATCAGAGTGTTTGCACTTGAACTTGATGAAGTCTTTGTTACGTTCAAGACTATCTTCTACATCGACGATGGTAAGACGCTTCCGAGTGCCATCGGGGTTGGTTACAAGGAAGGATCGTCCTTGTAGATTGGCAATCGGGATGGTAGGAATGGTAATTGGTTGGCCATCGTTGTCAAATTGTGCGTTGCCTTCTTCGTCGGTAACAACTACCTGTGATGGGTCTACTGAAGGAGTAGCGGGGTTGGTGTGTGGAGTTGTGACGTCACTAACATCAAAGTATGCTAGCTCCGGAGGATCAAAGTCATCTTCAGTAAGGAGAACGCCATCGGGGTTCTTGCTGAAGATGTGTTTCGTAGGAGGACCATCAAAACTCTCCCCATAGTTGTTAGGGAGTGGAGAAGGGGACCAGCTTGGGCTGTCATCGACCTTCTTATATAGAAAGCTCGGTAACGAGGGGTGGGCGGGTGGTTGAAGAATAGCTTGATTACCAGATGCGGGAGGTGTTGTACCTGGTTGTTCGTTGGGTACAGATGGCGTGGTGTCATTGGCGGAGTCGGAATCAGCGGGTGAGACGCCAAGAGGTGGAGTAACTGAGTTGCCCTGTTTTGTAGGATCTGCATTGGGGCTATTCTTAGTGATATGCTCCCCATGTTTGAATGTTGGAGCGTCTCCAGTGGCGTATAAGCGGGGCAAGGAATCCTTGGCTTTGCGCCATTTGATGAAACCATCATCAGTGAATAGGCCCGCACGTTTGTTGCGAGACGCAGGTGTGAGAGCAGAGCGTACACCGGAACGGTCAAGTAACTTGTTGGTAACTGGGTCCCAGATTCGGAAACAGAGTCAATTGCCAACATGTTCTGCAATGCCGACGAAGTGACCGAGACGTTCGGTAGACTGGGTACCGAAAGGGGTGTCATTTGTCTTGAAATACACAGGTTCAAACCAGAAGAAACTGGTGTATGCGCTGATGTCGCCAAGTGTACCGGTAGCAATGAAGACCAGTTGTTTGTCTGACAGAGTAGGATCAGAAATAACATTGAGGAGTCCAGCAACGTATGTCATGCACAGCAGCCATAGATGTGGTGGTGTGCCTGTACGATCCATGACGCAATTGACAATGCGTTTGAACGTTTGATATCGTCGTTCAAATTGGTTCTGGTGTTGGTGATAAGGTTCACTTTGCCAGAGTCCAATCCATAACATTTTGAGATAATCAGTGACCCTCTTGCTAGATTGGTAGTTACCGTGGTCGCAAAGGAGGCGGATGGGTCTGCCCCATTTTCGTACAAAGTTCTGGAAACATGATAGAAAATCGCCGGTGGTACGCATTTCTTCAACATGTATGATATGTGACTTTCGGCCGAAGAAGATTTGAGCAATCTTGGTGCCGCCAGTTTTCAAATGTAGCTTTGATGTGATCTGTGGAAACCCAACAAAAGAAAGGTTTCAGGGATAAGTAGTCATGTTCGTTAGGGTATCGCTCACGGGGCGTAGCTGCAATACGTGTAGTGTCACTAGCAGTACAGTCCGTTGGAAACGCAGTGACTGTCCCAGAGATTTGAGGAGAAGTGCAGCATGCGAGGCGTTCCTGGTGAATGTAGTCGGTAGAAGTAAGCCAGAATGAGCGATCGCTGGTTCCATGATCATCAATAGGGAGAAAGGGAGATCGAGTGGAATGGCTGGAATACGAACTGAGGGACGTGACCGTGGAGGAGTCGGGGGATACAGAGATATCCAATCCTTCAAGACAACGTGGGTTTCCATATTCGCCGTAGTCGGCATAAGGGAGTTGCTGTGGCTAAGGAGGATATTTCTGGAGAAATTGTTCATCTTTCGCACTGATCGTGGTATCGAGAACAGATGGGTCCCAATGCTTATTGGATGTCATGATAACATGTGGGAGCGTGTCAAACTCAATAGTTGTGTACTTTCGCATCGCAAGGTATGGGAAACCATGCTGGATGCTAAGGGGCAGTGCATATCCATCGGAGGTGGTGATTACCTGTCCACCGCCCGTTTTGATGGAGGTGTCATCGACAGTGGAAAAATATGCTTCCATCTGACCGGAGGACAATATAGAAGGGTGTCGTCCTGTATATGCACATTCATTGAAAATGAGGATGACGGGACCTCTATTCGATATAGAATAAGCTCCGCATGTAGCAATGGGAATATTTTGTACCTGATGATTGTTAATGCCTGTGACATTGACATATCGTGGTGGGATATCCTTGGAGATGAGGCATGCATCATTGCCGATGATGCAACCGTTTGCACCGCAATCAACCATGGCGAAACCGGGATTAGTGATCGTAGCTTTGTGTGCACGATATGTTTACGATGTTACGTGACTATCGTGTGAAAAGGTCAGATCATCGTTGGGATTATACCACTGGTGAAAATTGGCGGAATAAGAGGATGTTCCAACAGGTATTTGGGTATCACCGTCCTTTTTGTACCGAATATCAGGGTTTTCGGAGAGGAATCGAGCGGGATGCGCGGGTGACACGGAAGACTTGAGGGGTCTTTGGTCCTTGGAGGAAGAGACGTTAGACTTGTATACACCTAACGATGCATGGAAAACACCTCTACGGTCATTTTCTACAGCGGGATGTAGGTCTGATACGGAATTGACATGTTCATCTTTGTTTGAGGTATCATCTTCTAGGAATGAGACAGAATGTCCATGTTGGTACGCTTTCCGGGTGATGGGCTTGACATTGTTAGGGTCAGGTTGATCCTTTGAGAGCAAATCGTGTCGTAACGATGTGACCACGATTTTCTTGCCTTCCGGAGAAAAGTTTAGCCAACTCTTCATGTCCTGACGTGAGAGGGCCTTCCATATGTCTGTGGGTAGGCGCGTGGTAGGGTCAGGTGTAGGACCAGCCTTGAATACCGCATAGTCTTGATAGTCACCCTCAAATTCGATAAGGAGAGCATAGTCGTCATGGTTTTGACTTTGTCCAGATGAGAAGTCGTGAACATGTGCACATACAGTTGATTTAGGAGCTGACATCGCGGACTGAGAATCGAGTCGGGTTGCTTCCAGTAGGAGTGTGATTTTAAGTTTGTGAATAGCAGCTGCTTCAGCGACTGCATCTGTCACGGTGCTATTCGTCCCACCTGGGTCCTTGACTTTGGCAAACTGTTCACTGAGCTGGAAGCTGGAATAGCATGCCTGACATAGTGCTGATTTTGCAGTATGGTACTCAAGGGGCTTGTTGGGAGGACGGAGCTTGTTGAGGTGATTTAATTCATCAAACCAATGTGTGATGAATTTCACTTTGGATTCTTTCCAATTGCTGAGATTCAACTTTAGCAACACTTGTAGTTGAGTCGAATTGTCATATACCTTGGCTTTCGATTTGCTGTGAAGGTTTACGAAATCAAAGTATGCTTGACGTCCATTACGTGTGGTAGAATGACTGTGTACACACGATGCGGATAGATCGCTTTTGAAGACTTCCAACATTAGTACCCAGAAGAAGGCACACTGTTTAACGAAAAGGTCACGTGTATAACCTTGAAGCGCAGCTGGAGGCCATGTCTCATCAAGGAATGTTTCTGTGTCAATGTCGTATGCCTCGAGTTTAGCCTTGAAACCCACAAGCCAATGTTCGAATCTTGAGTCATTCGTGAGGGGCGTAAAGGACTTTTCATCCCGTGCTTTTTGGCACCAAGATTCGTACTTTACCTGCTGAGGTGACTTTTTATTACTTCCTGGCGGAGGAGGTGGAGGGTTCAGAGCAGATTCGGTTTGCATACGGATGGCACGTTCCAAACGGAATTTTCTAAATTCTTCATACGGATATGACTTTACATTCTTCCAGTCCTTCTCGTCTTCTTGGAGTTCAATAGAGAACTCCGCAAGTGCTTCTATGATCCGTTGGATGGATCGATGGAGATGTGTTGGTAGTCCTCCTTCAGTGTAGGTAATCTCGCGGGCGAAATTCGGTTCGATAAGTGCGTCGAGAAATGCCGTCCACTCGCATAATCCTCCTTCCTTGAGAGCTAAACACAGGTTGTTGTCTGCTTCTCTTGTTACGCGGAATAGAGATATAAGTATCAGCTTCATATCAATATCAAAACTAGGGAACTGGTTGACAGCAGCGGCTTCGGCATCACCCGTGCTGTTCCCGCCTCCGAATAGATTGGCGGGCATGTTCGGCATTTGTGATGATTCCAATCCTTCGAGGGAATCGTGCGGTGAATGAGAACTGCTTTGTAGACGATGTGCGATTGGCATATGCCAGCGTAGGGATTGTATTCAATTCCGTTCCTGTTCCTTTTTGTGTGCAAGCCACCTTGGAGCTTGCAACTGTTAATCTATTATTTTCCTTCTGAATCCGGTCCGTTGAGGGTCTCATTCAAAGGCTTCTGAAGAACAGCAACGCTGCGTTAGTGTGTTAGTAGACGAACGATTGTACTCTACGCGTGACAATTGTGGTTGGATACTTTCGGCAACGGATAATCGGACTACAGGCGAGACTATGGAAACGCCAGATCTCTTCTTACTGTGAACTTGTTCAGATACAGCGAGACAGACCTTAGTATGTAGATTACAAGTAGTTGTTAGCAACTAGTGTGAATTTTGGGATATAAATCAGTTGAATGTTAAAAGTATGAGATAAAGTGAAATCTTGCCGAAATGCAAGATATCTCTTTTATTGAGATGAATACGTTGCAACTGCTGTTGCGTAGTGATGAGATTACTCGCTGATTATTTCCGTACATGTATTGGCCGTTGACCATATATATTTGTATGCATATATATATATACTGTGTGAGAATCACACGCCAACGGTTTTCTTCTCTTGTTCCGTTAGGAAGACTTCATGATAGGTTTATCATTAAGATCAGGAATTGCTCCCGTAGCTCGTGTGATATTTTATGAAATCAGAGTTTGCTCACCGAAGAACAATGGCGATACTATAAAACAGAGATTGCTCACCGTCGATGCGCGATGGGAATCGATGCACTGTGGGAATCGATATGTCGTGGGAATCGATTATTTTGGTTGATACGGGACTCATTGATTCGTACGAATAGGATATCTACCATCTGGTAGCTTTGGTACTTCTGGTCACGAAAGGAATTTAATAGCTTCGGCATATCTTACTTGGGCACTCGGAGTAAAGAAACTCCAGAATCAACCAAACAAGAGGGGTAGGAACGTGTCAGCCTTCACTAACAACAAGAAGAGGAAAGGCGACAACAAACGAGGCAACTTCTCTTCCAACAAGCCGCAAAACAACAACAACAACAATATTAGTAGTGGTGGTTTGAAAGCACAACCAGGGACCTATAAAGGGCCCGTTGAATGCAAGTTCTATCCGTGAGAAGTATGGTTAAGCGTGTCTCAAGAGCAGCAACAAAGAGTCTGAGTGCTAAAACAAGCTAAGAATGCAAGCAATAGCGGGGGCAACCAACAATCAAAAGTGGCAGCAGCCACTGCTGCAAACCCTCCCAATAACTCCAGTTCAGCGGGAAACCAGTTTGGCTGTCACAGCCATATTGGAAACGGGAATGGGAATTGATTTGCCGGCCGGGGCCTTAAGATAGAACCTTGAGTAGGCCGGCCGATAGTCCATCTCAAAGAGATGACCCAGTCATCCAATGTTAAGCCAGGTCGATGCGAGCTGGATAGCCACGCGGACACGACTGCAGCAGGATCTAATATGGTATTACTTGATCCACTGGATTCTATAATGACATTTACTGATGTTGCCCCATTTTCTGATGTGTACTCACCAATGACAGATGTTCATATTGCCCGTTGTGCTACTGCTTGGACAGATCCAACGGACGGTATCACATACATATTGGTATTCGGACAGGCCCTCTATTTTGGAGAATCGCTGCAGCACAGTCTGATATGCCCAAACCAAATCTGAGAATGAAATTTGAATGTGGTTGAAGACACACCAAAATGATACTGCAATTCTTCCAGCCACAGTCTCATTTTTCGATCTGAAGGCTTCGAATTGACAATACCATTGCGAGTTGACGGAGTTCTATCATACTTTGACACTCGCAAACCAACAAGCCGCGAACTCGATACATGTGATCAAGTCCTTGCAACTGATACACATACGTGGGACCCACACGCCCCCCACTTCAAAGAAGATGAAGATGAAGAAGCAGCAAACGCGTCTTTCCCACGAGTGGTGGCAGCCCTCTCAGGAGGAGTACCGACTGGGACAACTGAGTCTTGGATACAATCCACAGACAACCCTATACACATAAATGTAAAACACCAATAGTACCGGCTCAGATACCTACAGAAGATCTGTACCACTCGAACTCAACGGTCAGGGTATACTCAACAAGAGATCGGCGACCAGTTACACTCAGCTTTTGTTAAGAGTACCGGGGACGGAGAAAGCTCGGAGATACTCCAAATTTCAGCTACTTAACCAAAACTTCGATTTCACTGACAGAGGAAGAGCTTGCCATCAAAAAGGAAGCAAAAGCTTGGACAAAAGAAAGGAAATTACCCCAGTGCCAGCAAGACGTGATAGATAAGGAAACTTCCCTAGAGAAGAGATCATTTATCCGGCGCGGACAATGGGGACCTCTGATAAGGATTCCGGAGAAAGTGGACAGATATGATTCAGAAGCCATTGCAAAGATGTGGAACATCAGTGTTAAGAGGGCCAAAGAAATGATTAAGGTCACTACCCAGGAAGGCATAAGAAGCCTTACGCAACCAATCACCTGCAGGCTAAAGACCCAAAAGTGGAGAAACAGAAAAGTACTTAAGGGTCGGTGGTTTGCTGATACTATGAAGTTCAAAGTACCGAGCATCATTCAGAACGATACCGACGCACAGATCTTTACCAATGGGAAAGGATACGTGGCGTTCTATCCAGTAAGAAGGGAGAAACGATGTCACAATGGACTATCTTGCTTCATAAATGAGGTAGGAATACCGGAACATCTTGTCACTGATGGGGCAAAGGCCCAAGGAAATCATGAGACACACAGCACTGGATGGACTAGGCTTCAATTGGAGTATCGCATCCGCCAAACCTATATACAGCCCCATTGTTGGTGGCAGAATACTGCAGAACACAGTGCAGGGGACCTAAGGAGATCAATCTGATTGATGACTTCTAAGAAAGGAAGCCCGAGGAGGTGCTGGGCTTTTTGTGGAATGTTGGCGGCCGGAAGGTTAAGTAACACCACATCTGGGGATCCATCTGCTATGGGAAGGACCGAATTTGAGTTAGTCCATGGATATACTCCGGACATAACCCCATACATGATCCACGATTGGTATGATTTCATCCGGTGGTACGACCTACAGGATAAGTTGAAGAAATACGGACAATGGCTGGGCCCATGTGGGGATACTTATGGGGGTGGCGATTGTCATTATGTATTGTATAAGACAGGAAAAGTACACATAACAAACGGCATGCGGCCTATATCCAAAGTGGAGTGGAAGCACCCAGACACTATCCTGCAGTTGGAGGAACACAACAAACTACTTAATGAAAGAATTGGTGATGAGGCGAAGCCCTTGGATACTTACCTGGAAAACGAGTTAGGAGAACCACCCTTGGGCCTATTCGATGGCAAATATGAGGGTGAGGACGAAGTACTTATGGCTGAGCCAGAGGCGTCTTCCCCAGACGTCAACGGTTTAACCAACAATCTTGACGAGTACCTTGGAAGCCAAGTGTTACTGCAGATAGGGGACCAATGGATTTGTGGTACGGTCAATAACCGGTACAGGGACGCAAGTGGGATCTTCGTTGGCGAAAAGAATAACGAATCCACTTCTAGACACAAGATCCTACGAAGTTTCTATGCCAGATGGATCCATCAAGATCTACACGGCAAATGTGCTTGCGGAGAATCTCTATTCCTCCGTGGATGACAAAGGGTGCATGTACTGTCTCCTGAACAAGCCCCTTGACTATGAAAAAGGTAAGGAGGCTCTGACAATACAGCAGGCAACTATCACTACTAAGTCCGGACAAACACGGACTAAGCCAACAACCAAAGGGTGGAGAATCCTGGTCAGTTGGAAAGATGGAACTTCTTCTTGGACAAAATTAAGTGATATGAAGGAAAGTTTCCCCGTCAAAACGGCCCTATTTATCAAAGAACACAGCATAATAGATGAACCAGCGTTCAAGTGGTGGGCCTATTGGGTAATTCGAAAGAAAGACCGGATTATCTCAAGCGCCAAGACCAAATATTGGACCAAATCCCATAAGTATGGGGTTAAACGACCGAAAACAATTTCCGAAGCAAGAAGGATAGACGAAGAATCCGGCAGTAACTATTGGGCCCGGGCTATTGCAAAAGAAATGAAGAACAATTGCATAGCCTTTGAGTTCAACGACGAGGACAAAGTACCGGTGGCACATACAAAAATCACCATGCACATGGTATTTGATGTGAAGATAGATCTAACCCGGAAGGCCCAACTTGTTGGGGACGGGCATAAAGTGGCTGAAATATCACAGGAGTATACTTACTCAAGCGTGCCAAGCAGGGATTCGGTCCGGATGTTCTTCCTAGTCGCCGCACTTAACAATCTTGAGGTCTTAAGTGCCGACATACAAAACGCATACTTAACCGCACCAATCAAGGAAAAATACTACACAGTAGCTACGTTGGGACAAGGGTTTGCACCGGAGTTATGTGGTAGGCCCTACAAAATTGTAAGAGCCCTGTATGGTTTACCAGTCGCGGGCGCATCATTTCGATCTCGTCTGTCCGAGCACTGAAGGGGACTCGGATATAAGTCTTGCAAAGCGGATCCAGATGTATATATGCGGCCGGCTATAAAGAAAGATGGCTCAACATATTACGAATACTGTGTGGCATATGTGGATGATATCCTCGTATGTGGAATGGACCCGAAGTTCCAAATGGATGCAATCGAAAGGCAATTCAAATTGAAGGATGGGACGGTTGAACCACCCCCTTTCTATCTAGGAGCAGACATTGGCAAAACGTCCGTTGATGGGGCTGAGTATTGGTTCATGTCTTCAACTAAGTATATGTCCAAAGCTGTCAAGTCTGTTGAAGAGGAATTGAGTAAAGGGCAATATGCATTCAGAATACTCCCAAAATCTGCAAAATCACCATTGGTAACTGGGTACAGGCCTGAAATTGACGCCTCACCAGAACTTGGTCCGGAGAAACAAAACTATTACCAAGGTTTAATAGGTATACTCTGTTGGATATGCGAACTCGGAAGGCTAGATATTGCCATGCCTGTTTCACTTATGTCCCGGTATCTTGCACAGGCCCAAGAAGGGCATCTAAACCAGTTGTTTCATTTGTTTGCATACTTAAAGAATTACAGCAAATCAAAGTTGGTGTTTGACTGCTCCATCCCAGAACTTGATGAATCAGTATTCCACAAATGTGACTGGGCTGAATTCTGTCCAGAAGCGGGGGAACTAATTCCTCCAGATATGCCCAAGCCACGCGGAAAGGCTGTAACTACAACATGCTTCGTGGACGCCAACCACGCCGGTTGCAAGGCTACTAGGAGATCCCATACGGGAATCATCATCTTTGTCAACAGGGCACCAATCTTATGGTTCTCTAAAAGGCAAACAACCGTTGAAACATCCACGTTTGGATCAGAAATTGTGGCACTCAAGATTGCAATGGAAATGGTAGAAGGCCTACGGTATAAGCTCAGAATGATGGGCATACCTATGGAAGGTATTGTGACAATGACTTGGTTGTTAAGAATGCAACACACCCGGAAAGCCCTTGTAAGAAGAAACACAACAGTATTGCATACCACAAGGCACGCAAATGCATTGCAGGAAAGATTATCCGGATTGGCAAAGAACCCGGTGAAACTAATATTGCAGACCTACTCACTATGCTTATGGGCGGAGTGAAGCTATTTTCCTTATGTAGGAGATGCATGTGGAGGTGCAAATAAGAGGACCGACTCTTAAGGTATCTTCTACAAGTAGTACTTAATAGTACAAGTACAAAGACACGGGGACTCTAGAAAAGCGCCGGTAACAAACGTACAGACGTACAGACATTCGGAGATATACACGAATGATATACACCAACACACGTACGACTAACAGGCAAATAAGCGAGCTGACTCGCCGAATCGCTAACAGTACTAAAGGTGCGCTAATAGTGCACCAATAGAGGTTCGATCCAAGAAATCATCTTATATGAAAAACACTCACAAATCTAAATACTAATACTTGAATCACTGAATACTCCTAGACCTACCTAGTAGATTACATGCGTAAACATGTTAGTGAAGAAGTAATAAGCTCACGGGAGCAAAACAAAAAGAGTTCCCAATTTTTTACCAAAAAAATCACACTACAACAATTCTTCCACTTTCATTTTGAAATATGTGACTTGAATTTAAATTATGAAGTGAAAAGTACTGGAATGACACTTATTAGTACTATTTTGTGTGTCCCCATGCACCACGAGGGGCGGGAACCTTTTTGCACTCCTCCAAATCTTCAGGGGAATTCCAATGCTTATGGTCAAATTGTTTCAGTTTCCGCATCTTACTCGTTGACAGTTTCTTCAATTGTTTCATGAATGAATCCCACTGTTCTTTGCTACACTTTTCTTCTGACTCTGGCGCCGTCGCCCTTTTGTCCTCCACTTCGTTGGTATCGTTGCCGTACTACTAGAGGTCAATATTGGTGCCGGTGTACAGGAGAAATGCCATCCCTTCACAAACACTTAGCACATAATGATCCTTCTTCGTCCAATTAGTTACCCAAATTGTATCCAGACAGGGATGGTTGTCTGGGTGAAAATGTATACAGTCTTCTTTAATGTGTTCTCTCACTGACTCCGTCAGCTTACACCAATCCATTGCAGGGAATAGAAGACCATCCTGTTCCAGCCTGTTTCATTCTCGCGAGTCTGATTTGGGACCGATGCCAATGTTGTTGTAGTAGCACTTGATGTCCGCCTTTCCGTTCAGTGCGGGATATTGAGATATTACTCCTAGTATGCCCGGGTGTACGGTAGAACAACCAGACATGGTGGGGAAACCTACTAGTACTATTTTCCCTGATAACCAAAATCCACCATCCCTACCCACAGTTAGTGGGTGGGAGGGGGGAGGAACCAACAAATGTGATGACAGTGAAATAAACAGCACAGCTGGTACTCACGAGAAAATCACCGTTAAATATAATAGTACTATAGCCGGTGATTATTGACCATAGTAGTAGTAGTAGTACCAGTAACTTGGCACATACTGAAAATATCACCAGAGCCGATAAGCATGAAGAAATCACAAGTAACTATAAAATTATTACCGGTGATTATAAAGAGTATACCACTAAACGTAGTGGGGGAAATATCAATGATAAGGATAAGAAGGCCGGGGACTATGATCTCACTAGGATCATATGGACACGACATGTAGTAGTAGTAGTGCTGGGGATCCACACACCAACCTCCCAGCAATATCATCTCATGGATACTATCACTCACACAATGTACCCCTCCATGATTAAAAAAAGACGAAGGCAGTTTGTTACTCCAGCCAGGCATGAAGACTGATGAAATCACCATACATGAATAAGAAGGTGATGTTCAATCTATCGAATCAGAATCGAGCAAAAAGGAAGGATATGAGACGCTAGCCGACAGAGAGAAGATAGAACACACAAAAGAAGGATTCAAGACAACAGTGTGAGCCTACATCAATGTCATCACACCGGACCCAGACGCAAAGGAAACAATGATAGCAGCATTCAAACACCAGCACATGGTGAAGCCCATGGATACTACAGAACACAGTCACTTCAGCAGGATCGACACCATCCTCAATTACATTGACATGTTGCCTGGAGATGGCAACAACGATCTTATGGAACAACACAGAAAAAGAATGTTCTTCTAGACCTATTAAATTCCTTTCGTGTCCAGAAGTACCAAAGCTACACGGCGGTAGCTATTCTATTCGTACGAATCAATGAGTCCCGTATCAACCAAAATAATCGATTCCCACGGCATATCGATTCCCACGGTGCATCAATTCCCATCGCGCATTAACGGTGAGCAATCTCTGTTTCATAGTATTGCCCTTGTTCTTTGGTGAGCAAACTCTGATTTCATAAAGTATCACACAAGCTACAGGAGCAATTCCTGATCATAATGATAGACATATCATAGGATCTTCCTAACGGAACAAGAGAAGAAAACCGTTGGTGTGTGCTTCTCACACAGTATATATATACATACAGATATATACGGTCAACGACCAATGCATGTACGGAAATAATCAGCGAGTAATCTCATCACTACGCAACAGCAGTTGCAACGTATTTCATCTCAATAAAAGAGATATCTTGCATTTTGGCAAGATTTCACTTTATCTCATACTTTTAACATTCAACTGATTTATATCCCAAAATTCACACTAGTTGCTATCAACTACCTGTAATCTACATTACTAAGGTAACGTCTCTCAGTTCATACTCCAGTCATTGTACTTGATCACCCTTTCTCCCTATCGATGATCATGGAACCAATGACCACTCCTTCTGGCTTACACCTACCGACTATGTTCATCAGGAGCGCCTCACATGTTGCATTCCCCCTCTCATCTCTGAGACGGTCACTGTTTTTCCCACAGAATGTAGTGTTAGTGATACTCCACGTATCGCAACTACACCTCGTGAACGTCATCCCAACGAGCATGATTACTTATCTCTGAAACCCTTCTTTTGTTGGGTTTCCACAGATCGCATCAAAGCTACCTTTGACAATTCAATGCAATATGGTTCATTAGCGGTTAGCCCTGATGGTAACATCTTTAAACGTTTTCATTCCCCCCAGCCGGCAATGAACGTTCGACCGTTCAATGACGACGTCTTGTCTGACGTTGTTTATTCCGACGTCCCCGCGATTGATGGAGGTTCCAAACTTGCCCAGATTTTCTTTGGTCGGAAGTCTCATATCATACATGTTGAAGAGATGCGCACCACCGGTGACTTTCTATCATGTTTCCAGAATTTCGTTCGAAAATGGGGCAGGCCTCTTCGCCTCTTATGTGATCATGGGAACTACCAATCTAGTAAGAGGGTCATGGATTATCTCAAGATGTTATGGATTGGACTTTGGCAAAGTGAGCCCTATCACCAACACCAGAATCAATTTGAACGACGCTATCAAACATTTAAGCGTATTGTCAATTGCATCATGGACCGTACGGGCACACCACCACATCTATGGTTGTTGTGCATGACATACGTCGCCGGACTCCTCAATGTTATTTCTGATCCTACTCTGTCGGACAAACAACCGGTCTTCATTGCTACTGGTACACTTGGTGATATAAGCGCGTATACCAGTTTCTTCTGGTTTGAACCTGTTTATTTCAAGACCAATGACTCCCCTTTCGGTACCCAGTCTACCGAACACCTCGGTCATTTCGTCAGCATTGCCAAACATGTGGGCAATGGACTATGTTTCTGAATCTGGGATCCAGTTAGGAACAAATTGCTTGACCGTTCCGGTGTACGTTCTGCCCTTACACCTGAGTCACGCAACAAACGAGCTGGCCTCTTTACCGATGATGGCTTCATCAAATGGCGTAAAGCCAAGGATTCAGTACCTTGATTGTACACCACCGGTGACGCCCCTACACTCACGAAACATGGGGAGCATATCACTACGGATGGTCCCAATGCAGATTCCACACCACAGGACGTCCCAACTACTACTCCTCTTGACATATCCACTGCGGACTCCGACACCGATCGACGCCTTGACACTACTGTGGCACATGACAACCCCACGCCGTCTGTACCTACCAAGCAACAGGCTACAACACCTCCAGTTCCGATACCCGACCATAGTCAACCTCCTGCATCTGGTAATCAGGTTATTATCAAACCACCCACCCACCCCTCGTTACCGAGCTGTCTATATAAGAAGGTCGATGACAGCCCAAGCTGGTCCCCTTCTCCACTCCCTAGCAACTATGGGGAGAGTTTTGATGGTCCTCCTACGACACACATCTTCAGCAAGACATCCGATGGCATTCTCCTTACTGAAGATGATTTTGATCCACCGGAGCTAGCATATTTTGATGTTAGTGACGTCACAACTCCACACACCAACCCTGCTACTCCTTCAGTAGACCCCAGGTAGTTGTTACCGATGAAGAAGGCAATGCACAATTTGACAATGATGGTAAACCTCTTACCATCCTGACGATCCCGATTGCCGATCTACAAGGAAGATCTTTCCTTGTACCCAACCCTGATGGTACTCGAAAGCGTCTTACCATCGTCAATGTAGAAGATAGTCTTGAACGCAATAACGACTTCATCAAATTCAAGTGCAAACGCTCTGATGACGAACTTAATGATATCATTGCATACAATGATGTCATGAATTACATCCACTGTGATTCGACCCAAGAAGATGGAAAACTTTGGTCTTTTCGCCAAATCCTAGGACACCAAGGTCCATTGGATAACAAGCACCCTCAATACAAAGGCTCCAAGTATAACCTTTGGATTGAATGGGAAAACATGGAACGGACATATGAACCATTAGCCAACATTGCGGCTGATGATCCTATTACCGTTGCCAAATATGGGAAAGACAACAACTTGCTTGACCTCCCAGGTTGGAAACGTCTCAAACAAATCACCAACCTAGCACGACGAACCAGAAACTTGATCGACTCGTGCATCAAGCTAAACTTTGGTCTTTCCGTACCACCCCACAGTACCAATATGGATTCAAGGTACCTCGTAACCACGAAGAAGCCCTCCGATTTGATCAAGCCAACAGAAACCACAAATGGGAAGACGCCACCACTCTTGAAATGGAACAGCTCAAGGAATACAATACCTTTATCGACAAAGGCATGTACAAGGCAAGCTCCATCCCAAATGGGTTTCAACAGATCAAGGTACACATGATATATGCTGTCAAATATGATGGTAGACATAAGGCTCGTCTTGTTGCGAACGGCAATCTCACTAAAGCCCCCGTACACAGTGTCTATGCCGGTGTTGTATCGCTTTGCGGTCTACGTATGTGTATGTTCCTAGCTGAACTAAACAGCCTAGAGGCATGGGGTACCGATATAGGTAATGCTTACCTCGAAGCAGTAACCTGTGAGAAAGTCTGCATCAAGGCAGATCCAGAATTCGGATCACTAGAAGGTCATCTATTGATCATCTACAAGGCCTTATATGGACTCAGATCATCGGGCAAGTGCTTTGGTGATTTACTAGCAGCTTGCCTTATTGAACTCGGCTTCAAAAGATCCCGCGCTGAACCAGAAATCTTTCTCAAGCCTGGAATGAACAAGCATGGAGAACGTGTATATGAACTCATATGCACATATGTCGATGATCTATGTCTTTGCATGACAGATCCCAATTCGCTCCTGAAAATCTTACAGGCTTAAGCCATACTAACTTCAAACTGAAGGGATCCGGACCTATGAATTTTCATCTGGGCTGTGGATTTGAGCGAGACGCACATGATGTTCTTTGTATGAATCCCATCAAGTTCATCGAAAAGATGGAAGCATCTTATGAACAAATGTTCGGGTGCAAACCTAAAACTAGGTTCCAATCGCCCATCGCCGAAAACTGATCATCCTGAATTGGATTCCTTGGCTTTTCTTGAGAAAACTGGTATCCAGAAATACCAAAGCATGATTGGATCACTCCAATGGATCATCGCCATTGGATGATTTGATGTTCAAACAGCCGTGATGACACTCTCGAGCTTCAGAGCCCAACCACGCGAGGAACATCTTGATCGCGCCAAACGTATCTACAGATATATCTCCAAGTTTAGACATTTTAAGATCAGGTTCCGCGTGGAACCCCCGGATTTTATACTGACTAAACCGGACACCATAAATTGGTCCAACACCGTCTATGGGGAGCATTCTGAAGAGCTACCCGACAACGCTCCTGCACCACTTGGGAAGACAGTAGTGTTAACACACTTCTATGATGCAAATCTCATGCATGACATTCTCAGTGGGAAGGCTGCAACCGGCATCCTTCACTTTGCGAACAAAACTCCTATGATGTGGTTCTCGAAGAAACAAGCTACAACGGAGACAGCCACATTTGGAGCCAAATTCGTTGCAGGAAGAACTTGCATCGAGCAGATCGTTGACCTACGTCACTCATTCCAATACCTTGGAACACGAGTCCATGACATCTCCTATTCATGGGGAGACAATGAGAAGATGATTCAGACGTCAACCTTTCCTTACACAAGGTTGCATAAGCATCACAATATCCTATCGTTCCACTACGTACGAAGCATGATAGCGAGAGGCTTCATTCTAATGCTGCACATCCCTAGTAAAGATAACTGTGCAGATATTCTCAGCCAAGCATTGGGGACACTCAGTTGTGTATCCACTGCTCAAGCCCATCTTCCACTTCTGTGGGAATACCGGCGACCTCCTTCAAGATGATGGAAGCATCATGTAAAACATGATGACCTTTCACAAGGAAACATGGGGAATATTAAATTCCTTTCAGTGTCCAGAAGTACCAAAGCTACACGGCGGTAGCTATTCTATTCGTACGAATCAATGAGTCCCGTATCAACCAAAATAATCGATTCCCATGGCATATCGATTCCCACAGTGCATCAATTCCCATCGCGCATTAACGGTGAGCAATCTCTGTTTCATAGTATTGCCCTTGTTCTTTGGTGAGCAAACTCTGATTTCATAAAGTATCACACAAGCTACAGGAGCAATTCCTGATCATAATGATAAACATATCATAGGATCTTCCTAACGGAACAAGAGAAGAAAACCGTTGGTGTGTGCTTCTCACACAGTATATATATACATACAGATATATACGGTCAACGACCAATGCATGTACGGAAATAATCAGCGAGTAATCTCATCACTACGCAACAGCAGTTGCAACGTATTTCATCTCAATAAAAGAGATATCTTGCATTTTGGCAAGATTTCACTTTATCTCATACTTTTAACACTCAACTGATTTATATCCCAAAATTCACACTAGTTGCTATCAACTACCTGTAATCTACATTACTAAGGTCTGTCTTGCTGTATCTGAACAAGTTCACAGTAAGAAGAGATCTGACGTTTCCATAGTCTCGCCTGTAGTCCGATTATCCGTTGCCAAAAGTATCCAATCACAATTGTCACGCGTAGAGTACAATCGTTCGTCTACTAACACACTAACACAGCGTTGCTGTTCTTAAGAAGCCCTTGAATCAGACTCTCAACGGACCGGATTCAGAAGGAAAATGAGTCATCAAGCTAAACTTTGGTCTTTCCGTACCACCCCACAGTACCAATATGGATTCAAGGTACCTCGTAACCACGAAGAAGCCCTCCGATTTGATCAAGCCAACAGAAACCACAAATGGGAAGACGCCACCACTCTTGAAATGGAACAGCTCAAGGAATACAATACCTTTATCGACAAAGGCATGTACAAGGCAAGCTCCATCCCAAATGGGTTTCAACAGATCAAGGTACACATGATATATGCTGTCAAATATGATGGTAGACATAAGGCTTGTCTTGTTGCGAACGGCAATCTCACTAAAGCCCCCGTACATAGTGTCAGGATCTTAGCAGGATGCATACATGGACACAGCCATGAATTTCTGAGAGGTATCCATACTACAAATCCGAGACTACATGACGAGGAAGAAGGATAGCGCCGATAAGACAAGGAAGCAAGAGAGGAAGGACAAGCAACAAGGAAGAGGATTCGAAAGAGGAAACGGAAGAGGCAGCAGAGGAAATCGAGGCCAAGGAAACGGCGGACGGAAGTGCAGAAACCACCCGCCAGGAAACCACACATGGGATCAATGTTAGCTAAACCCAAAGAATCATCAGAACACACCTTACCCACAGTACGTCGGATCCGACAACAATAGCACTTACTCTGGAAGCAATGGGGGCCAATTCAATGGAGGCCGAGGTAGATTTGGAGGTCGAGGCATATTCGGAGGCGGAAGCAATGGAACGACAGCAGGAGAATCCAATGAAAACAATCACAATTGGGAACAGACCCACTATGCTGGTGGAGACGCATTCTCCAATATAATGGCGAGCGATGCCAGTTATTTTACTACTTCGGGGTACTAACCAAAACCAAAATCAGAATCAAAACCAATACGAATGACTAGAGGGAACACACGCTACTAATGTGATATTGGGGCCAAGGGCCACCAAAGAAACACCAGGGCTACAGGCCACTGTAAAAGGGTTATAGGTCACCACAAAAGGGCTACGGGTTGAGACAAAAATAACAGGGCTAGAGGCCACTGTGGATAGGCGAGAGGCCAAAACAAACAACAAGAGGCCACGAGCCATCTAAAACAAAATTACAGAGCCAAGGGCCACTGTGAATGACGCAACACCGACGGTGTTGCTGAAATCAAAGAAATACAGAGAGTAGCAGCAGATAGACCATATACAGCACTGCTTGACTCTGGAGGCACAAAAACCATGATAAACAAACAATCGATGCCATTTGGAGTGCAACCAAGGCATATAGGATACAAAAACCAAAATCGATCTATCCATGCAATATTATTGTTTTCATCATCTGGACAGGGAAAGCCAAAAACTATGCACCATCACAACACCCTATGGTCTGTTCAGATACAAGCGTCTGCCCATGGGGTAAAAATCAGTGGCGATGTTCCATAGCACATCATGACTGGAATGTTAGATGGATTAGATTGCACTTGTCACATCAATGATGTGGGAATTTGGACCAACCAATTATTTGATCATCACCTACAGTTACTGGATCAAATACTCGGTCGCTTTGCAGACAATGGGATGAAGTGCAATCCACTCAAATGCAGCTGGCTAGTGAAGGAAACCAATTTCTTAGGCCACTGGATGACACCAGACGGAATCAAGCTGTGGAAGAGGAAGATTGCTGCAGTCCTAAGGATGGGGCTGCCACAGAATATCACGCATGTGAGATCACTCATTGGAGCAGTCAACTATTATAAACCATTCTGGCCCAGACGGACGCATGTCTTGGCGCCACTCACTGAGATGACAGGAGCAAAGAAATTCATATGGGATGCCACCAAGCAGAAGGCGTTCAAAGAGATGAAAGCCATTCTAGTGGCGGATGCAATGAATGTCTACCCTGACTATACCAAGCCGTTCCGTATCGATACGGACTCATCAGACTATCAGCTTGGAGCAGTAATCATCCAAGAAGGTCAAGCCGTAGCCTACTTCAGCAGGAAGCTCTCCAAGGCACAACAGAACTACACAACCACAGAAAAGGAGCTTCTAGCAATCATCCTCACACTCGCCGAATACAGGAAAATTCTCCTTGGCGGAATCCTACACGTCTACACGGATCACAAAAATCTGATCTTCAAAACCTTTGCCATACAACGAGTGCTCGGATGGAAGCTTTTCATGTCTAAATTTGATATTAACCTAACTCATATTGAAGGCAAAAAGAATGTCCTTGCCGATTGTTTTCCAAGGCTGCCTTGCATGGAGCCACCCTCTGTGGGGAATAATTGGCAGAACAAAAGTTGGAATGGCACACCTGTAGATTTCCACACAATTCAATTACCAAAGGATGAAACATTCACCAGCATTGATGAAAACAACAAATGGATTGAATACCTACTCAACCTACCACCACTGCAAGAAATGTTGAATTCAATAACCATCACCAATATACAGAATCATCAAAACCAGGATATCCACCTTCGAACAGCACACCAAGAAGATCCAGCGAAATTTCCAATCATAGTTATCAACAGGCAGCAGATAGTGGCAAGAGCAGATGAAGCCAACAATCAGAACTGGAAGATCATCATCCCAGCAACACTCATCCAGCAGGTGATCCATTGGTACCACATCATACTGGGGCACTGTGGAATCCAACGCTTGTACAGGCACCATATCAGCTAGATTCTACTCTCCCAACCTACAGCAATTGTGCAAGCAATATACCTTCCCAGCAAATTACCACCAATACAAAGAAGTAGGCAGGGGATACAGATTGTTACCACCCAAGGAAGCAGCCATAGCACCGTGGAATGAAGTATGTGTCAATCTCATAGGACCATGGAAGATCCAGACAGAGGATCAACAGTATGAATTCAAAGCCCTGACGACAATCAACCCAGTCACCAATCTAGCAGAGATGATCAGAATAAACAACAAATCGAGCCAACATGTGGTAGCAGACCAATTTACAAACAGCTGGTTAGCCAGATATCCCAGACCAAATCAATGCATACACAAGAATGGAGGAGAACTCATAGGACACGAGCTTCAAACACTACTAATTCAACATGGAATCAGGTCTGTGTCGACAACCGTAAAGAACCCCACAATCCAATGCAATCTGTGAAAGGCCACCACATCGAACCATGGGAGAGATATTGAGAGTTACCATGAGAACAACACATTCCAACAATGAGCAGGAGGCAGAACAGATAGTAGACAACGCCCTGGGCAGCTGCATGCATGCAACATGGTGTGCAGTCAATCACACCATGCAAACCTCACCTGGAGCGCTACTAACATTTGGCAGGGATATGATAATGGATGTGCCCCTGATAGCCAATCTGGACGCAATCCGCAACAGGAGAGGACGACAACTCGTTGATCAAAACCTAGTAAGAACAAATAAGAGCAGGATAAATCACAACTACCAGATAGGGGACCAGATCATGGTCAGGATGTATGATCCGACCAAACTACAGGAAAGATTTAATGGACCAAACCCAATCATTCAAGTATTCACCAACAGAACGGCCAAGGTACAACGATCAGAAGCGGTTAAAGATATATATAATATTCAAAAGATTCGCACCATATTGGGGACCAGCCCAACAACAGCAATAACAACAGAACAATTGATCGATCAGTCACTGTGGGGGATAGTGTAACAATAATCCTCGTGACTGACTGATCTACTAATCGTGAGACGGTCAGATGTCAAGTCATAATGACCGGAAGGACATCACTCTCCCACTGACGTCATTCACATTGACATCAGAGTCTGAGGTGTCATGACCATTAGTACATTTACATTTACTTTACATCAACTTAATCTTCTTATAATTATTTCTTTATCATCATTCTAAAAACGTACCGATAGTTGATACAGTGAGGTGCTAACGAATTGATTAAAAATAATAGGAGTAATAAACTAATGTTTCTTAGTACGAGCTCCTCGAGTTTTCGTTTACCCCGGAGTAATAACTTAGTAATCCAGTTTCCCAAATTAGACGGAAAATCGGTCGTACTCGTGGATTACGTCTAAGTACCAAGAAACAGTCTTTCTTTCTATTCAAGACAATGCAGTAATTATGAAGACCTTACCGGTCCAAATGTTACAACTCATAAAAAAAATTTAACGTAAGTTACCGGTACGTCATAGGAGTACGAGTACGGTATACCCTAGTAATTAAGGGATAAGTAAGATCGTAGTTTCTACGATCCCGTTCAATGGTAATCACAGCGCCGTTCAGCCTCTCTGGTGACAAAATTTGACTTAATTATCTCTGTTAACAACACTTTTTGGCCGACACGCTCCGTTGGGAATGTAGGTTGCATGATTTTTTGCAATTGTTGTCAGATTTTTAAGCGAACACGGAAAAAATTGAGGGTAAACGAACATTAGTGGCCTATTCTTTGTCAAATATTCGGTCGATCGACTCCATCGTTGCCGTTCGTAACGCCATCCATACAAATCAGTATGAAACGAAAAGAACGAACAAGGGACAGTACCGGTACAGTATCTCGTATCGTGCATTCAGCGAGTAATGTGGGGTGGGTTGCACCGTTCGCTTCATCTACCGACTCCGTTACAACTCAATAAAAAACATCGTTGCGTTCCCTCGGAGTAGGTAAGCGCCTCGCCTGAGCATTGACCAGACTGCCTGGCCATTGAAACGTAACCGGCATCAAGGCTCTAAATATCATCGGTACCAACACCATCATTTTCAACCGAAACAGTGTCGGGTATAGGTACCGTAGGATGAATATCTTCTCAACAATAACATTACTAGCAGTCCTGCTGTTATCTTCAAGAACAACAGATGGTCAAGACGTCGGTTCAGAGATTTGTAACTGCTCGCCATCATCCTACGAGTTTCAACTCGACTTTAGCTTGGTATGTCCTCCCGTCAATATTACAATCGGTAACGCAATCGAAGCAACGTCGTGTTTGGTCAGTCCGTTTGGTAATCTAAATGCAAACAACGATCTTGTTCCAGTTGCTGTTGAGAATATCGACATTTTGGAGCTGGGGCAAAATCTACGAGTGCTTTCTCAAACCAAAATAGATGACAGACTGGTCGATGGAGATATTTTCACGTATCAATCTGCTTTTGCTACTCCCGAAGACGTTACATCTGTGGAAGAAGTGGTGCGAGCAGTGCAAGTGAATATGGTCGGAATCAATTCAGCCGGCGACAGGGTAATCGGTGTATTTATTGTCACATTCACGAATGGATGTGGCAGCTACCCCGTATTCGAGAAAGGACAGTCTGCTGGCTGGACAAAGTTTGTAAGTAGGACTCTCATAGCTTAAGTGTTGCGTCTTTCGCACGTATGTGCGACTGAAGCAAGCCAAAAACGTATCGTTGAGGGTTTAAGATTTCTGACGATATTGGTTTCCCTTCTTTTTCTCTGCTAACAGATTGATTTTGGACAAGCATCTCCCGAACTTTGCGCAGCTGCGTCGGTGAGTACAACGCCGAGCCCAACCAAGTCTCCAGTTATGACTCCTACCAATTCACCTACTGCGAAGATTACCCCGAGTCCAACCAAGTCTCCGGTTATGACTCCTACCAATTCACCTACTGCGAAGATTACGCCGAGTCCAACAAATGCAACACCAGCTCCTGTATCGAAGATTACCCCGAGTCCAACAAATGCAACACCAGCTCCTGTATCCACCGTAGTCACGTTCGATCCCACGGACTCTCCTACACGAGAACAAACACAGACTGATGATCCGACCGCCCCCCCGTTCGTAGAGACGAAAGCACCCACCGAAACGCCAACCGATGCACCTACAAAGGCACCAACAAAGTTTCCCTCGGAATCACCCACAAAACCACGCACAAAGGCACCAACAACAGCACCAAATGCCGAAACAAACAGTCCTAGCACGAAGGTTACTATCTCTGACTCAGAGGTTGCTGCAAACCCTACCAATGATTCCTCCGTGGTTACGGAATCACCAAACGATTTGCCGGTCTTACTTCCGGAAGACATTGATTTCATTGGTTTTATGAGTATGTCTATGTCAACGTCCATGTCAATGGAAATGAACCATATTTTCGCGGAGCACTTGCACAATCGAGAGTTAAGAATGTGGAAAGCTCTTCGAGGTGTGACAGCTGAAAGATCCCAACAAGCCTTCCAAGATTAGGAAGACATGAAGTGAAAGTGGGAAAGATACGAATATTAAGAGCTACCAGACGCACCATTCTGAGCCGACGTATCCAAACAGTGGTGTTACATCACAATCAAATGGGAAAAAGATGAAAGAGGGAGTTTAAAGGGCAAGGAGAGGTATGAAATTATTTTGTGCCGACGCATCCAACCGGTGGTATTACAGCATGATACTATGGGGACAAACCGGTGACTATTTTTCATCTGCTTATCTGTTCTGGTTATGCTGCGACAGTAGCTCGATACCAATGATTGTTTATGACATCGCATTGGACGAACGTAGCTCCTGTGAATTTCGTGTTTCTGCGGATTCTATTTATCACAACATGTCACAGTTTCAAAAACGCCTCCTAGCTATGTTCATTCAAAAATTAACTCTGTTAATTATGTTATTATTATTATTATTTAGAATCAATTTAAAAATCCATAATCAAGATACCCAAATTTTAGATTATTATTTGTAACTTCCTTTGAGTCCTAGAAATTGGATAAATTTGAACTTAATGGGAATAGGACCATTATCGTACTACGTTTAAGCGTCCAGGAGTTGGTAACATTTAATTTTGCTTCGATTCCGATTTCATTCATCCTTCTTACTACCATAAAAATATCTTCGTTATTGCTTGTAGATACGTTTTCCAGAAATCCGCAGTATGAATACCTCGGGGTTCTTGTTGTTACTATCGGCCTCGCGTCGTTCGACCACGGTGAACAGTTCTTTCATTGACAACTCGAAGCGATCAAACACTCCGCTCAATCGATCTTTGGCGGCAAGGTAGATGACCGTTTTTTCGTGTGACAAATCGTAAATGGTCTTCGCCAAGCCAGACGAATCGTAAATGCTCGCCACCACGTCGGATCCCGAGTATGACATCGTATGGGGCGTGCACATCTTCGCCGAAGGGCTTTTTGCCCCATTCTAAGATCCCGAATGTTGCGTTTTCGGGGCAGCAGTTTTGGCAATTTTTTTGGAGTAAGGGTTGAAGCTGCGGGAGATCTGTCAAATGGACAGATGCAGAGGGATGTGCGGCTGCAATAAGCAAGGAAGTCACTCCAGTTCCGGCCCCCAGTTCGATTATTTTAGTTCTGCTGTGTGCGTTAAACCACTCAGTTCCTCCACCCTCCATTCTCAACACCGACTCTGCCAGAATGTAGCCCGCATCCCAGATGAAACCACCCTTTCCGAAGGCCCGGTCTTGCTCAATGATGAGTGGCCGATTTTGGCTGTTGCCGTTGTGATTATCATTTCCATCTGTGCTACCGAAGGAAGTGCTCATTGTTCGAAAATCAATATACTTATAATTCACGTGTTTATAATCATCGTACTTTCCCTCCTGATTTTCGAGATATTTCTCGTACACCAAAGTATCGCTGATAGTTTCTTCTTCGTTTTGTTGTACCAGTTCTCTCTCACGTTCCCGCAAAGCCTCGTCTTCTAATTCCAGTTGACGGAGTTTTCGAAGGTATTCACCTTGCTTGAACATCTCGTCGAATGCATCGAAGCTGCTGCTATCGCTATCGCTATCGCTATCGCTACAGTTTCCATCTTCCTTCCCATTGTCGCTTGCAGCAGCAACAGAAGGAACATCGTCGACCTGAACAATTTTCATGGCTGTCGAATCGTTGGAAGAAATTGCTGAGTTCCGGTTTCTGGTTCTTGGAACAATCATGATTGTGTCTCTCGCTCTGTCTTCCTCTTCTATGTTCCGTTTACCGCACTACTTCTTTTCAGTGGATGCTTTGGTTGGCTATTCGACCAATTCTTTGATTCGTTGTTGTGTGTTGGGAGGTGTGGTAGGTTGGACAATGAGGACGAAAAAGTGTCCGTGTGAGGAAATGCCGATGCAGCGAGAAAGAATTCCGAAAAAAGCTTCACCGCTCGCTCCTGCTCGAATAAAAATACGATTAATGGTACGTACGAATGATACTACGTAGAGCAGGTTTTTGCGCCACCTATGCTGTGAACTTGCCCACCTTCCGGCCTCTCACAAACAAAACGACTGGACGAAAGTGCGCAAAAGGTGGTTTTAGGGTGTACGTAATCCGCAATTAACTGTTTTTTTGCGCGCATCGCGCTTAGAAAACACAATCAAATCACACTTTTTTAATTTCTGGATTCCCACCGGTACCAGTATTATTTTTCTCGAGTTCTGGTCCTGTTTTTACTCGTTACAGCAGCGCTCAAAGCGCAATAGGTTAGTATGCGTGATTTTGAGAAAAGTAATTTCCGACGATAAAACTCTCCATTGATCGTCCATTTTGAATGCACCCATAATCTTACTTGTACGTCATGTTGGAATGGTCAATTTCGAAAGGCTCCGGCATCGAGAAGTCTGCTGGTACCGGATTAAAAGAACGCTTTGTGTCGTTGTGAAAAACAGTGATTGCGATACAGGGACTCAAAGGAAGGCAAGTGTGCTAACCACCGAGGGAGTACGAGTACGTACTACATAGATCCGGAATGCCCCACATCGAAAACTAATGAAAAACTTCGACTAAGAACGTGACACAAAAAATCTCGTTCCGATACAGGGACTCGAACCCTGGTATCCTGCGTGAAAGGCAAGTATGCTAACCACCTACATCATATCGGAGTTCTTACTGATGAGAACATAACAAATACAATTTAAAAAATTAATGAAGATAAAGCATCTGATGGAAAATTCATGAAGTACGTTTTACTGACAATCATTCAGTCATATTAATAGTAGGGTCTTACAATCTATTTCTTCCTTCAATGGATAGTAGTATATGAATGGTGAACCTTGAAACAACATCCAACAAATTGTGTAAACTCTTTTTTGGTTTTGACTCCTGAAATTGGTTTGGGAACATTATTTGCTTTTCTTTTTGGTTTTATTTAATAACCGCTTGGTAAGTCCAGCAGATCTAGTAGGCCTGTCAGGAAGTCAGGAATCACAAGAACATCAGTGATACCGTATGACTCATGGATGATGATTCATTCGTGAACGGCGAACGATGAAAATATTTATTGGTGTGTATGATAGTACAGTATGAATCATAAGCATTCATATCCGCAGATTTGGAACGAACGAGCAGCGAGCGAAGCAAAGTAGAGAGAGGACAAACAACGACAAACATCAACGTTACCCACATCAACAACATCTCTGGAGGAATCTCTCAGCACCGCTCCTAGGCTCCGTAGTTGTTGATATACGTAGAATCTACTGACAATTGTCCCGCGGAACAAGACACCAGACGACAATTGCAACACTCGAAAAATGGCGTCCACTCGAGCCAAAGCTCTTATCCCACTCCTCCGGCGGTCGGTGACCACTTCGCGGACGTCTACCAAGGCTATGAGAGGTGGTATGTCTCCTCCCATGCCACCTATTGCTAGAATCCCGGCGCCAACCGAGAACGTAAGTAATATTACTTTTATAATTGAGGGAATGAATTCCGAACAAACTGTGTTGCGATACCCATGCGCGCTGTTGTTGTTTCTGTTCGGTTTGTCTTCTTTGCTCCAGAAAAACTAATTACGTGTCTGTTTCCCTGGATTTTTCTGTCAAACAATCGAATTGTGCGATCGACTTTGTGACGACATTCAATGTATAATCCAACCAACTTCGACGCTTTGATTTTGGCAACAAACCACGTATCCGTCGATCGTTTTTCACTGGCAAAACGAATCCAACCAAACGAATACATCGTACGCAAACCCGAATGGTATACCGACCGACACAAACACGTACACATACACATACAGCTCGTCGAAAATCACGATTGTTTGTTTGATGACGCCTGTGCACCCGAACTTGCCCTGGATTTCGATTCCCAAAACGTTTCAACTGCCGAGGGATTCCTCTCTTGGGGTCTTGCCATTGGTGCCTACATTACTCTATTCAACGTCATCAAGCACGTTGGACAACCCGAGGTCGAAAATCCGGCCGTTTCGCGGGCCGAATCCGATGACATTTGCATCGCTATCGAGCACCACGAGTAAAGGAAGGAAGGGAGAAGCCCTCACTTGGTTGGGTTATACTTGATAATCATAAGTGTGATGGAATCAAACGGAACAAAAGCTATCAGTGCGTAATTCTATATTTTAGTATGTTTCATCGGTTATAGCTCAGTGCTCTGTCTGTTTGCTTTACTGACAGGAAGCACTTGAGAAAAGAGTGAACATGGGTCCGAAAGACCTCACTCTGGAGTACCACCCCTGCACGACTTCGTTGTAATCATGTGCAGACCCTAGAAGCTACTAATGAACGGATTGCTCCGATACAAACTTGCTACTCTTCAAGCGAAACCAAAAATGATTGACCTTGACTACAAGTACACACATTCTAATTTAATTATGTAGAAAGTCGGAGATGGACATCAGAAATGACAAAAATAGCATTGTTACGGATCATATCTTAAAAAATAATATTACTGGTACGGTATTACGCCTTCTGTTCAACAATTGCCACGCAGTCGGCAATCGACTTCTTTTCACGAAAGGCCTGAACCAAAGCATCCAGTTGCTTCGAGTTTGAGTTGAGCAACCGGTAGGCCGTCAGAGCACCCCATCGCGTCATGTCTTGCTGCTTGTCAGCCCCCAGAAATTGCTGGGATTTTCGAAAAATAGCTTGGAGTTCAGCCAGATCGGCATTGCCCGCACCCCCCTTTGCCTTGCCGAAGGCCATGGCTTCCGAAACGGCTCCCGATAGCGCTACGACCGTGAGAGCGTTCACCTCGTCCATGGTCAGTTCACGGGTGGCGGCCGAAGAGTCGGCCGAATAATGGAACTCAACTCGTGGAATATCTGAGTCTTCCGCTGTGGCATAGTTGGCTACAGGTAGCCCGCACAAGTACCCGCACAAAAAGTGGGCAGCTTCGTGCCTGCAGACACGTTCGGTACGGTCCACATCTCCATCGTCCTCTCCCCTCACGAGCAAAATAAGATTGGCGATAGCCGCAGGAACCGTCGACCCGACGGCCAACCACAAGATGGGGATCAGTGCAAAAAAGTAGCAGAGTGTGGCTCCGATATTTTCCGGTAACAGTGCCAGGGAGGCAATTCCGGCAACGGTGCAACCTCCGGTAATCCACAACGTTCCGTATTTGAAATCGTCAAGACTGACTTCCTCTTCTCCGATTCCGAGTTTTTCCGAGGTCAAACCCGCTCGATTCTCCAGCATTCCCAGGGAAACAGGGTAGGATCGCAAATCTCCCGATCCAGCCTCGACGGTGGCGCTCTTGTACAATGAAACACATCCCTCGTTTCTCAATTCGTCCAGGGCCGACACCTGGTCGGAGGGCGATCCGGAATTAAAGTTTATGGCACGAATAGCGGTGGCAACTTCTTCCGGAGACTTTGCGGGGATAGCCGGAGCTTCAGTGGTGGCACCGGCTCCGTTTCCCTCGGACCCCAAATCCTTGTCCTCGTAACCGAGTTCCTAATCACACTGAAGGATAGATTGATTTTAATATACGATCGGTTCGTCGTGAACAATAACAATATTCAGAGAAGCCAAAATAATCATGTTAGATTCTTCTCAATTGAAGGAAGTCGTAGAAGAAAGCCAATAGAAGGAAGTCGATGCACTGTCGACTAGAGATATTTTCCGTTCGTACCTTGGCGAGTTGCGCGGCTTCTTCTCGGGCCTTGGCTGCCATTTCTTTGAGTCTCGCAACTTCATCTTGGGCGCTGGACGCCATGAGAAGTTGCGTAGGCATGCTTCGAACTGCACTCGTCGGTTGTCTGAGACTTTTAGCCGAAGTGATTGCCGAGTTCGACATTGGGGAGAATCCTTCCACCGTGGCAGCTGAAAGAGTGAGCGCGAGACAAAGACTTGGTACGATCATGGAAGAGGATAGTGATGACGACGACATGATAAAGGTGATAGACAGAAACTCAAGAAAAAGTTTGACAGAGACTGTAGCTAAGGGAGGCAAGAAAATTGTTGCTTTCGTGAAATTGTGAGGATAAGGCAGGGGCAACGAATTTGGACGATCTTGAACGATTGACGAAGCTGTCGACGATGTGGGTCTGACACTGTCGACAGAAGATACCACCAGGGCAGATGCTAACGACCTGTCATCTCTGTTCTGTTGTTTCCGATATCATACCCTAATCTTACGCTACTTTCTTGGAGTCAGAAATATTTCACAACGAGTGTCAAAAACACGTCATTTGGTCGTAGACCAGCAAAAATAGTATCCACGACTGAGATCAATCAGTCAACAATGGGTGATTCCCGAAATAGTCTGGGTAGGGGCCCAGATTTTTGTATTTCGGGAATGAAAATCACCCTACCCAGATTTTGGCGGGCCAGTGTGCAACATCTCATTTTTGGAATAAGGAATTTTAAATAAGAAATTAAATAACCAAGCACATACACAAAAAACCTACTCGGTTAAATATTAACATGTGCTTGGATTCCTAAGGAAATCCGGGCAAGATCTGGGTAGGGACCCAGATACTGGTTGACGTGAGCTGACCTCAACCAGTATCTGGGTAAAAATGGTACAGAATTAAATCTGGACCCGGGCCCAGATTGAATCTGGGCCCCTACCCAGACTATTTTGGGAATCACCCAATGGGCCATTTGTGGTATTCCAACGCTCACGATTGAAATTACCCACGATTCAAGAAAATCTGAAAAGCAAGCCGGTCTTCAATATTGAAGACTGTATGAAGAACATATCCAAATTCTCTATGTACAATGTACGTTGAATTCTGATTCAACGCCTGTTTACTGTTATAAGCTGGCCACAACGGCTCCTTGGAGTAGTTGACAAAGCTAGCTCACAATCTTAGTTTTTAACCAATACATAAACCTTATTTTAGTACCTTTTTCTAGAGGCATATGACACTGTTTAAACAGTCGAATAACTGCTTCGACCTTATTACTACTGGTAAAGACTACTTCAACTACACAAACAAAAATTACCACTGCATCTAATAAACAACCAACTGATCCTGAAGATTGTCCAGTAACAAGAGAAACAATGTCTTACTCCATCATTCCCTTCAAGTATGACTTTGATCAAGAGTCTATCGACAAAGTGGAATTCAAGAACACACAAGAAGTTAATGGAGTTCAAGAAGTAACCAAGATCAAGATTCCCTTGATTACTGCAGGATCAACCAAACTACAAATTCTTTTTACCATCAATGAGTTCATTCGATCCAAGAAGATGCTCAACCTAACCACAGGACCAAGACTCTATGACAAGTTTGTAGATCTCCTCAGAGACTACTACACCTACAGTAGCTGGTGGAATAGCTATGTATCAGCCAATGTTCCACAGAGAACTGTGGATAACTTCCAAATCACAGTGGAAGAATTTGTCAACTACAAGTTCGACAACAACCTTGATGCCTACCAAAACCACAGAAGATTCCTCACCAACATCAAGAAGACAACCACCATGACAGTACACCAATTCGTAGCACAAGTCAACTTCCACAACCATGTCATCCTTCCACTACTCCCAGGACACCCACCTGAGAATGCAGAGATCAAGGACCGAGAATTCAAGAATCTAATCTTTTATTCAATGCCTGAGGATTGGAAACACACCTACCAGCAACACCACTCTCCCCATAGGGATTCCCTCTCTGAAATGATGATGAGATTCGAACGATACCAATATGCGCAAAATCGGAAGAAGAAGTCGTCAGATAATCCATCTCAA
The DNA here is from genome assembly GCA_037355745.1 of Pseudo-nitzschia multiseries. Classification (NCBI taxonomy): domain Eukaryota; phylum Bacillariophyta; class Bacillariophyceae; order Bacillariales; family Bacillariaceae; genus Pseudo-nitzschia; species Pseudo-nitzschia multiseries. Next base: position 7,511,963 of record CM074786.1, on the reverse strand, counting down.
AACACCAACAACAGCAACAACAATGCTAACAACAATCATAACAACCGGAATGCCAACAACAACCGAAACAACCGAAACAATCGAAACAGTCACAATCAAAACAACAACAACAACAACAACAACAACAATAACAATCGAAACAACAACAACAACAACAATAATCAACGCAACAACAACCAAGGCAACAACAAAGGCCCAACTAGAATCTCCAATGACTCACCATGTCCTATCCATCCGGGTACCAACCACACTTGGGGACAATGCTACACCAACAAGTATGGCACCAACTCCAATCAGTCCAATCGCAACAATAGAGACAATACTGACTCGCATGTGAATGATCGCAGCAGCAATTCCAACAACAGCAATCGATCCACTAACTCTTCCCATGGCAGTAACTACCATGAACCAGAACAACACATGTGTGTGTTCATCAATGAACCAGAAGAAACTACCATCCCTGCAACTCCTTGGCCGGATCTCTTCCATGTAGACATGGAAATCGATGAAGAATACTACAACTCGGATCTTCAAAGATTTCCTTCTGAAAACACCGATTCTGACAACAACAAGCAAGAGGTTGCTCCCAGCAGCGCGGATGTCGACCTTGCTCCAACCACAGTAAGCGTCTGCAACTCAATCAATGGATCACTTGGAAAGTACTACTTGAAAACTCTCTTCGATTCCGGATCTACTGACAATCTCATAGTGGAATCAGCAATTCCCTCTGGAATCAAGAAGCATCTTCTAGATCAACCGATCCAAATGCAAACAACAAATGGCAAAACCACTTGCAACCACTATGTAACCTTGGAGAACACCGTATTCCCAGAACTGTCTTACTCAATGAAAGTCCTACAAATCAAGTGCTTTGTAGTCTCTCAGAATATCAACTACCACCTTCTTATTGGAAGGAAAACCATGAGAGACCTTGGAATGAAGATGGACTTTGAAACTTGCACCATCAAATGGTATGAGAAAACCATGTAATTCCACCCGCGAAATTACTTTGACAACAAAGCCTTGCTCCACAAAGTCATGTCTGCAGAACCACATGCCATTGCAGAAAGTTACTCCAACCAATCTATCCAACAATCGTATGTGGATGGAACCACCAAGTATGAGAAAACTGGCCTCCACAAGTTAGTCACCGAACAAAACCATCTCTCCTACCATGAGAAACAAGCCTTGTTACCAATACTCCTCCAAAATGAAGAACTTTTCGAAGGATTGAATGACAAGGAATTAGGTATTTTCCCTAATCAAACATTCCACATTGATCTCCAGGAAGGCACGACTCCATATCACGTGAAACAACCCTATTCCATTCCACTGCACCAACAAGAAGCAGTGAAGAAAGAGATCGATCAACAAGTAAAACTTGGTATTCCTCGAATGCTGCTATGCCACAGAATGGGGAATGCCAACCTTTGTAGTCCCAAAACCAGATGGCTCCTGTCGACTCATCAGTGACTTTAGAGAACTCAACAAAGTCACCAAGAAACTTCACTACCCACTTCCTAAGCTCCAAGATATCTTCCACAGACAAAGAGGCTTCAAATATGTCACCCTTATTGACGTTAGCATGCAGTTCCACACCTTCAAACTGGATGAGGCCTCCACCTGGCTTTGCGTCCTTGTTACTCCATTTGGAAAGTTTTGACTGCTTTGATTGCCAATGGGCTTCCTCAACTCTCCAAGTTGGGCCCAAGGCTGTATGGAACAAATGCTCCTACACTTGAAGGACATTGAAGTATACATCGATGACATTGGTATCTTCTCAGATACACTTGAATTCCATTGTAAATCAGTCTCTTCTGTCCTCTCCTTACTGAAGTCCCACAACTTCTCTGTCAAGCCCTCCAAGTGCCACTGGTTTCAATCCCAAGCTCCTTGGCTTGGCCACATTATCTCTCGCGAAGGAATTAGACCCAGTCCGAACAAGATTTCTCCTATCCTGAAACTTGCTTTTCCCTCAACAACAACCCAACTTTGATCCTTTGTTGGGATGATTAACTTCTATCGCAACTTCTATCCCAAACGAGCTGAAGTCCTTGCACCCCTTACCGACCTCTCTGGAAGAGCCAAAGGCAAAATCTCTCCAACTCCGGAACTTCTTGAGGCTTTCAACAAAGCCAAGTTCCCTCATTGCCAATGATATCCTCCTTGCCTTTCCTGATCCAAACAAGCCCTTCCATGTCTATACTGATGCTTCTGACTACCAACTTGGAGCTGTCATCCTCCAAGATGGCAAAATCATCCTTTGCTTCTCGCGAAAACTCAACTCCGCTCAACGGAAATACCCAACGGATCGATAAAGAGAATGCTCTGTATTGTAGAAGTCTTCAAGGAATTTCGCACCATTCTTTGGGGTGCTGAAATCATCGTATGGACAGACCACATCAACTTAACCCGGCAAAACCTCACAAGCCATCGCATTATGACTTGGAGAATGCTCCTTGAAGAATTTTCCCCAGTATTCAAGTATATCAAAGGCAAAGACAATGTCATTGCTGACGTGCTCTCCAGGCTCCCACTCCAGCAAGACACTCCAGAGAAGAAGAAGGAGTTCTTCGGTCCCGACCCAACGGATGACTCAGACCTTAAAACTGCAATTGACTCCCCGGACTCTGACTCCGACCTTCTCTCTCTTTCCGAATTGTTTCTTAACTACCCAGAAGACATTCCCATGTACCCCTTAGCCTTCGACCAACTCGCCCAAGATCAAGCAGCCAACGTAGATATCTCTACCAATCCCCGGTACACAACTGAAAACCTTCAACGGCACCAACTTGAAAGTTGTAGACTCCAACAGTCGACAGAAAATTGTACTCCCTCCAAACCAAGTGCAAGCCACAATCAAATACTACCACCACGTGCTTGGCCATGCCGGCTGCAGAAAGATTGTATCAAACCATCAACCAATTTGTACATGCCACAAACTTGAAGGACCAAATTAACTCCTTCTGCAAAACTTGTGACACGTGCCAACGGTACAAGAATAGCCACCAAAGCCATGGACAACTCCTTACCAAAGAGCACCAATATGTTCCTTGGGACACCATTGCAATCAACGGAGTAGGCCCTTGGAAAATCAAGATCCCTGGCCACAGAACAGTCTCCTTCAATGGCTTTACCATCATGGACATGTGCACCAACCTCCTTGAAATCATTCGAGCCCCACAAGTAAACCCAACCTGGCCTCATGGCAGTCCATGCCCTCGACAATGGCTGGCTCTCCAGATATCCCAAACCAGTAAATTGTATCATCGACCAAGGAACCAACTTCATGAGTAATGACTTCCAACTCCACACCTTGCGAACCTAGGAATCAAAGCCAGGGTCTGCTCAGTTCGGAACCCACAATCCAACGCCGTACTTGAAAGAGTCCACGATACTATGAAGTCTGCAATGAGAACAGAACTCAATACCAATCCTCCACAGACCCTCCAGGAAGCCATGGACATCATCAATACTGTCTTTGCTTCCGCTCAGTTTGCAGTTAGATCAACCATCAACAAGACCTTCGGAATGACGCCCGGAGCCCTTGTATTCCACAGAGACATGTTCCTACCAATTCCTGTAATCACCGACTTGGCCATGGTCAGAAACAAACGCCAGGCTCAGATAGATAAGAACGCGATGAAAGAGAATAGCCACAGGAAGATTCATGATTACAGTGTAGGAGACCAAATTATGGTGAAAAATGAAAAGCTAATTCCTGGTGCTTTTGACGCAAGAAGCAAAGGCCCCTACACTATCCAGCAAATCCACACCAATGGTACAGTTTCCTTTCTCTTAAGAAACCACGTTATCCAACGTATGAACATCCGAAATCTGAAACCATATCACACCAATTAAAAATTTCTTATCTAAGGAATACTGGTCGCACACGACTAACAAAATTCTGTGCCACCAACCAAATCCGTACGAGAAGGAGAAGAGTGTGGTATTCCAACGCTCACAATTGAAATTACCCACGATTCAAGAAAATCTGAAAAGCAAGCCGGTCTTCAATATTGAAGACTGTATGAAGAACATATCCAAATTCTCTATGTACAATGTACGTTGAATTCTGATTCAACGCCTGTTTACTGTTATAAGCTGGCCGCAACGGCTCCTCGGAGTAGTTGACAAAGCTAGCTCACAATCTCAGTTTTTATCCAATACATATACCTTATTTTAGTACCTTTTTCTAGAGGCATACGACACCATTTCACCATTCCCCAAAACACAGAATATCTGTGTCGACACAGAAAAGTGTCATTTGTCAAAGATTGTGTGCGTTTTTGACACACATTCAGCTATTGTCATGTTTACAAGACCCCCTCGCAAACACGAACGTCTTGCATGCAATTCTGTGTCGCAACCCACTCAACCTAGTATGCAACCCACTCAACCTACGCAACCTACGCAACCCCTAACCAAACCCCTTCTTTGTCAACTTACGCAACTACCAAACGAGGAGAACAAAGACGTACAAATTCATGCTGGCAACATCACCTCCATGTCTTTGACGTCATTGACACCATCACCAGGAAAGAAATCGTATAGATTGCACATCAACAAGAGAGTCACCAGACAAGAACTCATGAACAAAGAACTCGTTGTGTCATTCTTGGAGAAGCAAGCTGAGATGAACAGGAAAAATTTGGAGAAGCAAGCTGCCATGAACAGGAAAGAAAGAAAGAAAGAAAGGCGGTTGTCAATGTCATCTCCAAGGTTGATTTGGATATTGCCAGCCTCTTTGCAAATAATACCAAGAAGAGTCAAAAGAAATGTAATTGTGGCAACTTGGATTCACCAAGAGCTCGTCCAACACGTCGTCGCAAGGAGAAGGATTCGGAATCTGATCTGGACTTGGATTTTGGCAAGAAACCTAAAGCCCAAGAAACCCAAGAAGCTCAAGCCCGTTGTGATACAGATTTGAACCATACAGATTCAAACAATTCAGATTCAAATAAACCAGACTCGTGCGACTCAAATAAATTGGACTCGGACTCATAATCTGCTGTTTCAATTTTGATTGGAACTGTTGGTGGCTCATTTGGGTCAACTTTGATTTCAAGGGAAGTTTCGAGCTCAAATGACTCCATCCTTCTTATCCATGAAAACATTCAGGATCTAATTGTGGCCAACAGTACTGGTTTGGTAGTTGTACAGAAGTATCATCACATTAAGTGTGATCTTCTGATCTCCAAAGTCCTCTGAAAGAAGCATGTCTTTCAATCCTGGGAATTGCCCCTGGATCATCCGCATTCCCCATTCTAATAACTGCAAAAGGGAGATCCCTTCACAATTCAACACAAGAGCTGCAGCGCCAACTGGATCCAATTGGGAACTCTCAATAAGATAGTTCGTAACTCTTACTTTGCATGTCAAGTTGACTGTAACCATTGCACAATACTTATTGAACATTTCCTGCATCTGGTCATCAATTCCATAATCTGCAATGATACTGTCATGCCAAGACCCAGGATAGTTGAAAGCAGTTATGAGGATTCTCCCATCAGGTGCAAAAACAAAAACACTTTTCACGTAAGTGTCGCATGTCCAACCGTTGTAGTACTGGCTCTGTATTAACCAATTATTGGAGTGCTGTATTTTGAGTTTGAGCCCAGTGGCAGCACCCCATGCTCAATTCTCATGAAGTGCGGGATATTGTGCACCAATTGCGCTAATGTAGTCCTCAAGTTCTTCTTTGTCTGGAAGTACAATCCTTGCCTTTGGATGGTTCTGTAATACACACAAAAAAACTTTCTGCAAAAACTTGATCCATTTGTACATGACAGTAGATGTAAGTCCAAAAGCCATTGAGGAGATTCTTGCAACAGATCCTCTTGTGTGGAACCAAAAAAGGACTAACCCAAGACAACACGTTGCATTTGCCTCTCATTTTCTTCCTTTTGGTACTCCATTCTTTATTAAGGTTAGCTTGCGGATACGCTCAATTTGTTTATCAATCATGTAAATATTGAATGCTGGTTGGAAAAGGTCTAGGAGATTACAAAAGACCTTGTGGTCTACACCACAGGTAGTTGAGAAGAGCATATTCATTACCAGAGTTGAAATGGTGAATGAAGGCAGATTGGTGGTGTCGGCAAAGGGCTGTCCTTGGTGTTCTTCTATCTTTTAGTAGATATTTTTTGTCAGGCAAATCTTCATCTTTGCCATCGTTGTTGTCGTTTATCATACAGAAGATGGAAAGGAACTCAAGTGCCATAGTGGAAGGATGTGTCTGTTCATTTTCATTCCCGAAAACACGCATCTATGCATTATGACACAGATATTCTGTGTTTTTGGGAATGGCCCAATGAACAATACCAAACTAGAGTTTAGTAGGTCTTAACGTGGCCAAGACACGTAGCGTGTGTACTGGGGCCTACACCAAAAAATTGGACACATTAAGACTAACTTTTCAACCTGTTGAGTGACTGGAACAATACGAGTCCCATATTTGCAGTTTTCAATTTTGAACCAATTTTTAGGTTTTTTCAGACTGATTAACTAGCTACAGCAGCATCAGAAGACCATCAAAAGTAGGATAACAAAAAGAAGTTTACAACATCAAACGTTTCAATGAATCCCCTGGAACTGTTTTGATTTGATTGACAGTAGCGGCAGATGCAGCAGCAGTTTCAATTTGTTCAGCTGACAGGTTCTCCAGGTAGTAAGAGATGCTATGTCCCACTTAGTCTGTTGTATTCTTTCCAAGTAGGGCGTCCTTCATTTTAATGTCTTCTATCTCCAGTCTGTGTAATGTATCCTCACCGCCCTCATTCCACAATACAGCCGACGGTGGAGGCTTGGTCTTTGCTTCCTCCAAGACATCTACTAGATCCAATTTCTTGAGGTTCTTTGGCCCCTTGCGCAGTTTCCATTCATACAAGACCTTGAGTGAATGGACTGGAAGCTTACTAAACTCTCGGTTCTCCCTAGCACACTTTGAAAGTACATAAATAGTAGCTTGAAAGTACATCCCTTCTAGCTTGTTCCAGTTTGGTGTAATTGATGGCTTGTTTCTTTTCATTCTGCATGGAATCAATCACTATTTTCCATCTTGTCCTCTTGTCTGCAGTGCACATGCCATTGAAGTTGAAAGCTTCTCTGTTTGAAGGCAAAATAAAAAAGAATTGGGTCTTTGCTGTTGCAATCAGCATCTTGTCTCTTGAGCATATTTGGTTCCGTAAAAGTGACTCGCTTTGCTTGGAAGTTGTGAGCTGCGTCCTTCTTGAAAATGCCTCCATTGAAACGGTATTCAACAAGAGATTGAACAGCAGTTTGATTTTTCTTCTCCAATTTGAATAGTTCAGAACTGAATGGATCTGCATCAATATCAATTGTTCCTTCTGGGAGAATGGTCAGCTCATGTTTCATTTTGGTTGCTTCCAGGCACTTCCATGTGAATGGGAAAATACAAATCATTGTATAGATTTCCTGGCATGATTGTTCAAACACAAATAATTTGTCAAATGCCTTTTGGATTTGATACCATTCAAATCTTCTCTGCCAAATATCATCATAGGAATCTCCAAAACACGCACTGTTTGATTATTCTTGCATCGTTCCAATATCAACTTGCATAGGTTATTGTGGTAGATAGATTTGAAGGGATTGTAATTGCAATCTGTTGCTTGTGTGATGTGGGTCATGTTATGAGGCAAAGGAACAATGTAAATACTACCTCGTGCCTTTAACTACAAGAGCATCTTGCAGTCTTTCTGTCCTGGGCCATTATCCACCATTACACATACTCATTTCCCTGGGACATTGTCTGCATCAGGAAAAATTGCAATAATACTATCCTTGAGATACTGTTTGAAATGCGACCAAGTCTATTCCAGCCAACACATTGCAACTTAACATTAATCCCCTAAGGATGACCTTTCCAAATTCCCCATACGCCCTCGAACCTAGGAATGGATCAACAGTCCAAGAAGTCACATTGTATTTTTCTGCTGCCATCATCCTTGACTGTGCCCTTCAGCTGGAAGTTTGGCAGAAGTGGGTACCCAGACAAAGGACTAGTACTACATATGAACATACAGCAATAACCGCTTTTGCTTCCGTTTATCAATACCAACAGGAATTTTCTTGCTTGTTGAAAGAACTTTATTCAACTTGCCGCACGCCCCCCTGAACTTTTTGTAGTACCGTTCAAAGAAACGCTGGTCTCATCAAGGTTGAGGATGCAATGAAGTTGGCCGTCAAAGAATACTAATTCAGCCTCATGCCTAGCAGCAAGAATATCCATCTCTGCAGGGAGGCAGGCAAATCCATTACGGATAGATGACAATTTTGGAGTAGTAAACCACCACCTGTTGATATGGGTGTAGATGGCCCAGATTGCTTTCCCTTCCTCCATCTTTGAATCACAAACAATGACTTCAACATCCTTTGTATGCCGTGGCTGCAGCTTATGGAATAATTTTGTGTAGTCGGGAAGCTTTGTTGTTCTGTTCCTTTAGGCAAGCCTCCAACCATTGAATATTATCCTGGCAATTAGGCTTGTTCTCCATGGCTGCTGAAGAAAGATTGATGTAGGATATACCTGATCTTATGAACCAAACGCAAGTGCCCGCAAAATCACGTACTAAATCAATAATATCTTATCCATTTTGATCAACATTGCACCACTTATTTAATATTTATAAAGATCATTATTCCGAATCATCTTCTTATTGTGTCAATGCTAGAAAATGTCACATACTAATGATAATAATAGTTCAAAGTGTTAGTTCTTGGTGTGATAGACTTCTTCGGTTTTCCTTCCAACAATAACAATTCTGAAAAGACGTTTTTCTCATTTTCGAATCTCATCATCATACTGTGCATCATCAATGTCACAACCATTGATGAGTATTCCAAAAAGATGCTCCTCGTTCTTACTCCTCTCATTGTTATTCTTTCAACCAATATTTCACATAAACATTGATATGTACTAGAAGGATAGTTTAGATGTTATGAATTTTTAGTTCATTCAGGGAGCCTGGACATGGTCAGAAATAATGGCTGGCTACTAGTCAGTTTTTCAGTGTAAACATAGTACATTACCTGAAATTACAGCATGAACATTGTTCATAATATGGATGCGATGGGCAATGGAACAAAAATGGTGTTAAAATCACTCTTGGTTTAGATGTAATGAATTTTTAGCTCATTCAGGAGCCTAGACATGGACAGAAATAAGGGCTAGCTGATGGTCAGTTTTTCAGTGTAAATAGAGTACATTCTTTGAAATTTCACCATGAACATATTTCATACTATGGATGGGATGGACTATGGAAGAAAAATGGTATAAAAACCACTGATACTCTAAGGGTTATGGATTTTTAATTCATCCAGGACCCTGGATATTAATAGGAGCAAAAAAATAGGTACTGGGAGTACATGCGGTACTACATATGGTACTACGTACGTGAGGATAGTCTGTCCATTTTCCACCAATGATGGAGGACTCAACCCACTGGCCTCAGTGTCATCAATATCAACCATTTGTCCCCACTCAAGGAAAGTTACATTATTGAAAGTCTGTCTGTGTTTGAATCACGCAATTGCTGTGTCCCCTGGTGCTGCCAGTATTTACCGGTACTCAGTGTGTTTGGGAAGAAGTATCCACAGCCCAAAAGTGAACATACACAGCAGGCAAGTTCCACCAACTTTTGTGATTCTGGGTTTGATTATGACAATGACTTGCCAAACATCCGAACTTACAAATAACAGGAAGATAGAAAACAAAACAGAATCAGCGATCAAGAGGACAATTTTCCTTGTACACGAAACGAATGAAAGAGCTCAATCACAAAGACCTAAACAATGACCTAAACCTGTTTTTATATCATTTCAAAACTGGGTTTGATGCGCAATGTGCCCAAAATGGACACTTGGTACTCACAATCCTTGAGGGATGCAAACAGATTGATGATGTCAGAACAAGGCTCAACAGCAAAAAAGGGAAATTTGACAAAGATGAAGCTTGGGGGATTTGGGAAGAATGCTTGAAGTACGTCAGCAAGGACTTGTTCCTGGACTATGAGGAAGGCAACACTGGCGGTATTGGCCATGTGTGGGCTATGGGTATCATTCTCTTGCACCTTTTAGGCCGTTATCCTGCATTAAAAGGAACGGAGGACATAAAGTGCTACAACAATGTGGGTATTGGACCAGAAGTACAATCCAGAGATCAAGAGAGACTGGAACGGGATGGTCATACTTTCCCAGCAAATGAATGGTGTAATCTGACACTGGAGGTAACAGAGCACATGAAACAATGTATGAATTTTAATCATGGGAACCATCCCTATCTGATGATGATTTGGTTGAACAAGTGGAGCGCAAAGACTGAAGAGACAATCATACCGGGTTTTACTCCACAGACAAAAGGTTATCTATAATGGGCAATCGCTACAAGAAACATATGGACAAAGTACAAATGGAAGACCTGAACCGTTTTTTGTAACGTTTTGAATCAGGATATGATTCTCTATGCAACAGGTGTGGGCATTTGGTACTTACAATCCTGGACGGATGCAAGCTGACAAATATTGAAGGAACAAGGCTAAACAGCACAAAAGGAAGATTTGAGGAAGCAGAAGCTTCCGCAATTTGGATAGAGGCACTGGACTATACCCACTACAAATTATTCCTGGACCATGAGAAAGGTGACACTGACGCCACGAACCACATTTGGGTCTGGGTATCATTCTTTGCTACCTTCCATGTGGTTATTTTGCACTGAATGGGAAGGCAGACATTCACTGTTATGACACAATTAGAATCAGACCAAAAGCAGACTCAAAAGAACAAAGCAAAATAGAAATGGATGGACATAGTCTTCCAGAAAAGGAATGGTGCCAGCTGAAGCAGCCAGTCAAAAAGCACACTAAAAGATGTATACATTTTCATCCAGAGAGCCCTCCCTGTCTGACAGTGATTCAGTTCACTGATTGGTGGATAATGACTACTGGGTATATAATTGTGAAGGAAGGTTTGAAAAATGTAATCTCCGGATCCCCTACTGAGGAGTATACAACCATCACAGCCAACACAGAACAAGCTGAGGAGATAAAGGTAATGCACAAAGACATGGAAAGAAAATGTATGAAAGAGCAGTGGGATTCATTCATGAACAAACCGAGAAAACATTCAAAGACTAAAAAGCAGAAACTGAAATGATTAAAGAAGAAAGAGAAAAAGAAGGAAGAAGATGGAAACAAGATGACCATTCAGCACTGGCTGCATCTTTACGAGAAACGTTGGAATTCACCTCAAGACTTGGAGGAGTACAACAAGTATCCCGTTCCTAGTGGCGCATGGGGACACGTGAAAAACTACTAACAACCGCTATTGCAAAACTTGTCACTACTTAGTAATACATCTTTGTCGTGTACTTTAAAATGGAAGTATGATATGTAAGGTGAAATATTATTTGTTACAAATTCAGAAGTCATGATCACCATTCCAGACAATTCAATCTGCAACGCCATTGCAGACACTTAACCCTGCAATGCCATTCCAGTCAATGAATTTCAAAACAAAGTTCCAAACAACAGACCGGAATTTGTCCAACCTTCCACCAATAAAAATCATCAAAATTGTACAGTACTGAAAATTGCACTTCTAGTATTTTGTTTTGGGATTTTAAAAAAGTGGAACGGCAATCAACCATCATGTTAAAATCAATTTTGTCAACATGGAACAGAGTTGCAGCAATAGAGGAAGTTTTGTACAAAACGTTCAATCCACCAATTAAAAAATAGAATTATTACCTTCACTTACCTGCAATGCCATTCTGGGAACAATTGAAAATCACTACAGGTTTTGCCAGCTTTCACTATCGATTGATTTTTTTTGTTTCCAAGCCAGCCATTGTGTAGCGGAAATTAAACAATCATTGTTCCCGGTTTCCAAGGACAAAGTATTGATCTTTGCTACCAAGGTTTCTGACTATGGCAACTTCAGACTCAATGGCATTGCAGTCAAACAAATATAATTTGTTTTGCAACTCCACTTGCTTCACCAACATGTGGCAGTGTTTTTTCCCTTTCCCCTTCTTGCTCAATATCGGGTCAACAGAAACAAAGCAGCAAGTAACAGTGTAGTCACCATCGTGTACTAATTCAAACTCACTGACAAAACTTCTTCCAGGGGGGAAAGGGCCTTCAAGATGAAGCAGGCACAGAATCTGACATGGAGAAACTTGCAGTCCACGTCCATTCAGGAGGTCTAGTTGAAAATTTTCCCAGTCATACCATATATATTGCCACTTGTCCCAAATCAGACTTAAATGATAGATGGGCATGAAAAAGTAACTTCATCCCGCAATAATTGTCATACCTCTTGTGCTCGGTGGATCCACAAAGCCTGCTGGTGCCTGCAGCTGGAAGGACCACGTCACAGCAGAATTGAGAACATCCAATGGAAACCAAGGTACACTTGCATTTCATGTAAGGCAAACCATCCATAACACCAATCAAAAACTTTGACCCAGCTGACAAACCACCCTCCTTAGGAGGAATTGTTCCTGTTGTAGAGTTGTGAAGGAACAAATCAAATTCACAGTCAAGTTGATCAATAGTACGGTACTCCATTAATTGCTTGCAGGTTTGCTTGATTAATGTGGATTTGATTTGTTGGGTTTTCTTCACGGGAGCCTTCACTTCAGTTTTATGGTTGCTCTCACTCACTGCATAGTCCCATCCAGTTGGAGGACCAAATAATCTCATGTACTGTGATCAATGAAAATACATGTGATTCTTCACCAGATTGTTCCTCTCTCCCTTACTTTGTTGTAGATTGTTATTTATTCAGGTAATGAAATGAACAACCACCTTGTTGAGATTCAAAACACCTTTCTTGTCTTCTTTGAAAACCTTGTCAAATGTTCCAGCGTATTTGAGGAACTCTTCCATACCCAATAACACCTCAAGGGCGTTAATACGACCACCAATTTCTTCCTCACACTTTCTGCTCCTGTTCTCAAGATTGGTTGCTGTTCTTTGTGACAACAATAATTGACAACCTTCAGCAGACAGAAGTGATAGCATCTGAATGTAAAGCATGACAATGTACTGGTTCCCCTCCTTCTTTGTCGCGATTGGATTGCCTCTCGTGAACAGCAGTACCACAGTAACTCGCTATCTGGTCCATGCCACCAAGTAGGCGCGTGTTATTCCCTAAAAAATACCTCATGGAACGTTTCCGCTGCTTGCTTTGTGCAACCAAGTTGGTGCATATGGAGCCTCTCTCTCCTGGTGAAGCTAGATGAATATTATGTGGGTTTTCTCCAAAATCAAGATCATAAATAGTGTTACCAATAAATACGGTGGAGGGAGATGTTTTTGAAATACTGTTCAACGTTCACTCCTTCCTCCGCCATTGGAGCAGTAAAATTGGACATCTTTCATAGACGGATGGATTGATATTCTTCCCCATTATTGTCCTTAGACACCTCCATCTTCCCACTTTTAATTGAAACGGGAACCTTAAGAACATTGACACGAGCATTATCACCAAGTGTCCTTGGATAATTGCAATACTTACAGATCATCTTTGTATTGGCCATTTGATAATGCCCACAAAGTTGGTCGTGCTGGGGAGTATCACCTATGAAATAAGCAAGTGAAAAGTTCATTCAAACAGTCCATTTCCTCTTGTTCCACAGCAAATTAGACCATTCAATACCATCCGTTAGGTTAGACGCGTCTTTCAATGATGAAAGAGCGGAACAAAGGCCAGAGTGAAGATTGTTCACATTGTCAATCAATTTGTCACCTTTATCACGTGTACCTGTTGGGTGAAAATATACACTCTCCCATGCATCCAGCCAAGCGTTCTGAGTTAAGGTGTTGAATATGCCAAGTGTCATGTTCAGTGGGGTAAGCATTGTCTGATCACTATTGTCAATTGCGGTTCCATCCATGTAGAGAATTATAGGAACCAAATGTCATTACTATCTTTGTTGCATCTCTTTTCCCAAGTATCAATCCACTGCTGACTGTGATGGAGTTCATCTATATTGATGTTACCTTGTAGTTCCGGATGGTGGACCGGTAACCTTGGGTCTTCAGCATGGGGGAAAGACAAGTTTTCTTCTTTTATCAACATGACGTTGGTTCGTAGTGAATGAAGTGCTTTTTGGAATGATCGGACGTAGATTTGTTTACAACCGGCAATGTCAGCACAAATCAATTTCTTATAATACCAATCAATGAGAAGAGGTTCAAAGCCATCACCTTCTATTTCAGGCACAGTTGCATAAATGTCCTTCATGACTCTTGACCTTGTCTGTATGGGATTACCTTTTGTCCATGAAAATAAATTAAGGCACTCTGATTTGATAGTACAATTCCTTCTTTGCAACTAAAGGTATGCTATGATTCCACATGTTTTTCATTAACTTGATCTTTACCTTCAGTTTGTCTGATATACCCCTTCCAGCATTGGGTGTCATAATTGCCGTGTTTCAACCAGGAGGGAAATCATCAACATCCATGTTGTTGACTTCTCTATTGACACTCAAAGAGGGGGGAACTATGCTGTCAATTCCTTCTTTGTCATCCTCATTGTTAGGAAAAAAACAAGTATCATCCAAAACAGAGTCATTGTCATCGTTGTTTAATTCCCAACCAATCAAGGCACGCTCCATTGGTTTGACAGAAGGGTCATACATAACTTGATTGTCGAGCACCTCTGGTACTAGACCACTACTCAGTGGACCATTAGGGGTGTTCTTTAGACCTAATTTTTCACTAGCATCCTCTTGTTTCTTCAATTTTCTGACAAACACAGAAGATGAAAAATCATCTACCCCAAAACACCGGTCATAATAAGAATAGCATGATTTGTTGTGTGAAATATGGCTCAGAAGAGCAGGCGAAACAATTACTCCTGTATTCTTTCTTTGTCTTGATGTAAACAAGGGGGCTTCTTCTTCTTGGTGGCCTTCTTCTTTCCGTAACTGGTAGTAATAAGAGGTGAGTACAAGTAGCACCAGCCATTTACAATAAACCTGATATTTAGGTGTCGTGATCATTGTTAGTAGTAGCCAGTAACAATAGAAATGAGGAACTGATTCAGATTGAGAAATTGCAACCATGCACAATTTGTTTCAGGCATCAAATTTAGTTCCAGGCTACCAGATCAGAAACAGTTGCCAGTGGGGTAGGAAGATATACTGTGAGTAGAAATATAATGAGTTTGACATTAAGTTCAAAAAATTGGATGAAATTACAAAGGGGGACCGGTGGAGTTTGGCCCACATATGTGCGTGATTCCCCAAGAACCCTGAATTTTATTTTGTGATGAAGGTCAATACTCAATGGATGTGGTCGGGGCTTTTTTTGTTGAACTCATCTTAGTGAATGCTTCATGAATGGTTATATGATAAAAAGTATTCTTGTTATTAGAGCAAACTCTACAGTTCTTCAAAGAGGCTCTGTTGATGTTTAGAGCTAAAATTTTGAAAATCCCATCAAGAGAGTTCTACGCCTTTTCATGCCTGGATACTTCCACGAGCAAACTAAGGTGCTTAATTTTTGTAAGGGCATAGTGATTATAAACAGTAAGAACATTAATTTCATTGGTGTTTCAAAGACAGTCATTTTGTGCTTGTGGCATGTGCCATTTTCATGGGTTTCAGTTGAAAAAACTCAACGCTTGCAAAAAATATTCAAAAAATAGATCTGAGAGGGGAGTTTAGATCACACGCTAATTTAGTACTAGTTTTACATGTTCCTACACACATCAATTTCATAAGGTCTAAATGTTTAGGGACACCCAAAAGTGGCCATACTGTCTAAATATTTTGGGACAGAGGGAGTAATGCACAATTCTACACTTGCAAGGGAACTTGTAAGGGGGCTTGCAAAAAAAGAAAATGTCCTCATATGACTTGACATAGTACTTGCAAGTATCCTTGCAAGCACTACAATGCCAAGCCGGGAATATGCTACATTCTTTTTTCTTCAGTACTATATTCTACAGAGCTTCTACAGTTATCATTCAATTGCCCTGTGCCCCAAAGGACAAAGAGTGCTTGTTCCTGAAAAGGGCAAAAAGTGCCCAAAATGGGGCAAAAAATGCAACAAATTCAGTGTCATGGTCAACAAGCCGAATTACTACTATGCCTTCTCCCCTGGTGTTTGTTTGTATGTCAGGTACCTGTGCTCCAATTTGGATGGTTCACAAAAAATATGACCACAAATGTACGTTGCGTCACATAAACGATGCTCGTGCTTTCGTCAAATTCGTGCGATGTTTTAAAATATTCCGAAACATTTTGTTGCGCGCACAATAAATAATTCTCTACCTATTTTTGCATCCAACAATTTCAAGTAGGACTATTTTCCTATCCATATTTTCACCCCCTGTTTCATGGTTGCTTCCAAATTTTTCTATTCTACAATTTTGTTTCATGCTTACCCCGTTAATATTTATTTGCCATTCAATTTTTGTTATTTTCCACACGAAACTCATGTCTTGTAATAATATCCTCTTTGTACACTGATATTGTCGTAGCGTTGATACCAATTTCTGAACAAATATACGAGCTTCTTGATAACCATCAATCTATTCTGTTACGTCGCTTTCACATTAATCACACTACGTTTTTCGAATATCAAAAGCCAACAACCATATTTTTGTACTAATAAGAAAGTATTTCATCCACATTTGCAATACTCTCCAACATTTTACAATATTCACCCTACGCTTATCAAATACCAAAATACAACAAATATATTTTGTAACAAATACGAAAATATTTTATCAGCCTTTGAAATTATCTCGTTTATTGTATTATATTCGAACAAAAGACCTGGAACAATATTGTGCAAACCATAAAATAATAACAAACTAGCCGTTCTACTATAATGATGTTGATATCACCAATTACTCTTGTTCGTTTTTATTGTATTCCATGAAAAATTTGTAGTCCTCATCATCTTCGCCGAGAATCTCAACCAAGCTACGTTTTTGCTTCCGTTTTTTTTCCTCTTCGTCCTCCTCCTTATCTTGTTGTTTACGATTGCCATTTTGCTTTTGGTACATTTTAAGTAGTTCCGTCTCTAATTCTTTTGACTGTTGTTCATCCCTTCGTTCTTCTAATTCACTTACTAGGTATTCGTAAAGATCTTGTCCCTCGTTACTCCACCCCTCCTTATTTCCTGACTTACCGTCAGTGAATTTTTTTCTCAACCTCGTGCCCTTTGTTGTGTTTAGCCACGAGTTGTAGTCGTTGTAAAGGAAAAGCAATGCAAAAGCTTCATCGCTTGGGGTGAAAATGTTACTGACTGTCATTCTGACTGATTTTCTTTTGAAGTCTGTCTGTTTTGGTGACACCGCTCCAAGAATTCTTTTCATGAAGTATTTGAATTCTGGTGAATTTTTCCGCCAATAGTCTTTGTGCAATTGGTACCTATTTTCTGAGTTAACGTCTTGGGTGTCCGTGATTAGAACCGTTCCTGGGAAACTATCTGGTATCTGGTTGTTCCTTTTATCGTCTACGTGTCAATGTTAATACGACCAAAATGTTAGAAAGGATTATGAAAGATTGCATGCCGGCAATCATTTTATTGTTGGTTGCTTACCTTTGTAGTTTTTCCTGGCAAGAGTTTGAGCATTGTGTCTACACGTAGTGACTGCTCGGCAATAAATTCCACTCCACTTTTGTTCCTTTATAGCGATCGTATTTGGTATTTCATTGTTATTCGTTAGTTTTGCAATGTTGAATATCGTTGCCTTCACAAATGTATTCTCTGGCGGGAATTTAAATTTCCTGAACGCTGTTTCTTTGACGTGTTTGACAATGTTGTTTTCCAAGTTATCGTTATCGGATTCTTTTGTTGTCTGTAGAATATTTCTGTTGCTACTGTTGGTGGTTCTATATGTTTGGCTATCGTTTGTGTTTGTTTGGTTACTTCCTGATACACTGCTGTGCGGGCTGTTTGTGTTATTGGTAACAATGGTTTTACCTGTCACCGGACTGCAAGTACTAAGTTCTACCATTATTTTTTTGTTAAATCGTGCACCTCAACTTACCGTTTTTTCCTTTGATTGATTTGGCGCGCTATTTTTATGATAATAATGTTGTTTGAAGGAAGCGTTTGGCATGTTTTTTTCATTCATACTGTACGTGCTGTTAGTGCTTGATTTACTGCCTCCCTGGAAGTGCTGTATTACTATTAATTGTACTACCTGTGAGTGTTGTTTTACTGGCGCCTGCCTATCTTTTGTTTGCGCGTGCCGTGATATTCTGCAATGTGGTGTCCTGAAAATTTTGGCGCAGACCACAATCCGTAGGTTCCACTGAGGGTAATTGTATGTAGCCCAAGCATTGATTCTCGTACCTATTGTCTTTTCATTTTCTGCAACGGTGTTGCAGGAAAAGCCCTTTTTGTTGTTTTGTTATTTTCTATGGAGTACATTTTTCGAATGTACCGACGTCTTTTTGTACTAGTCCATCAAAAACAGACTAACTTTAAGTAGTGTAACTTTCCTCGTCAGGATATGATTGGTTCTTGATATAGATGTTAACGCCTCCAGTGGATCGATTCCTCCGTAGAGATGTGGTGTACAAAGGGTAGTCTCCGTAATTTTTTGTTATTGTTTTTTGATTTTTGTATGAACAAGTAACCAAAATAGTGTTTCTCAGTTACTTTTTGAGTGCAAAAGTGTGTTATTTTCTGAAATGTTTGGATGAATATTGCTCATACTATGGATTGGGGAGACTATGAAACAATATTGACAAGTCTCAGGCTGATACTTTAGTCATTATGAATTTTATAATAATGTTTGTCCCTGGCCATGCATGTACCAAAATAGTGATTCCTACTCAGTTTTTGAGTGCAAATGTGTGGCATTGACTGCAATTTCAGGATGAATATTGCTCATACTATGGATGGGGTACACTGCAAAACAAACTGGACAAGTGTCAGGCTGATACTTTAGTCAGTATGAATTTTAGAATAATTTTTGTCCCTGGACATGCATGTACCAAAATAGTGAGTCCTAATCAATTTTTGAGTGCAAATGTGTGGCATTGACTGCAATTTCAGGATGAATAGTGTTCATACTATGGGTGGGGTAGACTATGAAACAAACCGGACAAGTGTCAGGCTGATACTTTAGTCAGTATGAATTTTAGAATAATTTTTGTCCCTGGACATGCATGTACCATAATAGTGATTCCTACTCAGTTTTTGAGTGCAAATGTGTGGCATTGTTGACTGCAATTTCAGGATGAATAGTGTTCATATTATGGATGGGGTAGACTATGAAACAAACCGGACAAGTGTCAGGCTGATACTTTAGTCAGTATGAATTTCATAATAATTTTTGTCCCTGGACATGCATGTACCAAAATAGTGAGTCCTAGTCAGTTTTGAGTGCAAATGTGTGGCATTGACTGCAATTTCAGGATGAATAGTGTTCATACTATGGATGGGGTAGACTATGAAACAAACCGGACAAGAAACAGGCTGATACTTTAGTCAGTATGAATTTTAGAATAATTTTTGTCCCCCCTGGACATGCATGTACCATAATAGTGATTCCTACTCAGTTTTGAGTGCAAATGTGTGGCATTGACTGCAATTTCAGGATGAATATTGCTCATACTATGGATGGGGTACACTGCGAAACAAACTGGATAAGTGTCAGGCTGATACTTTAGTCAGTATGAATTTTAGAATAATTTTTGTCCCCCCTGGACATGCATGTACCATAATAGTGATTCCTACTCAGTTTTGAGTGCAAATGTGTGACATTGACTGCAATTTCAGGATGAATAGTGTTCATACTATGGATGGGGTACACTGCGAAACAAACTGGACAAGTGTCAGGCTGATACTTTAGTCAGTATGAATTTTAGAATAATTTTTGTCCCTGGACATGCATGTACCAAAATAGTGATTCCTAGTCAGTTTTGAGTGCAAATGTGTGGCATTGACTGCAATTTCAGGATGAATAGTGTTCATACTATGGATGGGGTAGACTATGAAACAAACCTGACAAGAAACAGGCTGATACTTTAGTTAGTATGAATTTTATAATAATGTTTGTCCCTTGACATGCATGTACCAAAATAGTGATTCCTACTCAGTTTTTGAGTGCAAATGTGTGGCATTGACTGCAATTTCAGGATGAATATTGCTCATACTATGGATGGGGTACACTGCAAAACAAACTGGATAAGTGTCAGGCTGATACTTTAGTCAGTATGAATTTTAGAATAATTTTTGTCCCTGGACATGCATGTACCAAAATAGTGATTCCTACTCAGTTTTTGAGTGCAAATGTGTGGCATTGACTGCAATTTCAGGATGAATATTGCTCATACTATGGATGGGGTACACTGCGAAACAAACTGGACAAGTGTCAGGCTGATACTTTAGTCAGTATGAATTTTAGAATAATTTTTGTCCCTGGACATGCATGTACCAAAATAGTGATTCCTAGTCAGTTTTGAGTGCAAATGTGTGGCATTGACTGCAATTTCAGGATGAATAGTGTTCATACTATGGGTGGGGTAGACTATGAAACAAACCGGACAAGAAACAGGCTGATACTTTAGTCAGTATGAATTTCATAATAATTTTTGTCCCTGGCCATGCATGTACCAAAATAGTGATCGCTAGTCACTTTTTGAGTGCAAATGTGTCATTCGATGCAATTTCAGGATGAATATTGCTCATACTATGGATGGGTTAGACTATGAAACAATATTGACAAGTCTCAGGCTGATACTTTAGTCAGTATGAATTTTATAATAATGTTTGTCCCTGGCCATGCATCATGTACGAAAATAGTGATTGTTAGTCAGGTTTTGAGTGCAAATGTGTGTCATTCAAGGCAATTGAAGGATGAGGAATGCTCATACTATGGATTGGGTAGACTATGAAACAATATTGACATTTCACCTCCTGATACTTTAGTCAGTATTAATTTCATAATAATGTTTGTCCCTTGACATGCATGTACTACCAAAATAGTGAGTGCTAGTCAGTTTTTGAGTGCAAATGTGTGTCATTGGCTGCAATTTCAGGATGAATGTTGCTCATACTATGGATGGGGTAGACTATGAAACGATATTGACAAGTCTCAGGCTGATACTTTACCAGTATGCATTTTATAATAATGTTTGTCCCTGGCAATGCATGTACCAAAATAGTGATTGTTAGTCAGGTTTTGAGTGCAAAAGTGTGTCATTGGCTGCAATTTCAGGATGAATATTGCTCATACTATGGATGGAATAGACTATGAAACAATATTGACAAGTCTCAGGCTGATACTACTTTAGTCATTATGAATTTCTTAATAATGTTTGTCCCTTGACATGCAAGTACCAAAATAGTGAGTGCTGGTCAGTTTTTGAGTGCAAATGTGTGTCATTGGCTGCAATTTCAGGATGAATATTGCTCATACTATGGATGTGGTAGACTGTGTCGTATGAAACAATATTGACAAGTCTCAGGCTGATACTTTAGTCAGTATTAATTTTATAAGAATTTTTGTCCCTTGACATGCATGTACAAAAATAGTGATTGCTAGTCAGTTTTTGAGTGCAAATGTGCGGCATTGGCTGCAATTTCAGGCTGAATGTATTTGATGACTTGTGAGAAATGTATTAATGGCCCGGACCAGATACTTTGGGAGTCATTACCCAATAAGTCAGTTTGTGCCCTGGAATTGCACCAAAAATACCCTCATGTTTGCCATTTGGAGAGACAAACCCCAACATTTCCAGCATTCTGTGTGACAAAGTTGTTCTCAAGATGCATTTTATGAGTCATGATAAATGTATTCATGGCTTGGACCGGATACTTTTGGAGTCATTACCCAATAAGTCAGTTTGTGCCCTCCTGTAATTTCACCAAAAATACCCTAATGTTTGCCATTTGGAGAGACAAAGCACAACATTTCCAGCATTTTGTGGGGCAAAGATGTTCCCAATATGCATTTGATGAGTCATGAGATATATATTCATGGCTTCTTGGACTGGATGGTTTGGGAGTCATTACCCAATAAGTCAGTTTGTGCCCTGGATTTACACCACAAATAGTCTCTTTCGTGCCATTTGGATACTGCTGTAGATTTCTACGCAAATTTGTTACCAGTACGAGGTACTAGCATGTAGATTCAGTACTACTAATTCCAAAATAATTCGAACGTTCGAACGTTCAAAAAATTCAAATGGATCACATACAGCATTCAGTACTAGCTAGCATGTAGATTCAGTACTAGGTAATTCCAAAATAATTCGAACGTTCGAACGTTCAAAAAATTCAAACGGATCACATACAGCATTCAGTACTAGCTAGCATGTATATTCAGTACTAGGTAATTCCAAAATAATTTGTTCGAACGTTCAAAAAATTCAAACGGATCACATACAGCATTCAGTACTAGCACGTAGATTCAGTACTAATTCCAAAATAATTCGAACGTTCGAACGTTCATAAGAAAAAAGTGCACTGTAGATTCAGTACTAATTCCAAAATAATTCGAACGTTCGAACGTTCATAAGAAAAAAGTGCACTGTAAAATCACTCACACTGTTCGAAAAGTGAATTTAGTTCACTTTCCAATCAAATTGAACGAGCTCATTTTCCAACTTATCTGAGTAGAGTGTTGTTTCTTGCAAGCAACACTTCATCCGAGAACGTGGGATCCGACCCTCTTCGTCACATCCCACATGTGACGATGTCACGAGCACAACGATCCGTTCTCAGATATTTCAGTCCGAAATAACAGCCTTGTACTGCAAAAGAAGTAGAAAGCATTCGATTAGGGATTAGTTGCTGGAAAGATATTCTTGTTTGGACGGCTGCCTTACATAGACATCTTCAAAGCACAAAATCTGCATCAATTGCCTATATATCAACAGGAACAAGACCCTGTTTTTCGTGACATAGGAGTTAGAAGTCTGCAAATCAACAGCAGCACCAACAACGATTGTCGGAACAACATATTGTCAACAACGATTGGAATCGAAGGCAGCACCAAGTGGACGGCAACAACGTGAGATAGATAGACATTGCTGCCTGCCTGTTGCATTGATGATGATGTTCTTTTTCCTCACTTCTATTTTTTCTTCTTATTTTCATAGGGACGGATCGGAATAACAAATCAGAACAATAGAGGTTCGGCGAATCTTTCCTGGTGTTGCTGGAGGTGCATCTTCTTCTTCCCTGCTGGAGGCTGCAACATCGGACCGGAACAGGAATCAGAACAATAGAGGTGCGGCGAATCTTCCGTTGAGGTGGAACAACAGATCGGAACAACAAATCGTTAGCAACGGATTGATCGGACGCCAACCGTGTAGGTTAGCATGTAGATTATATTATTCTGTTGTTATTATTTACTCTACTAGTACTACATCAATAGATACTCACCCATTTTGTTCAATTATTACATGTTTTCATAGACCAGCAACAGCAACAACAATCGAATTGCAAATGGCAGCGGTAACAACAATAGCGGCGGCAGATAGCAAGCAACACGGAGCGGCGACAGAGAGCAATCAACAGCAATTGAGCAAACCGGAACAATTGAACCAACCAAAACCGGGAACGATCAAAGCGCAAAGCGAAAGCAACAGCAACCACCAGGAACGATTGAACCATTGGCATCGGCATCTGCATCGGCATCAACAGCACTCCTCCTCCTCCAACACATCCCGCGGCAGCGTATGATTTGACACATCGTCAGCAACAGCAACCACAATCTTCAGCAATTCATCTACTACTCCATCGGCAACGGCATCCTTGTTGACCATGAGAAATTCAGAAAGAGCTATGAAGCAGGGAAGAAATAGGAAACTAGTATACCATCCAAAATACAGAAAAAGGGCATTTTGTGCAACGCCGTTGCAGAAAATAGAAAAACACAAAATACACATGACAAAGGGGGGTATGACTGTACCGTACTAGTATACCATCCAAAATACAGAAACAGGGCATTTTGTGCAACGCCGTTGCAGAAAATAGAAAAACGCAAAATACACATGAAAAGGGGGTATGACTGTACCGTACTAGTATACCATCCAAAATACGGGAAAAGGGCATTTCGTGGAACAACGTTGCAGATAATAGAAAAACGCAAAATACACATGAAAAGGGGGTACCTAAAAAAACATAAACACACAACTTTTCAAAATTGAAATTACAAGTACGATACTCCCCCCAAAACCCATTTTCTGCAACAGCGTTGGAGAATAGTGGAAAAATGAAAAATATGGAAATCAATTTTAAGTACAAATATAACTGATAATAAACTTGTTCATTCAAGTCATGAGCTGTTTTCACCATCTCGTACTATTGATTGTAAATCCTTCTTTTCCAATGCAGCCATTGTCTCACGGAAATTAAACAACCATTGTTCACGATTACCCAGCACAAAATATTGGTCAGGACTACCATGGTTTCTAACAATGGCAGCTTCGGACTCAATGGCGTTGCAGTCGAACAAATACAATTTGTTCCGCAGCTCACCTTGCTTTACCAACGCATGATGGTGTTTTTTTCCTTTATCCCTCTTGCTTGGTATGAGGTCTGCAGAAACAAAGCAACGAGCAACAGCATAATAACCATCGTGCACTAATTCAAAACCACTAACGGAGCTACCCACGGGGAAAGGACCTTCGAGGTAAAGCAGGCACAGAATCTGACATGGATAAACTTTCAGTCCACGTCCATCAAGGAGGTCGAGTTGAAAATTAGCCCAGTCATACCATACATTGGACAATTGTCCAGAATCAGACTTAAACGATGGGTGGGCACGAAACAATAATTTCATCTCGCGAGATTTGTCATACCTCTTGTGCTCCGTGGTTCCAAAAACCTTGCTGCTGCCCACAGCCGGTAGGACCACGTCGCAACAAAATTTGAGAACATCTGATTGAAACCAGGGTAAACTTGCGTTTTTTTTTCATCCCACTTCATGTAAGGGAGACCATTCATCACACCAATCCAAAATAAAGACCCAGCTGACCAACCACCCTCCTTAGAATGATTCGGTCCGGTTATGGGTCTATGTTCGAACAAATCAAATTCACGGTCAAGTTGATCAATAGTTCGATACTCCATCACTCGGTTGCAAGTTTGCTTGATAAGTGTGGACTTGTTTCGTTGAGTTCTCTTAGCAGGAGCCTTCACTTCAGTTTTATGATTGCTCTCACTCGCGGCAGAGTCCCACCCAGTTGGAGGACCAAATAATCTCATGTACTGTGATAAATGAAAATACATGTGATTCTTCACCAGATTGTTACCCTCTCCCTTACTTCGTTGAAGATTGTTATTTATACAGTTGATGAAAAGAACAACTATTTTGTCAACATTCAAAACACCTTTCCTGTCTTGTTTGAAAACCTTGTCAAACGTTCCAGCATACTTTAGGAACTCTTCCATACCCAACAACAACTCAATGGCGTAAATACGCCGGTCAATTTCGTCTTCACACTTTCTGCTCTTGTTCTCAAGATTGGATGGAGTCTTTCGAGACAACAACAATTGACGACCTCCAGCACACAGAAGTGACAGCATCTGAATATAAAGCATTCCAATGTACTGGTTCCCCTCCTTCTTTGCTGTATGTATTGATTCTGAAAAATTGGTTCGTGGGAAGTCACAATCGGATTGCCTCTGAACAGCACCACCGTAATAACTGGCTAACCTTTTCATCTCACCAAGAAGCCGCTGGTTATTGCCTAAAAAGTCCTCGCGGAACGTCTCCGCTGCACGCTTGGCACAACCAAGTTGGTGCATATGGAGTCTCTCTCCGGGCGACGCTAGATGAATATTATGTGGGTTTTCCCCAAAATCAAGATCATAAAAAACGTTGCCGTTATGTACGCCATGGTGAGAGATGTTTTTGAAATACTGTTCAACATTCACTCCTTTGTCAACCGTTGGAGCAGTAAAATCAGATATATTCCAGAGACGAATGGATTGGTACTCTTCCCCATTTTGGTGCTTAGACACTTGCATGTTACCAGTTTGAACTGAAACAGGAACCTTCAAAACATTCACACGAGCGTTAATACCAAGTGCTCTGGGACAATTGCAATGCCTACAGATCATCTTTGAATTCGATGTTTGATAATGTCCACAAAGTTGGTCGTGCTGGGGAGTATCACCTATGAAATAAGCAACCGCAAATTTCATTCGAACCGACCATTTCTTCTTGTTCCACGGCAAATTAGACCATTCAATACCATCCGTTTGGTTGCAGGCATCTTTCAAAGATGAAAGAGCCAAACGAAGGCCAGAGTGAAGATTGTTAACATTGTCAATTGATTCGGCACCTTTATCACCTGGACATGTTGGGTGATAATATATAGCCTCCCACGCATCCGGCCGGGAGTTTCGAGTTAGGGTGTTGAATATGCCAAGAGTCATGTTCAGTGGGGTAAGAGTGGTTTGACCACTATTGTCAATTGCAATTCCATCCATGTAGAGAATAATAGGAACCAGAATTTCATTCGATCCAGATTTGCATCTCTTCTCCCAAGTGTTGATCCACCATTCACCGTGATGGAGTTCGTCAATATCAATATTCCCTTGAAGTTCTGGATAACGGACTGGTAAGGTGGGATCTTCAGCATGGGGGAATGACAGATTATCTTCATTCACCAAAGTCACATTCGTTAATAGGGAATGAAGTGCTTTTTGGAACGACTGGACGTAGATTTGTTTGCGACTGGAAACATCAGCATTTTGTGATTTCTTAGAACACCAGTCAATAAGATGAGGTTCAAACCCATCGCCTTTTATTTCAGGCACAGTTGCGGAAATCTCCTTCATGACACTTGCCCTGGTCTTTATGAGATTGCCTTTAGTCCATGAAAATAAATTAAGCCGCTCCGATTCAATAGCCCATTCATACAATTCCTTCTCGGCAACTAATGGTATGCTATGGTTCCGCATGATTTTCATTAACTTGATCTTGACCTTCAATTCGTCAGATATGTTCCTTCCTACATTGGGTGTCGTAATTACTAGCGTGTTTGAATCACAATGGGAATCGTCAACATCAATGTTGTTGCCTTCTTCATCATTGACAATCGAAGAGTGGGGGGCCTCTATGCTCACACTTCCTTCTTCCTCATCGTCGGCATTAGGAAAGAAAAAATTGTCATCGGAGACAGAATCATCGTCATCCTCTATGTTTGATAATTCCCGACCAATCAAGGCACGCCCAATCGGTTCGACAGAAGGGTCATACATAACTTGATTGTCGAGCACCTCTGGTAATGCGCCGTCACTACTCTGTGGACCGTTACAGGTGTTCGTTAGACCTAATTGTTGAGTAGCATCCTCGACCTTCTTCCTCGATTTTCTAATGAATAACGAAGATGCAAAATCATCTACCCCCAAACACCGGTAGTAATAAGAATAACATGTACCCGGTTTACGTGAAATATGGTCGAGAAGACCGGGAGAAACAATTACTCCCGTTTTCTTTCTTTGTCGCGCTGTAAACAAGGGGGGTTTCTTCTTCTTGGTAACCTTCTGCTTTCCGTAACCAGTAGTGATCAGAGGAGAGTCCCGGTAGCAACGTACACAATATACCTGATATTTGGGAGTGCAGACCATCGTTACTACTGAAGTCGTGCGATAGCCAGTAATAACAATAAAAATGGAGAAACGATTGAGATTGAAAAATTGCGACCATGCACTGTTTGTTTCAGGCATAAAATTCAGTAACATGCCACTACTTCGGAAACAGATGCCAGTGGGGTAGGAAAATGAAATGTGCATAAAAATATTATGAGTTCGACATTAATTTTAATAAATAGGGTGAAATTACAAAGGGGGACCAGTGGAGTTTGACCCAAATATGCGCGTGATTCTGAAATAACCCTGAATCTCGTTTGTGTGACGTGTGTCATCCTCAGTGTTAGAGTATCACTTGAGCCAAATATATCATCAAATTGGGTTGGTCCAACTGTGGCTAATATTTTTTGTGCACTTGATGTGAAATAATTTTAGAATTTCTGTGTTTGTTTGTGTTTGTGTTTGTGTTTGTGTTTGTTTGTGTCTATGTTTGTGTTTGTGTTTGTGTTTGTGTTTGGTTTTGGTTTTGGTTTTGGTTTTGTGTTTGTTTGTTTGTGTTAGTGTTTGTATTTGTGTTTGTGTTTGTGTTTGTGTTTGTGTTTGTTTGTGTTTGTGTTTGTGTTTGTTTTTGGTTTTGTTTTTGGTTTTGTGTTTGTTCGTTTGTGTTTGTTTGTTTGTGTTTGTGTTTGTGTTTGTGTTTGTGTTTGTGTTTGTGTTTGTTTTTGGTTTTGTTTTTGGTTTTGGTTTTGTGTTTATGTTTGTGTTTATGTTTATGTTTGTGTTTGTGTTTGTGTTTGTGTTTGTTTGTGTTTGTGTTTGTGTTTGTGTTTGTTTGTGTTTGTTTGTGTTTGTTTGTGTTTGTTTGTGTTTGTTTGTGTTTGTTTGTGTTTGTTTGTTTTTGTTTGTGTTTGTTTGTGTTTGTTTGTGTTTGTGTTTGTGTTTGTTTGTGTTTGTGTTTGTGTTTGTGTTTGTGTTTGTGTTTGTGTTTGTGCTTGTTTGTGTTTGTGTTTGTGTTTGTGTTTGTTTGTGTGTAGACTCCGGTACCGTATTTGTCTGTACGGTACTAATGATAAAAAAAATGGCGCAGATACTCAGGATGCGGAAAAAAAAAATGGCGCGGATCCATTATTTTTTTTAAAAAGTTGCAAGTACTCGTTACTCGCGCGTAATTACCCGTACCGGTATTCTGTATAATAACTGTCGAGGTACTCGCGCAGCGAGTGAAACCCTTCTGCAATCTGGATGTGCGCCGTGCAATTCAGTACTAAGTAATTTCTTAATTAATTATGCGCACACGAGAGCGAGTGCAACGAGCTCTCGTGTGCGCATACAACTCGCTCTAGTGTGCGCATAATTAATTAAGAAATTACTTAGTACTGAATTGCACGGCGCACATCCAGATTGCAGAAGGGTTTCACACTGCAATCCACCTGAGGTCGAAGTGGAGTGCAACGACACTGAGACTGAAGGGGGATGTGCAGCAGTAACACTCCTGAGGCCGACACTGAGGGCTTGCCCGAAGTGGAGACCGAAGGAGGGTTACTGTTTCGTGTGTCGGAGCGAGTATCCTCAATAGTTACATATGTAACTAGCCGAAGTAGCACCTGTTTTCCTTGCATTCATGCGCGTCAGATTGCAAAGTGGTTCTCAAAAACAAACTACAAGCACTGCCTCCCCCACTCTAGGGAAACAGTGTATTCTCGCTCCGGCGTCCGAACTACAAGCATTGCCAGCTCCGATCTAGGGGATGGTGTATTCTTGCTCCAGCGTCCGATCAATTGTTTGCTGTAGATTTTTTGCTAACAAGCTTACATCTGTGGCTTGTTGTTGCTGCTGTCTGCTTGATTTTGTGAGGGCATGAATAATGTTTAGTTTTTATTATTTCTTATTTCTAGGCACTACTATGTTTATTTTTTCCGAGAGTTTTTTTATTTCTTTTACTTAGTGCACCTAGGCTTTTTCTACTTCCATACTTAGTGCACTTTTATGTGGCAAATATCATTCGTTTTCAACACTTACAGATTCGAATTTTTCTTGTTTCTTGAGCAAGCTTGTATATGCCAATTTGTCTTGACAGCAGATTCGATTCAGTTTTTTTTTTCTCGTGAAAGAGTAATTTGCAATTTCTCTGATTGCTTGTAATTACAGCAACAGCAACAACAACAACAACAACAGCAACAACCTACATGATGGCACACTGATTCTGATTCATATGTCGGTGGAGCTGGTCAATTTCATTTTGTTTCCCTTTAACCTCAATGTCCCTCAATCGCTGTTCGTTTTTGATCTTGGTTTCAGCTATAGCAACTTGGTTTCTGTGGTCTGCTTCCATCCTCCCTTTTTCATTCGTCCATTCCATTTTGGACATTATGAAATTGTCTTCTGCTTCTTTTGTTGCTATCTTCTTTGTGTCCTCCAAATCTTTAGCATATCGATCTTTTAGTTTGGCTAGCTTTGTATCGGCTTCGGCTTGTTGGTGTAGAAGTTCTTTTTCATGTAGATCCTTCTGTTTTTCAAGCTGCTGTTCAAGATTCGTTTTTTCTTTTCGTAGTTGCTTTCCAATCTGATGAAGCCGGTCGACTTCATTGCTAAGTGTCTTGTTGATATTATTAGATTCTTTCAAATTGATTGTCAACTGGACAACATTGTCTTCGGCATCTTGGAGCTTGGTCCTTTGCTTCTTGTTTTCCTTCTTCAGTTCCTTGCTGTCTTTTTTTCGTTTTTGCACCTCTTTCTTTAGTGTCTCTTTAGAGGGGGATGACTCCTTGGTTCCCAGAGCGACTGCTGGCCTTTGATCTTGTGGGACTGGGGTGTTCTCTTTGTCGTGTTGATCCACATCGATGATGACTTTTTTAGTGCTCGGAGCAATCGGGGGCTTATTGTTGCTGCTGTTCTTGTTATTATCGACTGCCGTTTTTTTTTCTGATTGCTGTTCTTTATGGAGGCCGGAACAAAGAACCCCTTGGACTGTCTTCTGAGTCTTTGAGTTCTGATGGATATATGGATGGGAAGACTTAGCATGCTTGTGCCAAAGATGATCCATACAAACCTTCTCTGGAACATTCACATCAGAAGCAAGGATAGTACAGCGTCAATGTCGATTATCATGTGGGGTGTACTTCTCCCAATCCTTGAAATCAGCAACCTCCACAAAATCCCTTACCAATTTACGAATGGTGTCTGCTCCAACAGGGCTCTTTGCTTCGAAGACATACTTTGCTGTCTTGCGTCTCGAATGGTTTACATGACAAAAAAAACGAACTTGATCTGGAGAACAAACATCTCGATAATAGAATATCAACTTGACAATGCAATTAGGATTGTCAGTATCTTCCACGACCATTGGGTAGTTTGTTGAAACTTCTGCATTGTTGAGGGATAGCTGGTGTGACTTATCAAATCACCCTCCCGGAGCAACAATAACATATCTAAGATCTTTCATCGATCCATATTTGAATGTTTCCATCTTCAAGTACTTCCATTGGAGGAATACGAGTTCATCTTTTCCTCTCACACCAAACTGTCGACCGAGCTCCATTGCCATTAGCTTGAGCAAATCCAACATGTCTTCATAGGGCTTGTAGATTCCATCATCGATTACTTTCTTGAACTTCTCGTCAACGAATTCATCGAACTCAGCCTTGGTTCTTTTTGTTCCAAGAGTTGGATCCTTGGCTCTCTTTTCAGCCCAATCTTTCTTTACGACTGCTTTGTATCCCCCTTTATGCTTAAACTCACCTTCGTTGTAAGGGACCCCTCGCGAATGGAAAGCAGAGAAGAGCTGACAACTGTACGTGTGGTGTGATTTGAAATTCAAAGGGTCTCCACTTACGAAGTTTTTAATGTTAGTAGTCCATATCTTCATGGCTTGGTCAACAAGTGTCTTTGACTGTAGGCTTTTTGCTCCACTAACATGATAATAAAACAGATAATCTTCTCGAATTCCATCCTTCATAGTTACTTTCTTAGTGAACATTTCATGGAGGACTACATCACCAGGATCATTTTTGGCTGGATCTGTTGCATCAGCAACAATTTGGATAAATCGATCATGGGTTCTTACGACCTTTTTGGCATAAGCCTCTGTGTTTGACTCGGCATTGGTGAACCGATCCCCATCTTCCCCAAATGTGTTGAATCGATTTGGATTATGGTAAATCATTTTACAATACTTGTCAGCGGCTACATTTGCGTCGATTTCTTCGTCTTCCACCTCTTTGTCTTCTTGTTCTTCTGGTTCGGCTGCTTGTTTTTGTTCTGCTGCTTCTTCTCTTTCTCTTTCTTTTCCTTCTACATCTTTTTGTTTCTGTTTTTGTTTTTTTGTTTGGCGTTGGCTGCTTGTTTTGCTGTTGTTGTTATATTGCTTTGCATATGGATTTCGAATTTGATTACTAGTGGGTGTTGGTTCCAAAGAAACTCTTGCTGGACGATTGGATCTGGTGGATCGGGTTGTCGGCTCAGCTTCTAATTCTATTGTTTGGTTGTTGTTGTTATTGTTGTTGCTGCTGTTATTGTCGGCGCTGGCATCATTGTCGCCATTGCCACCATCCTGATCAATCTGAAGAGGCTGCAATTCATCTCCCTCTCCAAAAGATAGAAGACATCCTACATTCCTGAATGGATCGGCGCTACGGGGAGTAGGTTGTTTCATAATACCGAGAAGGCTATTCGCAGCATCCTGAGTCATAGGGCCAGACGTGTAAGGCACTGGTGGATTGTTTGCTTCCCAAAGGTCTTGGAATGATAAATTTCGTCCAACGTTGTTCTATTATTCATGTTAGTTATTTAATTTTGTTATTTCTTGCTAGAGACAATGTTGCTGCTGTTGTTGAGGATAAGACAAGAAGTTGCTAAAAATTGGATTTCAAGTTTCCTCTGTGAAGCACTGAAGGTACAAACAGGATCTGCTGTTTCTTTACAATCGAAATCTGCTGCTGTAAACAGACTGTAAAGGCTAATGTTCAATCGTGATTGGTAGTCAAAAAGTACAGTACGCTAGTATTAAGAAAATTGAATAACAAGGAGTAATCGTGGTTTCATACTCGTTAAGAGAGGGATTGCAAGAATCCAATGGGTTGCAAGTAATCCAATCGAGGTGCTAAATTGATATTAAGAAAATTAAACTATAAGGAGAACTGGAGGTTTCATAATCAGGTTCTTTTTTCAGCTAAGATTGATCTGAAACCTGTCGAGGTGCACAAATTAGGGTTAAAATTAACTAGTGTTTCTTAGTGCACGACGAAATTTTTGAGAACCACTTTGCAATCTGACGCGCATGATTGCAAGGAAAATAGGTGCTACTCGACGGTTACTAACTGAACAGGGTTAGATTCATTCGAGTTTGAGGCTGTAGCCTTCCTGGTTTTCCTTACGTGGCGAACCCCAGTACCGTAGGTCATTGAGTTGAACCTACCGATCGAGTTAAAGCAGTTTTGTCCATCCTTCGTCCGCTGGAGAAGAATTCCACAATATTCGCTGCTTTTCGCACGGCCCAGCATCGTTCTGTGGAACCAAATATGATTTTTTTCTGTTTCATCAAGCTGCATTTATTTTTTACAATGCCTCAGAGCGCTCATCAGTCATTGGTGGAACAGAACTGAAACGATAAAAAAGAAATATTCAATACGTCAAGCATCGTCGGCGATTTATGTAATTACGTGTGATTATTACTTCGTATTATTTAGTACTGGGTATTTCGTAGCCTTCTAGCAAGAATTAATGGCTTGTTTGCAGTTTTGTGATTTCGGAGGCTCTCTTTCAAAAGATCGTAACAGACGTCTCCAGTACGAGTACGAGTACCCTGCTTTTATGACTTTATTTGTCCGATGATTCGGACTATTTCTAAGATTATGTTATGATCAGAGCTTCTTGTTGTGAAGGAAGAAAGAACGCTCCTACCTACCCATCACAGTCCATCCCGGCGCTCTCAAGGAAAACCTGATCCTTCGCGATCGCCTCCGGCGAGGCAACTGTCACCACTATGAGCAACAGCAACAGCGACGGCAACAAGGACGAGAAAGTACCCTCAACTACAGGAAGCAACACCGCATCTATCAACACATCAAATAAAAAGACCAACAAGGATGTCTCGTTGCTTACTAACGTCGCGCCTGTCCCAAAGAAAAACTCAGTTGCTCTCTGTGCAAGTTGCGACCGATGCCGGGCCCGCAAGACCAAGTGCGATGGCAAGCGTCCCTGCGGAAACTGCGCCTCTCGATACATGAAGAAACACAAGCTGAGCAGGTAAGCAAGTTGTATTAGATCTCATCTCGCACTTTTTACGCATTTTGAAAAAATAATGATAAATCCCATGCAAAGGAGGAATATTCTACGGCAGTTTGTGTGCCATTTCTTGAGCAATACATTCTATTGTCTATCGTTCTTTGTATTATGCTTGCTATGCAATAATTTGACCAGTGTCTCTATTGAAACTTCAAACTAATATTCTCTTATGCACTCTGGGGTATTTCTTTGTTTCGCTCTCTGTCCGAAATTTTAAACCCCCGCAAACATCCAACTCCGATGTAATCCTCTGCATTGACACATGGACCACAGCATCGAGGGTATCGATAACAACCTCTTCGAGTGCATCTATTCGCCAGCCAAGAGACGTGGGCCGGTTCCCGGACGGGCCGGCCAGACCCGCAAAGCCGCCGAAGCCTTTGGTAACCAGCCACAGGTAGGACCCGGAGTTGGTGGTCCATTCGGTTCAACGGGCTTTCTCTCCCCCAACGATGCCCTGCAAACACTGGGAGGCGTGGCCGCACACCGCAGCGGTGGCATGATGTCGGCGACTGCCCAATCCGCCTTGAAAGAAATGCAGCTGCGCCAAATGATGGCCATGCAGATGGGGGGATCTTCCGGCTCTGGGGTAGGTCCGGGAGGATCCATCGGGGGGAGTATGCAAGGCATCATGGGCGGATCCAACCGCGGATCCATGCAGGGTGGATTGTCCGGTGGCCATCGCGGTAGACCGCAGGACTCCTTCCTCGACTCCCAGCAGCACGCCATTCAGCAACAACTCAATCTGATTCAGCAGCTACAGGCACAGCAGCAAATGGGTAACGGCAATGACGACAACGGAATTGGAGGCATGGGCCGCGGAATGGGAGATTCGAACAACGGGATTGCCAGTGCAGCCATGGGCTTGGCCTCAATGGACGGTGGACCGGCAGCTCGACGGATGAAACTAGATCACCCGACACCCAAGTCGCACTCTGAATTACAACTTCAGCAGCACCAACAGTTGCTCCAACAGCAAGAGCAGCAAACGCAAATCCAGAGCAACAATGGTGGAACCGACGCAAACGGAGTTCCCAAAACGATTGCAGCCCACACCCATCTCTTGGAACTCAGCGATCCCGATGGCAGCCGCCTCCGAGCCTTTTATCGATTGAGTGTCGACGAGCTTTTTGGGTTTCCTCCTACTCCCACCGACGAGGAGTATTGCGCCCGTCTCAACATTCCCGGTATGACACCGAGAATGATTCCGGGAACCCACCTAGCTGCCCTGAGCGCAGCGAGATTCGCCGAGGTGGCCCTGGGGGCCATTGTCCACAACGAGGTTCCGCTGGCCATGGAATTGTGCAACGCCGTGGTTCATTGTCTGAAGGAATCGGTCCAGGAACGGGTTCAGCCTCCCTACATGTTCGAGGTGGCCCGGTCGTACTTTTTGCTCGCCGTCTTTCGGGCCTTCCGTGGGGACACGATTCGGTATTTTAAGTACCGTCGAGTCTGTCTCACATACGTGTCGAAACTCGATGTACGTCGTCGTCACCGATGAAATGATTTACTTGCGAGAAAGTTCAGTTTGTCTATATATTGAAAGCATCTCGCATTCTAACCGAGGTTTGCTCTCCGTCGTGTTGTTCGTATTGTTTCTTGTTCTTGTTCTGGTTCCAAAGAATGCCACCAATGCAACAACCCTGGTTGCTGCAGTTTCTTTTCTCGATGCTTGGGCTTATATGATATACAATGCGGACGAAAAGAAGGTCCCTCGCATCGACAACTCCATTCCACCGGTGGAACGTCCGCCCCAATCTATACTGGTGAGAACTATGGCAGTAGAAATGGAATACAACGTTCGCTGCAATCCAGCCTGCATTGCATCGGATCCCAGGAACCAAAATTGGATCCAGGGTGCACCGCCGGTCTTTCTGAACAACGAGGCGCCCCTCCGTGCCCGATCCCTAGACGCACTAGCCTGTGCCGTTCGAACCTGCTGCGATCAAGCCAACGGCCGATTTGCGGCTATTTCCAAGGAAGCCAAAGCCGATAACATGGAAGCAATTCCGCAAGAAACTATCATCACTCCAACGACTACGGCTGTATTGGCGCACGAAAACGAATTGTGCAGCCGCAACATGGTCTTGTCGGCCTTCAGCCTTTTGCAACAATACGAGCAGGTCACTCCAAACTCGCACAAGAATCAGGGTATGCATCTTGTCATGTCAGCTATGGATGCCTTCTTGGACAACGGCGACGATGACGGAGATGGTGGATTTACGGATTCGCAGATCCAGTCGCTAATGAGCGTTGCCAACATTGTAATTGAAAACCCTTTGCTGCTCCACCATGCCGGTCCTACCTATCACATGGTATCCAACGCAGCCGTGATGCTTTGCCATCTATTGAATAGCATGTACATGATGAAGGGTGGAGCTAACGGCATTCGAAAAGAGCAACAACTCGGGGGTGGCATGGAAGCCGCAATGTTTGAAGAAATTCTTGATACGTTCATCGCGCTGCGGAAGCTCTTGGTGATTCACCGAAGGAAACTCCCCATTAAGCTGCGTTGTCACAGTATCCCACGACCCTCCCTGGTCCTCCCGGAGGATGGGCATCCTTTTATCGATTTGGGCGAAACGTTGTTGTGCGCCTGCCGGGGCTGCCAGGGATTTGTGCTCATGGCTTGCTCGCCCGTGGTTGCCGCTCAGAAGGCGCAGGCCGCGGCGACCAAGAGAAGCGTCGAGGCGGCCCGAGAGGCCCAGGTGGAAGCGGCAGACGAACTGGACAAGGCCCTGGACACTATCAGCCAAGATTACAATGTAGACGATGATGCGTTGCTGGGTATGCTGTCGCAATTAATTTCAAATTGAGTTGTTTGCTGCGGCAACGACTACAATATGCACAGAGAGAACCTTGGCACCAAAAAGAAAAACAGACGGAACTGTGGGCTCGTAGAGTATTTGTTTTGATTCTTGGGTTTTCTTTTTCTAGAATGGCAGATTAGTTCAAGAAATTGGTGGCAGAAAAACTCATGTTTCGTTAAAGCTTTAGACTACCAATTTACCATTTTTACTTCGCCAGCTTGACTTGCAGCTGCGTGAACGGCGTTCGGATCAATGCAATAAAATATAGGTTTTGATGATGATTTTGTCAAGGCGAACTCGATGATCTCGCCTCCTGAACGCCATGTTTCTTCGGACAGACTGCCCGTTTGAGATTCAAAACACTATCGTGGTGAAATTTGTGGACAGGTGCGGTGCCACCCAATTGTTAGATTTTCACGGAGAAAAGTTTTTGGTAAAACATAGATAAAATCATAAATTTAATATTATACCTGTAATAGAATGATGCCAAAAAGAGCACCCGTAAGATATACCTACGCAAGACAAGAGAATATGTGTCCTCGAAAGGTGGGTATCTAGCCGCAAAACGAGTGATGTACTTGGACTCATTCTGTAAAGAGCTTTCTCAAATCGCATGCTCATCTGCGTGCGTTTTGCTTTTTTCTTCGTTTGATAGATCGTCGAGCCTTTCCATCGGAAGAACACTCTTGTTGTAGATAATAACATGATCCAACGAAACGGTGCAAGACGGCCCAGCACTAGCATGGTTATTGCAGTGTGCCACACCATGGTGTGCTATAGTGTCTTCGACGGTGCATTGCTTCTGGATTTGAACTGTACCCACGGAGCATCGCATGCGCCATTGCGTTTGTGACAGAAGAGTGTGTCCAACTGGAATCGAGTGAAAGACTCAATCCATTCTCTGCGGTCATGATTATTTCCTTCTGCGGTTGGATTCTATTCCGTGCCGTCAATCCACACCGCATTTCCCCAAAATTCCCTCAATACATTTCCAGATACATGCTTCCATTCAATATCCTACCACCATTGTATTTATTCGTCCTCGAAAAAGGCTACAGAAATCACAGCCGACAGGATGAGCCGGGTAACCAACACAAACGAAATGGTTCTCCCGATGCGATCCGAAAGATCCGCATTCCCGTAGCATCGCTGGAGGATGGTGGCTCGCTGCCCTCGCGCTGATACGCTCGTGATCGTGCCACCCTTCTTCCCGGCGTCTCTGTGGCCATCGCAGTCGTCCTTGTCGAACAGTCTCTTCCTTTGGCTCTGAAAGTCCCGGATCTTGACTACCGAGGCGAATGACGACGACAACGATGGCGAAGCGCACAATGTGTCTGTATCGTAACCATGCCCGTATTCATCGTTGTTACAGCTGCTATGGTCGTCTACCGAAGACGAACACGAAGGGGAGTAGGAAGGCGTGTACGAACGACGATGTGATCCCTCATAGGGGACCGAACGAGCGTTGAAGAATTGATCGTCGCTTTGGAACATTGTTAGGGGTGTAGAAGTCGTCCTCCTTTCCTTCCTCGATATCGTTTTCTGTTCCTTTCGATTTACAAACTATTCTACAGAGGCAGATCGCAAAGCAATTCAATATCCGATGTATCGTGGGGTGAAGCAATGTCAATGAGAATGTCGAAGCCGGTGAGAGGTTCCGATTTTTTCATCCAGATTAAGATTTTTTCCCTACCGTACGTACGGTAACCGGAAGACGCACCAGTGAAATATTAATGTACGTGCATCCAAGAAAACTCGTAGTTGTAAAAAAGAAGCACGGTGGTGGAACAATTCCTCACGCACGCGTAATTAAAAAAATCTGGGGCCCTGCGCTCTAAATCCCATTTGAAAATTGGTTCGCAAGCGGGATTTACTTCTATCGTGTACGTACCGGTTGTGGTATTCCAACGCTCACGATTGAAATTACCCACGATTCAAGAAAATCTGAAAAGCAAGCCGGTCTTCAATATTGAAGACTGGATGAAGAACATATCCAAATTCTCTATTTGCAATGTACGTTGAATGTCCATTCAACGGCTCTTTACTGTTATAAGCTTTCTCAACGGCTCCTCGGAGTAGTTGACAGAGCTAGCTCACAATCTGAATCTTAGTTTTTAACAAATACATAAACCTTATTTTAGTACCTTTTTAGAGGCGTACGACACTGTTTAAACAGTCGAATAACCGCTTCGACCCCTTTCTACCGGTAAAGACTACTTCAACTACTACACGAATAAAAATTACCACTACTACACATCTAACAAGAACCGATCCGACGATTGTCCAGTAACAATAAGAAGACCAGTATGTCTTACTCAGTCATTCCCTTCAAGTATGACTTTGATCAAGAGACTATTGACAAAATTGAGTACAAGATTACCCAAGAAGTCAACGGCTCCCAAGAAGTTACCAAGATCAAAATCCCTTTGATTACTGCAGGATCAACCAAATTACAAATTCTTTTCACCATCAATGAGTTCATTAGATCTAAGAAGACCCTCAACCTAACCACAGGACCAAGAATCTATGACAAGTTTGTAGACCTCCTCAGAGACTACACCGACTGTAGCTGGTGGAACAGCTATGTATCAGCCAATGTTCCACAGAGAACTGTGGACAACTTCCAGACGACAGTGGAAGCATTCATCAGCTTCAAGTTCAACAGCAACCTTGATGCCTATCAGAATCACAAAAGATTCCTCACCAACATTAAGAAGACAACCTCCATGACTGTACACCAATTTGTAGCACAAGTCAACTTCCACAACCATGTTATTCTCCCATTACTACCGGGGCACCCTCCACAAGGTGCAGAGATCAATCAAAGTGACTTTAAGAATCTAGTCTTCGAATCGATGCCAGAGGACTGGAAAGACATCTATCAACAACACCATTCCCCCCATAGAGATTCTCTCTCTGAAATGATGATAAGATTCGAAAGATTCCAATCTGTACAGAATAAAAAGAACAAGAAATCAGATAACTCATCTCAGAACAGCAACAACAATGCCAACAACAATCGTAACAACCGAAATGGAAACAATCGGAACAATCGCAACAATCATCGCAACAACCGAAACAATCGAAACAACAACAACAATAACAGTAACCAACGCAACAACAACAACAACCAACGCAGCAACAACCAAAGCAACAACAACAACAAGGGATCAACTAGGATCTCAAATGACTCACCGTGTCCTATCCATCCTGGTGCCAATCACACTTGGGGTCAATGCTACACCAACAAGTATGGCAGCAACTCTAATCAGTCTAATAACAACACTAGGGACAACAACGACTCGCACGTGAATGATCGCAGCAGCAATTCCAACAACAGCAATCGATCCACTAACTCTTCGTCGCATGGCAGTAACTTCAATGAACCAGAACAACACATGTGTGTCTTCATCAATGAACCAGAAGATACTACCATCCCTGCTACTCCTTGGCCGGATCTCTTCCATGTCGATATGGATATCGATGAAGAATACTACAACACAGATCTTCAAAGGTTTCCCTCTGAAAAGACCGATTCCGACAACAACAAGCAAGATGTTGCCCCTAGCAAGGACAATGTCGACATCGACCTTGCTCCAACCACAGTAAGTGTCTGCAACTCGATCAACGGATCCCTTGGCAAGTACTACTTGAAAACCCTCTTCGATTCCGGATCAACCGACAACCTTATAGTGGAATCAGCAATTCCCTCTGGAATCAAGAAGAACCTCCTAGACCAACCAATTCAAATGCAAACAACAAACGGCAAAACCACTTGCAACCACTACGTAACCTTGGAGAACACCATATTCCCAGAACTATCATACTCCATGAAAGTCCTACAAATCAAATGCTTTGTAGTCTCTCAGAACATCAACTATCACCTCCTTATTGGACGGAAAACCATGAGAGATCTTGGAATGAAAATGGACTTCGAGACTTGTACCATAGAATGGTATGAAAAGACAATGGACTTCCATCCTCGCAATTACTTTGACAACAAGTCCTTGCTCCACAAAGTCATGTCCGCAGAACCACACGCGGTTGCAGAAAGTTACTCCGCCCAATCAATCCAACAGTCTTATGTAGATGGAACCACCAAGTATGAGAAAACTGACCTCCACAAGCTTGTCACCGACCAAAATCATCTCTCCTACCAAGAGAAACAAGCCTTGTTACCAATACTCCTCCAACATGAAGAACTTTTTGAAGGCTTGAATGACAAAGAATTAGGCATTTTCCCTAATCAAACGTTCCATATTGACCTCCAGCAAGGCGCAACTCCATATCATATAAAACAACCCTATTCCATTCCGCTGCACCAACAAGAAGCAGTGAAGAAAGAAATTGACCGACAAGTGAAACTTGGCATCCTTGAACGGTGCTATGCAACTGAATGGGGAATGCCAACCTTTGTAGTGCCCAAACCAGATGGCTCCTGTAGACTCATCAGTGACTTCCGAGA
Source organism: Pseudo-nitzschia multiseries (assembly GCA_037355745.1). Taxonomy (NCBI): domain Eukaryota; phylum Bacillariophyta; class Bacillariophyceae; order Bacillariales; family Bacillariaceae; genus Pseudo-nitzschia; species Pseudo-nitzschia multiseries. The sequence continues at coordinate 7,470,852 of CM074786.1, read as the reverse complement.
ACTCAACAAAGTTACCAAGAAACTCCACTACCCGCTCCCAAAGCTCCAAGACATCTTCCACAGAAGAAGAGGCTTCAAATATGTCACCCTTATCGATGTCAGTATGCAATTCCACACCTTCAAACTCGATGAGGCCTCCACCTGGCTTTGTGTCCTTGTTACTCCATTCGGAAAGTTCAGACTCCTCCGATTGCCAATGGGCTTCCTTAACTCTCCAAGTTGGGCCCAAGGCTGCATGGAACAAATGCTCTCCCACCTGAAGGACATCGAAGTATACATCGACGATATTGGTATCTTCTCAGACACCCTTGACTCCCATTGCAAATCAGTCTCCTCTGGTCTGTCCTTACTGAAGTGTCACAACTTCTCTGTCAAGCCCTCCAAGTGCCACTGGTTTCAATCCCAAGCTCCTTGGCTTGGCCACATCATCTCTCGAGATGGAATTAGACCCAATCCAAACAAGATTTCTCCTATTCTGAAACTTGCGTTTCCCTCAACAACAACCCAACTTCGTTCCTTTGTTGGGATGATCAACTTCTATCGAAACTTCTACCCAAAACGAGCTGAAGTCCTTGCACCCCTTACCGACCTCTCTGGACGAGCCAAAGGCAAAATCTCTCCAACTCCAGAACTCATTGAAGCTTTCAACAAAGCCAAATCGCTTATTGCCAATGATATCCTCCTTGCCTTCCCTGATCCAAACAAGCCCTTCCATGTCTATACTGATGCTTCTGATTCCCAGCTTGGCGCTGTCATCCTCCAAAACGGCAAAATCATCCTTTGCTTCTCCAGAAAACTCAATTCGGCTCAACACAAATACCCAACAATTGACAAAGAGATGCTCTGTGTTGTCGAAGTCTTCAAAGAATTTCGGAACATTCTTTGGGGTGCTGAAATCATCGTATGGACAGACCACATCAACTTAACCAGACAAAATCTTACCAGCCACAGAATTATGACTTGGCGCATGCTCCTTGAAGAATTTTCCCCAGTATTCAAGTATATCAAAGGCAAAGACAATGTCATTGCTGATGCCCTCTCAAGGCTCCCACTTCAGCAAGATACTCCGGAGAAAAAGAAGGAGTTCTTCGGTCCCGATCCAACGGATGACTCGGACCTTGCAACTGACTCAACGGACTCCGATCTTCTCGCTCTTTCTGACTTGTTTCTTAACTACCCAGAAGACATTCCCATGTACCCCTTAGCCTTCGACCAACTCGCCCAAGATCAAGCAGCCAATGCCGATATTGCTACCAATCCTCGTTATACAACTGAAAACTTCAATGGCATCGACTTGAAAGTTGTAGACTCCAACCACGGTCGCCAGAAAATTGTACTCCCTCCAAACAGAGTGCAAGCCACCATCAAATACTACCACCACGTGCTTGGCCATGCCGGCGCAGAACAATTGTATCGAACCATCAACCAATTTGTATATGCCCCAAACCTGAAGGAACAAATCAACGCCTTCTGCAAAACGTGCAAAACGTGTGACACGTGTCAACGATACAAGAATAGCCACCAAAGCCACGGACAGCTCCCCACCAAAGAACACCAGTATGTTCCTTGGGACACCATTGCAATCGATGGAGTAGGCCCTTGGAAAATCAAGATCCCTGGCCATGGAACAGTCTCCTTCAATGGCTTTACCATCATGGACATGTGCACCAATCTCCTTGAAATCATTCGAGCCCCACAAGTAAACCCAACCGGCCTCATGGCAGTTCATGCCCGTATTCATCGTTGTTACAGCTGCTATGGTCGTCTACCGAAGACGAACACGAAGGGGAGTAGGAAGGCGTGTACGAACGACGATGTGATCCCTCATAGGGGACCGAACGAGCGTTGAAGAATTGATCGTCGCTTTGGAACATTGTTAGGGGTGTAGAAGTCGTCCTCCTTTCCTTCCTCGATATCGTTTTCTGTTCCTTTCGATTTACAAACTATTCTACAGAGGCAGATCGCAAAGCAATTCAATATCCGATGTATCGTGGGGTGAAGCAATGTCAATGAGAATGTCGAAGCCGGTGAGAGGTTCCGATTTTTTCATCCAGAATAAGATTTTTTCCCTACCGTACCGTACGTACGGTAACCGTAAGACGCACCAGTGAAATATTAATGTACGTGCATCCAAGAAAACTCGTACCGTACCGTAGTTGTAAAAAAGAAGCACGGTGGTGGAACAATTCCTCACGCACGCGTAATTAAAAAATCTGGGGCCCTGCGCTCTAAATCCCATTTGAAAATTGGTTCGCAAGCGGGATTTACTTCTATCGTGTACGTACCGGTACTCGTAACTACGAAGGAAGATTACTTTTGTTACCGGGGTTAGTTAACACGAGTACGATTAGGATTATGTACCGCCGGAGTACGAATACCATACTTGGTAGATGGTTGAATTTGGAGAGAACTTCGGATTTGACACCCAAAATTTCTGGGAATTTTTGTTGGACGATTCGTGAAAAGCGAGGAAGCGACGGGCATACCGGTACTCGTACCGGTATACCGTGCAATTAATTTTTACAACACGCAAGCAACAGAGTACGAGTAAAACTCGTAGGTAACACGTACAAGTAAGAGTGTACTTTCAGTTACTTACCAGCAAAATTACGAGAATGCGATACAGCAATTACGAAAAACTCTGGAAGAATCATCCTCCCAATTTGAAAAATCGTTTTTGGGAAGTATCGTCCCTAAACGACCAAGACTTAGCGAAGCGTGACCAGAACGATCGCCCGCCCGAAATAGCCCTTTGTCTTTCACGACTCGGATCGCCGGAAGAAAACGGCATCCATATTCTGTGATCGAGTCGAACTGGTCGATAGTGAATTATTTGGTCTTTGTATTACCGTGGGGCAATTCATGTCCCCTGGCATTAATGTTATTGAATTGCCAATGATGTCTGGCCCGTTCCGTTGATTTACGGTACACGTAGTAGTATGGGGAATAAAGAGACTTGTACCGAACAGCAGAGCACGCACATCATGTTTGCTATCTGAGTTAACGCTTGTAGAATTTACTCGTACGAGTACGGTACGTACCGTAATAGTCGAATCATCTTCTTTTTAGGTTTTTAAGTCAAGAAGACAAACAAGCAACAAGATTACACTGGACCGCTACGTACCATACACATTCACATAGTAAAAGAAACTAACCCACTATCATTCGATTGATTTCGTCAGACGTTTGTGTTGTTGGTAATATAGCAAATATAACGGCCAAGGGAGTAAAAAGGAGAGAAGAGGAACCAGAAGGAACGAAAACATTAGTTTTTCGACGGAGAGAAAGCAACACGCAACACGCAACACGCAACAAACAACAAACAACGAGCAAAAGGCAACGCACAACAGAACAAGACCATCTTGAAACTCTGCTGTCTTAACGATGACGTCTGACAAGTCTGAAATGGATTGCACCTGCCCGATTTGTCTGGAGTCTCTGACTTATTCGGAAAACACAGTTTATCCGTTGCCCTGCGAAAACTGCGACTTCAATTTCTGCAGCAATTGCGTGGAGAGTTTTTGTCAGGCGGCCACCGACGATTATCAAGTCGCTTCGGACGGTTCCCGACAGGTTAAAATTACCGTCGCTTGCCCTCAATGCCGCAGCAAATATCCAATCGATCTGGAGGAGACCGTCCTCTTGTTGCGGAGCGCACATGCCCTGGCCAATGCCATTCTCACCAAGGATGAATGTTTCCGTGACGAGAAAAAAGAAGATGCTTCCACGAAGTCATCAACAGAATCACGCTACACATACAAGCTCACGAGTGATTCTGATTTGTCTGCGAGCCAACTAGCAGGAAAATCCGAGTTCTCGAGGCACAATATGCGAAAAAAATTGGACGAGGCCTCGGCGTTGTACGAAAATGCCGTGGCGAATAGAAAGCGGAAGGGTAGCACGAAGCAGCCAGAAACTTCGGAGGGCGGCAAAGATCTTTCGAGAATCTTGCGAGACGAGGCACGGGATCGCTGGACGGCCCTTTTGGATCAGCTCCCTCCAAACGCCTGCCGGTGCGACAATGACAAGGCTCGCTGCGATGGGTCCTGCGGTAGCGGCAACTCGATAGAGGTCGTCTTGCAGTCCAGTGGGAGTTTTTCACCCAACTCAAAAAGCCCGGTCGTGGACGAAACCCTCTTTCAGGGATTCGACGAATTCATCAACCGCGACGAAAAGGTATTCTTGACAGAGTTGTTTACGGGCGGGGACGTCAAGGGGGTGGCCCAGGCAGCCCTTATTATGAATGGCGTCCGACGCCTGGCTCTGTCGCCGCCAAGAGGTGACACAGCACCTCGCAGATCTACGGCGGGAAACGAGCCACCCATGACCAAGCAACAACTCCAAAAACACATCGATTATATCGAACAAACCAAGCTGCAATTTCCTCTACCGAATCACATGCCGGGGTACTTCTTGGTTCCAACCTTTTCATACAGAGAGGGCTACATGACAATCAAGGACAAAGAATGGGACGGCTTAATGGCTCCCCCCCAAAGGAGCAGGCGAGTCTTTGAGCAAGTCTATCGAAAGTATTACACGCCACCCGGGCCTCCGTCCTCCTATCCACTCACGGTTGCCGTCGTACATGCCGTCAAGGGCCCAGTGGGACGCCTCGGCCTCCGCAGAGGCGACGTCATTACTCACGTGAACGATGCCCCATGGAATGGAACCGCTGCCGATTTACAAAACTACATTTATAACTGCCACGCACACCACCCCGGGGGAAGCGAAATTTCCATCACTGTCAATGCCAATGCCGAGACATGCGAGTTTTTGCAGATTCGGAGGGACATGATGATCAAACGGGCCAGGGAACAAAAACTGCAACAAAGACAAAAAGCCGCCGCCAAAGCGGCAAAAGTAGCGGTTAAGAGATAGTATCGATTTCGGATCCCTGCTACTCCGAAAAAAATAATTCACACGATATAATCCTTCATGTTTTGTACACACCAAAAAAAGCTGAGGGCAGCACTGCAAACGGAACAAACGAAATAGACACAAAAAATAATTGCACTATTGCGAAAAAACGAAGTAAACTTACCTGGACTTATCGACACATTCCTGGGAATTCCAGAACACCGTCGGTTACCGGCGCACGAGCTCTTGCCTTTCCTAGCACGAAACTTTGTACTCGGGGATGCATGAATTTGCCTCGCGTGAGAGTCTCTGCTACCACAATACTACATAATACTAGATACTCGGGGATGCATGAATTTGCCTCGCGTGATAAGTGGTACCCCGCCGATGAGAAAGTTGGCAAAATGCATTCTGGATACCACGGACTCCTTGCCACTTTCATCGCATCATATTAATACCTTATTTCACGTTTTCTTGCATGCCGGTAGCCTGCGGCATCATCACTTGGATTGTGCTTGTTATTTAAGAGTAATACTTCCTCACGTCCGATGTCGTCACAGGATCAGAGATTGACTGGCGGGCGGATTCGTATGAATGAGCATATTTTTCGTTCTTTTCATTTAGTTGTACATACTTCCATCCACAAAACACAGCAACAGGTGAAATATACATCTTTCTATGCATTTTATGATATTATATAGACGCGAATCCCAATGATGAATGCAGACCTTACAAAGATGTATACACATAGGATCAGATGCATGGCAATGGGGATATTTTGTTCAGGTACTGACGCGAGAGTCCTAATCCTGTAGTGCTACTGAGTAACAGCCATACATAAAGTGCTTCTAGAAACTATGCAGCATAGCATGTTTGAAGGAAGCCACTCTCCATACAGATTAATTCTTCATGTCAATCGTCATTTTTGCAGCACTGGTACGTGCAATCAGTTTGATCTTCAGAGGAAAAAGGAAAACATTTCCCTGGAAGAAAAGAACAACGTACACGTGTTATTCGCACTTCTTTCATTCCTAACAAAACAACGATAATCCAGTCTTACACACCCAGTGATCATGTTTCTTGTAGATCTTTCGATGACAGACCGAAACACTTCGGAAGGACTTCTTCCAGTTTCTGAAAGTGTAACGGCACCCCTCCACCGCTCCGGTGTCAATCCAAATTCAAGCTGAAGGTAGACAGTTGAACGTCGTCGCGTAAGTTGCGTAACATGATCGAAACGCGGTGGAGGAAGATGCGTCCCACCGCCATCTTACCCTGCTAATTGAGTAATATTGTGAATGCACCATACATGATCTTTTTTGACTGTTGGCCTCCGTTTTGGAGTATAAGTTTCTTTATTTTTGTGGGGGTTTTAGATATATTTGTGTAAAATTGATCGGAAGATGCTACTAATTACAAGCGGTATCCTTAATAGAGCGCAACCTTGGCGCGCGATGCCTCTCATTGACAACACACTCCTATCCATGGTTACGTATTACAAACTATGTAGTTCTCTATACACGGGAAGGGTACAACATGACGCGAGCCTTTCCGCCGATGGCTTGGGGAGGAAGATTTCTTCGGAATCGGCATCTGACAACACCGTTGGATCCATGTGCCCGGCAGACCTTGCCCCAGTTAACTCGGTATTTGTTTCCGTATTTATCGGCGGTGTGTCCCTTTGTGATGAAGGCAACACGCTTTCCCAGGTAGAAGTCAACTTCTTCCTTCGAGTCAACACCCCGAATCTTCAACAAACTGACATTGGTGTTTTGGGTTCGGAGTCCGCGTTGGTAACCGAGGATAGCGGCATCAACATGAAGGCGAGGGGCACGTCCAGACATATTTGTGGTTGTTGCGTATTTACGAAATGTGCAAAGCTGTGGAGGCAAACATACAAAAGATGCAAAGTGAGCGACGCGCAAAACTTCGAACAATCAATCATGTCTTGGTTTGTTGAATCGGCTCGTGACCACCCGAACGGTAGCGGCAGTCATTCGAACAAGCGTCATTGCGCTAGCTTCTCCGATCACGCAATCCAGCAGTAGAGTATTGTTTTTTTTTTCATTTTCTCATGGTCGTGTTGACAGAGGGTCATGGTCTTCATGGTGACTTACAGATGCTACAGTGAGGTGACGTTAACAACGAGGGAGGTTGTATTGTAACGAAATCGGGGAGAAAAAACGCGTTGATTAAATTTATTTTCAAGGCGATTTTTCCGTCCCCACAGCTCCTGTAGTAAAGGGGTAACAAGGTTTCGACTCTACTATTAGTCCTATGAGTCGAATACCGACACAAAATTGCGTAGAAACTATCTACCACGAAAATCAGTAAAGGGGTAAACGGAGTCCAAAAACGTCTGCCCATCGCACGAAATTTTGTTCAGCACGCGTGAGCCGTAGTGCAGTGCCAAGGGCAATCGAAGACACGCGAGAACGGAATATGCGGTGCGGAATGGAGGGTGGGGCAACGAACGGTTCCCATGGAAAACGCGTCGTAGCCGCTCACCTTACGCCACGAACGCGTTCAGCCGCGATAATCCTCTCAGCTTGAATGGCTGAACAAGCTTTCTCTTTAGCTACCACCCCTTCCTCCATATCACACATTGATACAAGGGCCACGACACGGAACAGCATTTAGACTTGTTTGAGATAGTATAATAAACAAATACAAAAGCTAGCAAGGTGAGGATGGGCAATCAATTAATTACTACATGATAGTAGAACGGCTGAGGCGTGGGGAATTGGTTGAGTGCGGCGGGATGTGATGCGATGTGATGCGATGCGATGCGAACAGGTGGAGGAGGTGTCCATGGTTGTGTCGACAGGTCGATGTCACGGGTGGAGCAGGTCGACAAGGCCGACCGATTACTATACTCGATGGTGCTACAATCGCTGCAACAAGCATCACACAACTAGCCTTTCAATCTACGGTGGAAAGTTTGATAGTATCCATATCTCACTTGTGCGTTTCTTCTCTTGTTGTCACATTAGATGGTTCGCATGTCAGTACTCGCCGATTGTCTTAAGACAATCTCCAACGCCGAAAAGCGTGGACGACGACAGGTCATGATCCGACCTTCGTCCAAGGTTGTTATCAAGTTCCTTAGATGCATGCAACAGCATGGTAAGTTTCAGGCTTTCCGTAATTGGACTAGTCACACTTTTACGCAACAAAAATCGGCATCCAACGAAGACACCTGTAGAAATGAAACATGACGTCAACGAATCACATTGAAAATAGTAGTAGAACGAGGATAAACGCAAAGGCCCTACTCGGTCGCGAGCGCGCGACCTTTCGAGGTCAGCTGCTTTGCAATGACCCGACCGCTGGAGGAGGGGTCTCACTTTCAATCCTCGAAGAGAAAATACCAAGGACTACCAATTCACACTCACGTGACCATACGATTCTAACTCATGTGTGTTGCGCCGTTGGTTTTCCATCATCTTTTATTAATTTACAGGATACATTGGGGAATTCGAAATCATCGACGATCACCGATCGAACAAGATTGTTATTGAATTGAATGGGCGATTGAACAAGTGCGGTGTCATCTCTCCTCGATTCGATGTTCCTGTCCACGAAATCGAAAAGTGGGTTGTTAATCTTCTTCCTTCCCGTCAATTCGGGCACATCATCCTCTCTACTACATACGGAATCATGACCCACGAAGAGGCACGACGCAAAAAGACTGGAGGAAAAATTCTTGGCTTCTTCTATTGAGGACCTCCATCAATCCGATGGACCGTTTCCTCTTCAGAAAAGCCCTAGACATTTACCACACTATACTATATAAAACCAAAACCACCCCGTTCCGTTTGCAAAACCCAAATTTTCAGACAGCTCGAATTTTTACCTCAGCACTCTCAATCGTCTGTGTCTTTCGACGACGACAGCCATCCACAAACTAGCCACACGTTTAACGAAGAACAGAGTTGTATCCTCACTGTGTGACGTTGTTAGATAGATCGTAACCGACTGAAAGCTCGTCGCATCGTTCTCTCTCTTGACAGTTATTGACACCTCTTCTTATTCCGTCCCTGCTTGGCGCGACGGAGTCTCAATCAACTGGGTTCCGTTTTTCTATTTACTGTAGGGATGTACCGTCAGAAACTCTACTTCCCATCGCCCTCTTCGCTCACCTTTCACGGCATCTCAATCTAGTACCTCCTGTCTTTCATGGTACGGTACCGGTAAATGCACAGCGACCCTGTACTCTTGTTCGTAACAAACCAACAACACCGTTGGACTCAATCTTGGTGGAAGATACAAACGTAGGGTGTATCTCATTGCTGATATTTCGGGATAAGCAGAAAAACATTCTTGTTTCAGAATCTAGAAGGGGGGGAAAGGGTCTCTTCTTCTGTTCGATATAATAACAATAAGGTCACCCTGACAAGAACTTTTAGTTGCTGATTACTCGAGGCAGACATTTGTCCAGTGTCTGCTTACCATCATGAGGTTAATGAGCTACTTGTGTATGCTGTGTGCTGAAGTCTTTATGAAAAAAACAAGTGAAAGCTCTTGTATACAATAGCTGAAACAGTGTATCACATTTCAATATTCATAGCTCAAATGGATCATGTTGAACTAGCTTCTTTGCAAGTTTTGGCTATCCCTGTTGCTTGTTTGCCATTGGATACATGTCACCACCTTGAATAATTGATTGACATGAATTGCCAAATCTTGCACAACAGTACAACAATTGTTTTCAACTTCAATTCAAATCTTGAACCTGTGATTGGACATGCACGTAAACCTACCTAAAAGATATCGGCCTCCACAACATCAATTTGAATTGTCTACATAGATCAAAAGTGGGCATACGTGTAGTGTAATTCTTTGGCCATAGGTCAACAAAGAGCCTTCAAAATTTTGAACTCGATTGAAAGTCTTGAAATAATGTGATAGATCCATAATATGGTACAAAGTACAGCTACTTAACTTTTTCATAGCTTGATAGTATATCTTTTTGTTCCAGTGATCTGGAAGCTGTGGGCGCACACATAGAGGAAACTTTTGGTACTGCTTCGGAGTATTTCAGTACCAAAATTTTTGAGTGAGGTTTTCAGTGCACACATATGTGATTTTAAAATATGCCCATTAAAGCTGAAGTTGAAGTTAGCAAGGAAGGTAGTGTCTGGTTTTGAGCATAATTTTTTTTCACAGATTGTACAGCATTGGTGCGGCCAATACTTGTCACCGGTCTTACGACAGAGTTCACATGATAGAATTTGGTAGGTGATGACATCACTTTTAGTGTATCTGGATTTGGAAGTAAGCCCTGATATTTGAATTGTATTTGAATTGTATTTGTGATCGATCAAATAATCATTCAATTGTGCGTACAAGTTGTACTTGTACACCTTGTCGGCATCGGCATAATTGTTGTTGTCATCATCACCCCCCTTGTTGCCTTCCATTAGATACATGTTTGCAAGGGGTTGTAACAAACTAAGAGGAGTATCTGTGAATGAATAAAAATATTGTGCACTAAGAGATTAAGCTTGTATTTTCAGGAAGACCGGAATGATGTACAGCATTGGTGCACCTGATACTCGTCACCAGTCTTAAGACAGCATTCACATGATCAAATTTGATATCAGCCTTGATATAGAATGACATCACTTCAAGCGTACCTGCAAGGAAACCAGGATATGTGAATTGTGACACTTTATGTATTTGATCTAATTGTACGCAAGATCTGATCATTAATCATTTAAGAGTATGTACGTTATACGTTACAAAGTCCCCCAATGATTAGCTGATACATCCAAATGTGTTGATTGGTTGGATTTATTGGAGTGTTCCAATTCGCTCAAGCTGATAGAGTTGTCAGAATGTACCAGATCGGGAGCAACAACATTGTTGGTGTTGTTTCCCGCATAATTATTGTCCGCTCTTGCGTTTCATTGTCGTTTGTGACATCCACGTGTTGCTTGTAGGGGATGGGTTTTCAAACATTAAAGGTTTCTGTGACATTGAGAGATACTTACAGTTTGACTGTCCCAGCATTGGTGTGGACCTAGGTGATGGAATAAGGTCCTTTTTTCTGAGGTTGCAATTTATCTGCATCCGGTTCTCTAACCCACACTTTATCCTCAACCTTGAATGTATGCTTAATGCGCTTGGCATTTTGTTGTAGGAGATTCATGTTGATTTCTTGCTGTTGAATTTGTTGTTGTGCTATTAGATTGGATGTGAGTGGAATATCCAATAGCATGTCCCTGTTGAAAATCAGAGCTCCTGGAGACAAGCGCATCGATGCATTGATTACACATCTTGATGCATGCATACAAGTGGCTACTAATGCATTATCCATGAGCTGAGTGGCTTGAGTGTTGGATTGTGGAGGATTGACATGTACCACAATTCAGAGGGTGTCTAAAACGGTGTGATGTACTTGTTCACAGACCCCATTACTTTGAGGATTCTTGACTGTAGTAGCAATGCCTTCAATGCTGTACATTGCCAGTGTAGTTTGGAATTCTTGTCCTAGGAATTCACCATCGATGTCATAGACACATTTGACAGGCCTTGGATAGCAAGATAGCCAGCAATTGGTGAACTGGTTGGAGACATGTTGACTTGACTTGTCCCTGATGCGTACAATTTCTAGTAGGTTTGTTACTGGATCTATGCATGTGAGGGCTTTGAAGTTGTAGATCTTTCCTTGTGCTTTAACTTTCCAGGGCCCAATGAGATCAACATGTACCTCACTGAAGGATGTAAGTGGTGCTTCTTTTGGTGGTAGTAAGCCATAGCTTGTGTTACAACTTTTGTATTTGATACAGTCATCAGGACATACACACTCTCTGCACAGTTTTGTAAGTCATTCCACATAGAACCTTGCTTTTAATGTTTCAAGTAGTCTGGTGGAGCCACAATGTCCTAATAGGAGATGATATCATTTCAGTAGGTTTGGGACAAGGGAATTTGGAACATAGATTCTCCATTTGTCTCTGATTTCATCCTTGGAATAGCAGGCAATTTTGTGGGTGCCTAAGTCTGCTTAAAACAGGTTGGCAGGAGGAGTTTTGGAGGCAGGGTGAGATTATTATGTTGATGATTGAAAATGTTAGTGTAGGTTACAGGGCATTCCATTTCTTGCAGTGTTGGTAGATTTACCAAACATTCATTTTTCAGCAAACAAGAGTACAATTGACTGTCTGTGTCATCACATGAGTTAGAAAATATCTCTGGGAATTCACTTAAAAACAACTCTACATCTTGCTCTGGAATTTGCAGAGCTAGAAAAGCAATGTGTGCTCCTTTCCCTTGGCGTTCTTTCTCCCTCACTGCAGGAGGCTCCATCCTTGGCAGTCTGGAGAAAGAGTCTGCTAGGACATTATTTTTACCTTCAATATAGTGGAATTAGACACCAAACTCTTCAAGGAAGAGCTTTCCATTGCAGGACTGGTTGAATAGAGAGGGTCTTGAGAGTGAGATTTTGGTAGTTCATGTGGACATTGATGATGCCTCCAAGGAGGATCTTGCGGTACTCCTTGCAGCAGAGCACCACTGCTAGGAGTTCCTTTTCCATTGTGGTATATTTTTTGTGCTGGATCCAGCTTTTTCTTCAGTATGCACTGGGTTTCCCATTTTGCAAAACTGCAGCACCTAGCTACAGGTCTGAGGCATTAGTGTAGACTTCGAAAGGTTGGTTGAGGTCTAGAGAAGCATTGAGCACTTTGCTGGCTACCATAGCTTTCATTTAATCAAATGCTTGCTGTTGAGCTGGACCCCATTTGAAGTTCTTTGAGACCTTGTTGCACAAGAGCTTGTTGGGATTCTTGGTGGTGCCTGTAATATCAAACAGAGAAGATAGCATGTGTGCTCTGCAAGGCCACATGTCTCTGTAGTAGCCAACCGCTCTTAGGAAAGACTTAACTTGAGTAACAGTTCTTGGTGGATCCATTTGTAGTATGGCTTCCACCTTCTTTTTCCAGGGCTTTGCTGCTGTGGGTGTCATCCAGGAGCCTAGGAAATCAGTTTCTTGTACAGCACGATCACATTTGCGTATGGCTTGAGCTTGAGAGAGATCGTTTTGTGAGGATAGCGTCCGAGCTTTCCATTGGACACATTTTGGTATTTTACCAACACAGCTTGAAATTGCTGCTATTCACTTTAGGGTCATATGATTTGCTGCTTTGCCACTGTCACTGGGTTCGTTTCTTCATAGGCTCTATCAAGGATTACATCAGCAGCGAATAACTCGGAGTCTACTATTTCTTTGATCAGCAGTTGGAAATATTTTTCGCTGTGTTCAGGTTTCATGTTTCCTGTGCCAAACATGACTGCTTCCCGCATTGGTATGGTCCGTTGATCCCATTGGATAGGAGGTTAATATTGGCATGGTGGAGGAAGTCCCAACCTAGAATGATGTTGTAGCAACATTGTTTGGAGTCAAGAAATAGCCTTGTTTCAAAGTGTCCTATTGTGGAATTTCCAAATTCTTGGAGCTTGAGATTCCTCAATTTGACATATGCCAAGGAGGTGTCAAATGACCCAGCATTAGCTGTGGTGGTGATGACTGGCTTGGTAGTAGATTGAATTGGCATGACCCAAATTGGCATCACTCTTTGGTTGATGAGAGTGGCGATGCTGCCGCTATCTAGCAACGCTAGGCTAGGATCGGTTTTCGTGCTTTAAGCGGGATCGCTTGGATGAACTGGTGGATTCTCGTAAACAATATAGGAGCCACATTCTTGTTGCTCTTATCTGCTGCTTGCTTTTGTCTGTGCGGGGGAATGTCGCGTTTTGCCATTTTTATCTGAACGTTAAAATATGTTTGCTTCCGTGGGCCGTCCATTCATTGTTTTTGTTAGACCCGTTTTAGCTAGACCCGTGGTCCATCATGTTCGTGTGAGATTTGCGGTAACTGCAACCGTATTTTTTGCGGCAACTGCGGCCGTATTTTTTGCGGCGACTGCGGCCAAATTTTTTGCGGCAACAGCGGCCGTATTGGTTGCTTCAACGTTGGCCGCATTTGCGGCCGCCTTCACATTCCTAACAAATTGTCATCACTGCTGCTGTCACTGTCACTGTCATCACTGCTGCTGTAGTCGCAATGCTGCTGGAGGCTTTTCCCTTTTCTTTTGAGCCCCCCCCCCCCCCAGCAGCTTTAGTAACATTACTAACTTGGGGAGTAGTAGCCTGTGGAGTAATAGGAGATGTAGTATGACCAATAGCACGACTGACGGCACAACCAATGGCACTGCCACTAGGACCGGCGCCACTAGCACCGGCGCCACTAGGACCGGCGCCACTAGGACCAGCGCCACTAGGACTGCCGCCACTAGTAGTAAGTTGAGCAAGGAGTGCCTTCAACAACACTTTCCTCTCTTCATCTGCCCTCTCCGCTGGAGTTCCAATGCCTGCTGCTGAAGCTTTTGATCCTCTCTTCCCTCTTTCAATACTGAAGCACTCACGTTCATCATCTTCAATTCATTGCCGGCTTTGGGATTGTAGTGTCTCTTTGTCTTGCTACTAGTAATGGTACTGGCAGGAGTCAGCTCTGCTACTTCTGACTGCTGGGTTCTACTAGTAGATTCAAACTGGGTGACTTCTTTGGGTTGTGTTGGTTGAGTTGGTTGACCAAGTAGAAGTGGTACCAGTTAAGTTGTAACAGCAGGAGGAGGAGGAGGAGGAGGAGTAAACTCATTTCATTCAATATCATATCTATCTTCTCCATCTCCAATGCTTGCTTTCTGGACTATCAGTTCCTTGATTTCTTTTGCCTCCCTAGTGTCCCATCTCATGTTTGGATTGCCAGTTGGTGCCATTTTTGGGTTCAATCAATTGTATTTGTTGCAAATAGATTCACCATCCCTTCCAGGATATTTTTTAGCATGTAGGTCTGCAACGTCATCCCAGTCTTCTCCTCCGACAGGTATGATAGCTCTAATGGCAGCAAACATGTGCTCGAAATCGATTGTATTTGTTGCAAATAAATTCACCATCCCTTCCAGGATATTTTTTAGCATGTAGGTCTGTCTGCAACATCATCCCAGTCTTCTCCTCCGATGGGTATGATAGCTCTAATGGCAGCAAACACGTGCTCCAACTTGGGCTTGGTGTAGTTTCCGATCCCGGGTTTCCTGCCTCCACACCCAGACGAGGGCATGTTGTTGTTGATTGTTATGATCGATGGTATTGCTGGTGGTTTTTCTTTCTTATGTCAGCATCCAAATGGAATCAATTCATCATCCAGCAAATTGCCTACTAATAACATAGCAAGAGTGACAAGCACAGCAACAGTAGTGTAGGAGGACATTTGTGGTACCCTGTCTAATGCGCTGGAGAGACAAGAAGTCGTACTGTTGTTGCTGTTTCTTTCCGGACTTTCTTTGTTTCTTTCCAGACTGTTTGCAATTTTTCAGCTGGCCAAAATTAGCGATGATCACCAAAAAAAGCATGCAGGCAAAGGAGGTGCAAGAGGTGCACACATGATTGATTCATGTGTTGGGGACTAAAATATTTGATTTTAGTATGATTTTAAGATTCCGTCGGAGTTTATTCGGTTTTTATGCAGTTAATAAAATCTGGCAGTTGAGGTAGTCTCGACTGTCAAATTATATTCGATAGTTAATAAATCTATGTAGAAAGTGAATAAATTTATTAGTTTGGTCGCAAACTTTTATTACTTTATCATTGGTGGGAATCACTCAATGAGAATTTAGCCAAAATCTGTGCCTGGACCCTTCCGAATCAGCTTTTTTACTAGAAGTACTTTTTTACCACAGATGCGCCCAACTGCTTGTAGACAGCCTGTAGACTAACAGGAACAGACTATCACATTGTCGTTAGTAAACATGACTAAGCCAATGCTGGATTATCAACTATATTTATCTACATTACTAAATATGTGTATATGTGTGTTGTGACCACCTTGAAACCGTTGAGTACCACTCAAATCATGCTTCAGGTTTTTTGTTGACCTTGTTCTTACCATCAACTTACTATCAACTTACCAACAATTATGGTAAGTTGTTGGTAAGTTGTTGGTAAGTTGTTGGTAGCTTGTTAGTAGCTTGTTGGTAAGTTGATGGTAAGTTGTCGGTAACTTGATGATACGGACCCGTTTGGCCTTAACACGTGAAAAGAAAGAAAGAAATAGAATCAGAATTACTTCGGTAATACAGATCAACTTGACCAACAAGCTATGGACAACAACAACAACAACAAACATGGCATCGTCTTCTTCGTTTTGCGTCACCACCATCCTCCTCCCGGTGCTCTTCACCTTGTTTCTGTCTCTGTTTCCCGCTTGGTTGGGCTTTTACAAATGGCTCTTTGAGTCAATCCCTTCCCAAAAGTGGGTGGAGCTATCTCCGGACGTGCTTCCCGACCAAGCCGGCTGGGGATTCAGCTTTTCGGACCTGTAGGGAGAAGACGATGACAAGAGCGGAGCCTACCGCAACCAGTTGGTGGGGCAAACGGCGCTGGTGACGGGAGCCAATTCCAGGACGGTGTCCCTGGCTCTGGCGCGATTCCAATGCCGCCGCCAAAGCAATCTGCAGCAATCCGGTTGTTCTTGTCAAGTGGGGCAGTAGCACCAGCACCAGCGTTAACGGGGCAGCAGTTGTGACGGAGACGGTGGACACATCCTCCCTGCAGAGTGTCAAGGACTTTTGCGATCAATTCATCAAGTCGTGCAAGGGAGCTCCCCTTGACATGTATCCACAACAGTATTGCTCAAACTGCTCGTGAAAGACCTCGTCGAGGTCCGCGTATCAGTAGGATTGCCGGCAGATGGATTCCTCCGGCAGGCCGGATTCAAGTCCGCGGAAGCAATCATCATCGTCGTCGTCGTCGTCGTTGTTGTTGTTGTTGTTGTTGTTGTTCTGCTTTGGTATTTGTCGAAGTGTGAAGTATTTGCTACTAGGGATCATTTGCAAACTGACCCGAAGACTGGCTGGCAACACGGCTGCAATCTTGACGTCATTGGTGGGCAGGAGCTCCGGAGGCGACCATCAAGTTACCAACAACTTACTGACAACTTACCAACAAGCTACTAACAAGCTACCAACAACTTACCAACAACTTACCATAATTGTTGGTAAGTTGATAGTAAGTTGACGGTTGGATGCTGGCCCTGTTTCACTAAAAACAATCATATAGTTTTCTGTCACTTAATCAGCAATAGTAGTACTGTCCGTTGAGAATGGATTAGTCCGTTTAGTAATATTCTGGCAAAACTATCCATGATTAAATAAGCCTACTTCGAAGCACTTATTCAGTAACAAGTGTCTAGTAAGCAAGAGTGGTACTAAAACTGCTTGGTTGCCAGCTAGTTGCGCGCACGCGCAGTAAAAAAGCTGATTCGGAAGGGTCCTGTTGATTTTCGATCTGGGTCATCATCATTTCGGTAATCACCCAATTACTGGGCGACGTCTGGTTGTCGAGATCATCTCCTTCAAAATTTGGCACGCGCAAAACCGAGGAAACATCAGTACGAGTACGAGTACTGTACAAACAAGGGTCATTATGACCCCTGCTGTAGTTGTTGTAACGATAATCCTCGTGACTGACCGATTTCCAAAAAAATGGCGGGTAAATAACTTGAGATTAACTTATGTACCGGTATGGATATTCCCTTGTCGGCGAATATTATTGTGTCGGCGTATACGGTAGGGTTTATGCACGAAAATCCTAAAGTTCTCTTTGTGAATGCTACGAGTACCGGTAAGATCTTACGTTCGTACCGTAAGCCACCTTGGAACATCGCACCCGGATATTCTTTGTCAGCGAAGTACTTTACTTCGTACCGTACCATAGAACGTCGTAACGCATAACGTTCTTTCTATCAACTACGAGTACAGTACGAGTTCGTACCGGTAGGAAATTGTAACCAAAAGAGAAGCGATGTTTTTTCCCTTGGATGGAACTCCCAATCCAATTATTCTTTCAGTTGTGTGCTTCATTTACTCAGACACTGGACCTATCTTCCCTTGCCTACTAACATCATTGTTGTTGCATCAATCGATTCAACGAAGCGAAAACAGATCGATTGACTTATCATCCTGACTGTCACCCCGACCGATCGATAGGCGAAAGCGCGAACACGACAACGCACGTTCGACACCTCCATACAGTCATGGCTAACTATTCCTTTATTTTCTGGGCATTTCTGACCCTCTGCGGGGCTGTCACCTTTCGATCCAGCGAATACTACAAAAACTACGCTAGAGGAAAGAATCTGACCGGCGATGACGACGGTATCAGCGACGTCGCCAAGAGGGCCCACAACAAGCTCCTAAAAAAATATCTGTTTGTCTACCTCATGGCAACCCTCAGCGATTGGCTCCAGGGACCGTATGTTTATGCACTTTACTCCGATTACGGCTTCGAGCAGAAAGAGATTGCTCAGCTCTTTGTGGCAGGCTTTGGATCATCTATGATTTTCGGATCCTTTGTCGGTGGGATTGCCGATCAGGGTGGACGAAGGCTCTTTGTCATCATTTTTGCCGTTGTTTATCTAGCGAGCTGTATTACAAAACGTGAGTGTGCAAAAAGATCCAATTGGAGTTTCGGTTGATGACTGCCTTTTGCGCTCCTATAATACCGAAAGATTCTTTCCCTTATATTGAATTGATTTATGTTTACAATTTCTCATGATATTTTGCATTGTTTGATTTCGAAACACACACATACACGGAAATGCACAATCGCATTTTATTTTAGACTTCAAGGACTACAATATGCTCATGATCGGTCGGTTGCTGGGTGGCGTTTCCACCTCCCTTCTCTTCAGTGTGTTTGAGGCTTGGCTCATCAAGGCTCATGCCGACGCCGATCTCCCTAAACAATGCCTTCCGAAATCCTTTTCGTGGGCTTCGTTTGGAAATTCTGCCGTTGCCATCATGGCCGGTCTCGTTGCGAATCAAATTGCTCACTCTGGCCCAATGGTCCAGGTCTCCGGCAAGATTCACAAGGGTGGATATCTCAATCCCTTTGATCTTGCGATCGTAGCTTTGTTCTTCTGTGCAGGCGGGGCTTTCTTCTTGTGGGAGGAAAACTACGGAACCACCGAAAGTAACGAGGATGAAGGCGAGTCGGAAACCAACGATAAGAAGAAGCAAGCATGGTATGCCGGGCTCAAAAACGCACTGACGGCGACTTTGCACAACCGGGAAGTCTTCTTGTGCGGCATCATTTCGTCTCTGTTTGAGGGATCCATGTACATTTTCGTATTCATGTGGACACCACTACTAAAATCCTACACTACCGGAGGTGATGGCGACTTGCCATTTGGATTGATCTTTGCCACCTTTATGGTCTGCTGCATGGCTGGATCCTCCTTCTTTTCGATCGTCGTGGAGAAATACCCCGTCGAAAAACTTGGAATTGTTGTCTTCGCAGTTGGTGCACTCGCCATGGCATTAGTGGCCATCGGTATCAGTGACACCGTCTCCTTTTTGGGCATGAATCTATTCGAGATGTGTGTTGGGATGTACTTTCCGATCATGGGAACCATGAAGGGCGGTATCGTTCCCGAAGACAAGCGGGCAGCCATTTACAATCTCTACCGCATTCCCCTTAATTTTATCGTCTTGTTTTCGCTCCTGACAAATCTGACGCCTCGGTTTTCATTCACGCTCAATGCCACCATGCTCACAGCGGCAACTATCTTGCAATTTATTCTGTCCAAGCGACGTCTCGAAAGCATGGGGATGTCTGGACAGAATTCACCCCGCAGCACTTCGCAGTCGGAGGAAGATCTCAAGCCACTGATGGCGGAAGAGTCACCTGTTTGAGTTTCAAGAAACTACTTGGCTGACATTGCCACTGCATGCAAGGAAATATACACACAAAAAGGCGCATCCATTCAGAACGCACAATCAAACTTACTTCAATTCCTGGGACAACTACTTCTTTTTCGGCGACTGTTCTCTCGAGAATCCTTCGGCGTTTACAACTGGTATTAAGCCGACATTGTTACCCTGCTCTTTTATTGACGGACACGGATCGGCTTATACCAGGGAAACGTTTGGACATGCCTTCTTCAACGACAGAAGTTTCTAGCATGGGGCGATGTGTTTTCGTTGGCGTTCAAAAGGGGTACCAACTATTTTTTTAAGAAAATTAAAGATTTGTTTGATTTAGAATGAATGAATCATACACCTGAATCGAACATGTTGTTCCGCAAATGCGTGTATTGTTTAATACCTCTGCAAATTTTCAGGACTTTTTAAACATTTTTTACTTTGTTTTTCCTTCGTTTTCTTACTCTGTATTATTCATAAATATTAAACCTCATTCTTCAAAATCATTCCTCACTTCCTCTTTTCATGATTTACGCCAGAAGATCTTTGTCGAAATCCCATTCCAACTGCTCTGCCTCCGCATTTTCGTCATCCACTTCTTCCTCCTCGTCGTCTTCCATCATCGCTTCGAATTCTTCCTCGTCCACTCGTTTCATGATCAATCTACCCCGCTCGGTCGTTTCCTCTTCCTCCAAACCGATCTGTCCCAACAATACGACAGAATCTCCCCGAATGATGTACATACCGAGTGGTATGTCCGTGAAGTACGTAATCTTTGGTTTGTTTGGGTCATCCTCGTCGTTTTCATCGTCGTTGCTGTGAAATCGTCGCTCCGAGGCTCCGTCCAGCACCATGTTGCTGTACTGATCAAAGGTTCGAAGATTCTGCGTGGCAATTCACACCGTCATTTTCGTTCGGCATCCATCGTGGTCGTCGCCAGTGATTTTTTGCATAGATTTGATCACGGTTTGTTTGTGAGAAATTAATAGATTCATTGTTTCGTTGTACCGCATGGTACGAGACCAAAATGTTTGAACAAAGAATGGATAATGTTAACGCATCATTCATTTGTTGTCCAGGTTCAACAGGAATGGACGCGAAATTGCATGTCGGCATGCTCAACAATTGAAACTTAACATTCTCTCTACCAGTGGCCGAATCATTTTATTTCACTTACGCCTATCAAATGGCGTCCGTCTCGAAGGACTACCATGATCCGCTGATCCAATTCTTCTACTAAACTGGAAGATCCGGGCAGGTAGGCAGGAACATGGCCAAAGGGAATGCCCGTGTTGGGAGCAATCTTTTGGGTTTCCGAATTTTGTTGCGATGAGCCATTACCGCCCCGACCTCTTCCTGGATTGTTGACATCGTGGAGGGTGCGACCTCCAACACCCGTTCGCCCTCGCCCTGTTCTTCCGCCGCCTCTGCCGTTCGGGTTTCCGCGCCCCCCGGTGTTGTTGTTGTTGCTGCTGCTGTTTCTGCCTCGCCCCCCCTGGCTTTGTCGTCCCGCCGATGGCGATGCTTTCGGAGGAGACCCACCCACCATGACCGGAGGCGGTGGCATGGGTTGCTGCTGGGGTGGAATTGGTGGCGGCGGGGGCATTGGTTGTGGCTGGGAACTAGCTTCCATGTTGCAAAGTCTGTCTATCAGCGGTTACGTATGTGCGAGTGCGGTACGTGTACGCAAAACAAACTATTTTGAAAACACTGTCTTTTCGTCTCGTTCTTTCTCCTGCGGAACGGTATTCGTTGTGGCTATGCGCTTTGGCTCTTGCCGTACGGTACCGTATCGGTAGCTTTGCTTTCCTTCCCTGTTCCGGGTTTGGCTGCATTAACTAAGGCAGAGAAAAGATTAGTGCTTGATCGTTGATCCTGTCGTAAACCTCCCTGATTTTGGGGGTGGGGTGCATTGCATTACAGTACGGTAAGAAAGTCATAAGTCTGTCCCTAGTCGGATCCTGAATGAATCACTTCGGCGGTGCGTGTGCGAGGAATTTCTATGAAATAATCTTGACTAGCTCGATTCATGTACCGGTACGTCTGAGGATCATTATCATACGAGTATCGTACGGTACGGACCGTATCGTGCGGTTCTAGGACCTACGAGTAAACTCAACTAGAACCTCTCGTACCGGTACGAGAACTGTCACGGGTTGATGATTTTGTCGACATACCGGTACGAACCGGTACAGGACGTAATCACCGTAGAAAACATTCTCTGCTGGAAAGGGACTCGCTATGCACACTGCACGAAGCACACACATACGGTACACTACTAGAACCTGCCAATGATTTTTACAAACACACGAAAGAAGAAAACGAAATGGCAGACAACAATGACAACCATGACGACAATACCCACCACGACTATTTGGAAGCTCTGGAACGCGCCATGAATGAGATGGACGTCCTTCGGGCAATCTACGGAGGAAATGAAGGCGACAACAGCGACGACGCAGATGACGACGACAACGACCATAAGACCGACCCACAATCCTCTTTGTTCGAAATTGTATCTCCCGAAGCGGACGAGTTGGATCGAATGAGGAAAGCGTTGTGCGACGACGAAGATGGAGATGTAGGGAGATATCATCAGAGAGAAAACTTTCCCGATCTCCAGATCCAACTCCGGATTCCCATCAACGACAACGACGAAGACAACGACGACAGGACCGCCACCCTCCGATGCAGCCTGCCCCTCGGATACCCCGAGCACACTCCAGCGGTGGTCACGTCCGTCCGATTACTGCCACCACTGAATCGATCACTTACCGATGAAATATCGCTCGCACTGAACAAGAAGGCAGCCTCCCTGCTGGGAACCGAGGCGATCATGGATCTGGTTGAAGAAACGAGGGAGATACTCCTGTCCGATCGCTTCACATTCACCACCAACTCGTCACAGAGCAACAGCAACAACGACCCGGAAGACTCCGCGTGTACACACCGAGTCGTCCCCCGTTGTGGACGGCGGCTGTGGATCTGGGTCCACCACATAACATCGACGGACCGGAGAAAGTCCATTGTCCGAGAGGCCCGCGAGCTCAATCTGACCGGAATCCTCAAGCACGGATATCCCGGAGTCGTTCTGGCAGAGGGACCGGGCGAAGCGTGTGAATCTTTCGTGGGATGGATCAAGGGCAACAAGAGTCGACCGGGGGGTTTCGGACGGAACTGGGGGCATCACGTCCGGGGAGAAATCGAGTTTTCGTTGGAAGACGAAGACGACGACGACGACGAAACGAATACGGCAGCAGGGAGGACAACGGCCATGACGAGCTTTCGAGAGATGGAAGAGCTCTCGGAAATGGCCAAATCCTGCAGAGAAATGGGGTTGGACGGTGAATTCAAGGAGTTTGTCATGCAACACAAAAAGTAGGCAAGATTGTACCGTACGCGCTGCCATAAAACGACTAGGAGCACTACTGTCTTTGACCGACAACACAGCGAGGAATATACATCGCGATAGCGTTTGCCACCAAGATTGAGCACCATCGCAGACTTGACAAGAGAACAGCAAAGCATAAAGCAGAGCTATAGGAGTTCCATCTATTCGTAATTGCCGCAGCAGCTATTACTGTTTCAATTACTGAGCTACACTTAGTGCACGGGTTTTGCACTAGCAGGGAAATCAACCATCATCCATTACTGAGTCTCATGTACTTTTTCAGGTTGGATCATCAACCCCTCATGGTGCGCCGGTAGGAACGAACAATAGCGCTGGGGTAGAAAATTGTAGTGGAATACAATGCAGTAGATTTAGAATAGTTTCCCAGAATGATTGAGTTGATAAAGTTGATAAAAAAATATTAATACTCGTTTCGAAATTATATGTATGTTTCTCGTTACTGCTATTGAATTTTCAAAATCAAACAACAATTCTTTTTGATCGCGAGAAAACGTGGGCATGCGGTACACGACGGAACAAAAATCAGCTTGCATGCCGTAGGAGCAGAGTTACCGCACAAACGATTCGTTCGTGGTTGGTTTGGTATTTGGTATGTGTTGTTGCATGTTTATTGCTTGCCTACAGAATACACCGCAGTCCATTACATGCTTTCGATTTCGGCATCCTGTGGGTGGGCGTTTGTCAGAACGCCTCCACTGGAGGGAGGAATGGCGGATTGGGCCGGAACATCCCCGATGCCCTGGGAGGCGGTCAGAACAGCAATCTCTTCCTTCTTGCATTCCTTCTTGGCTTCGATGACGGCAATATCTTTTCGAGCATTGTCAAAGGCGGCACGAATCTTGGCTTCCTTGTCTTGGTCGGACATGCCCTCAGATTGTTCCAATTCCGCCATCAAATCGTAAATCTCGATTCCGAAGGATTGCTTGCGGGTGTTGATTTCGCGCTCCAAGAAGACAACATCCATCTAAATCGAGGGAATCGAACGACAAAACCAAGAGAGAGAGCAGGATTCGAAATAAGCAATAATAATAATAATTGGAAAGCGATCAACAACAAAGTGAGCGACAACGAATGTGAACTAACTCATGAATGAATCAATTTTTGATTCCCGGATCGAGTCGTATTCCGGTCATAAGCGCTAACGGTTACTTCTACTTAGTAGTTTTAGAGTTCGAAAACGTGGCGGATTTCGATCTCAATGACCAAAGCATTCATGCTCAACAACATGTAGTCGACGACGGTAGAAGGTGTCCATCCTACCCTCCAAATAAGATAGACGATCCCATGGTGCTGCCATGAAACCAGACGAAACCAATGGCTTTCGTGTACATCACTCCCGGACAAATTTTGGGTCGACCGCAACGACGGCAAGGCAAAGCAAAGCAAAACAAGAACAAAACATTGACTCGTAATTACATACCCGAAGGCGCGTCTTACGTCCCCCACCTCGTACCTTGAGCATTTGCTTCGCACCGGCATTGACGACCGAATTGCTGGCCTTTCGCATTTTGTCCATAACATTACTCATTGTGCTTGCGTGACAGAGAATTGTTGAATATTCGAACTGGTATTGAGAGAAAAAAAAATGCTGTAGTGCGGTTTGGACGTTGTTGTTGTTGTTGTTGTTGTTATGGTTTTGTTGTGGGACTTGTAGCGGTAGTACCGGTAGGAGTGCTCGGAACCCAAAATCCTAGGATTGCGGTGTGTGTGGATGCATTTTTTTGTTTACCGGTAGCTCGCAATTAGAACGGTCAGAACCAAACGACATTATTATTAAGACGGAGTTGTTTTCGCAGGATGACCTACCGTGTCCTCCGTACAGTTGTGCTCGTCCCCACGAACCACCAATGGTGCGCGCGCGTCGTCCTTGGGTGCGCCAACGAAATCCTCTCACAAAATAAGCAAATAATTGCAGTGAAAAAGAATTCCGTGCTCCCCACGTAAGATCTTACTTCTTCTAATTATGGAAAAGCATACGAGAATGTAATCTGACCAAAATAGATCCGGTAGTTACTGAGTAAACGTATTCCGAACGTACGACCACGACTGACTGTGTTGCTTCTTCCGTATAATACCGTTATGGCTCTCGTCTTGAGACAGGCCCGTAACAATCATAGTGCTGCGGACTGTACCATAATCTTACTCAATACTCCTACAATTTTAGGTGCTCGGTTTACCAAATTCTATACCCGTATTTGTTCAACAAACTGAATGCGTAACTTCTCGATGAGACTGAAGACTCACATCATCACAGCAATTTGACTCGTTCCATCAGCAAACAGTAGGGCGGTGTAGGTTTGAATTTCGAATGGAAAGGGTAACAAGAAACCCATATAATACCGCGAAGCATGCAGGGTCGATGAAACACCTGTGAATAATACCTTAAATCACGGAGGAATGTGGAATGCCGTGCCGTGTCCAAATGGACGATGATCCCGAATGTTCACACGAGATGCTCAAAAGAGATGCGGATATCTCAGTAAGGGGAACAAAAGTGATGGCAATACTCTTTGCTCTTGACGATGCCAGATTTTTCTTCCTACGGAAACCATCGAATGGACAATGTTGGATTGCGTGAGTCGGCCGGTATTCTACAGTGCGTGCTGTTCGATTGCGATGATCCACTGGACGGGCCGTAAGATGCCGCAATTGAAAAGAATGATTCGGACGGGGACACTCCTTCGTCGGTGCCTTTCCCGGCTCGATTGGTCGGGGCTGGCAACTGCTCCTCGGCTCGGTCACAATGCTTTCGGGCGGTGGCTGGTCACGAACAGTGCTCAACGACCGCACCGGCGACACCGAATCGGACAGGCGCACGGCGTTGGATGGGTGGCGTTGGTAGTGCGTGGCGTAGTGTAGTGCAGTCTAGTGTAGTGGAGCGTGCACCGTTGTGGTGGTTTGCAGCATTCCGAGGAGACCTCCCGAGCGTTGGTTCGATTAGTACGGTACGATTCGATAGGGTTCGTTCCTGGTATGGCACGGCACGGCAAGGGAATCCCGAGGCCCCTCTCTGGCTATAGCGAGACGTAGCGGTGCGAACCCGTATGCAACGCGCCACGCCACGCCATGCCACGCCAAAATCACGAAATCCAGTGGCTCGGCAAACCAGAATTGTGTACGATAGGCGCCGACCGCGAACCGGAAGGATCATTGGAGTGGGTCGCTCTAGGGGACCCGAATCAATCATTCCATAGGGCTCGTCCGGTTTGTGAAATCCTCGCTGTGACACCGTGCCGTAACTGCCCCGCAACAGCAGCACCGAGATGCCACAAAAGCCTCGTTGCGACCCACGCCACTGTTGGCTGCTGCAACGGCATCATCCGTATTCGGTGACTGGAATGAATCAATCAATCAATCAATCGTCGCCGGCTGGAAATTTATTCGGTTGACGTTGCCGCATCGATGGTTGCAGGCCACAGTTGCGACAGCCGCTAATTCACTGTTTGATACAATGAACTTGGGTTCCTCATACTGTATGACGCCTCATACACACAACAATCAGCCCGTGGACAAGGCTACCGTACCCAGAACAAAGGAAATTGAGCAGAAACAGGCGATCTAGGATAAAGCGATGAATACAGTAGTTTCTAATGTTTGATATGATTATAGTATTGGGTTCGGACTCGAGAACAGCGATACTTCCATTTCTCGGTCGTTGTTCGTATTAATATTAGAATTATACATCCTAATAAAGTAAAATTGGTGCAAACATCCAGAACAATGAATATGAGGGTTTGTTGTTGTCGTTTGCCTCAGAACATCGTGATCCAACATCATGGCTCGTTCTCTCTTGCGTTATATTGATCGCTACCATCCACAACCGGTATTCTTCGTGAGAATTGCAACCATTGAACCTCGGGATTGCTGTCCGTTCTGTTCTTCTTCTTCGCACGTCCGTTTCGCCCGGCGCAGACAGTGACAGCGAACCGCACCGGCCAGAGCACGGGGCGTCGCGTCGAAACTCGCGTTTCCACCACACAGCATTGCATTGCAAACGATGGGTTGGGTTGGATTACTGCGCGACACAGAGGGCGCGGTCACCGAACGGAATGGACAGGTCAGGATGTTCCAGGATTCGGTCGTTGGCGGCACTCGCTTCGCGGCCTTTTGCAGTGGCCCGGTGGTAGTAGTCGCGAATGGACTCCCGGAGCTCCTCCCTCGCCGCGGGGCTCGCAATCGGTCCGACCCGTGCCGCTACTGGCGCGCTGGCGTTGGCCATTATCACCGCCGAATGGAGGCCCCGCGGCGCTTGTGGCTCGTCCGGGCCCCGCTGGTTGGCATCACCGTTGGCGTTGGCGTTGGCGTTGGCATCCTCCTCGGGATCCTCGTCCTCGGAGGTGGCCCGGGTCCCGAACAGTTTCCGGAGCGGATCGGCGAGCGCGGCAGGAGCGGCCCTCGAAGCCACCGCGGTCTTGGATTGGAGAATTCTGGCGAGGGAAATGAGTTTGGATGTCATGCTTGCTTGCTTCCTTGTTATTAGCTTGTTGGTTTTGTTACTGTTGTGTTGTTATTAGAGTCGGTAGATAATGGTGCATTTTGTGAGTTGAAATAAAGCGAAAAACAAGTTGTTGCGAATGTTATTTCTCTTTTGCTGCTGCTGCTGCTGCTGCTGCTGTTTTAGAGGCTGTTACTTCAACTCCGAACTCAGCACAGAATCGTAGATTCCGCGAGAACGTGACAAGGCGAACAACGAGAGTTTGTTCGGGGAATGAACGTGCACTGTTCGAAGTGGTTCGAAGAGGAATAGCCGCTCGGCACGTACCTGAATGATGGAGGGGAACTCAATGATACAGTATTCGTATTTCATAGCAATAGATGCACTTTCAGTCGTCTCTGTTGCTGCTGTTATTTCCTTTCTGTTCCGGTGTCTCTGTTTCTTAACTTCGTTGGATTTCACATTCATTAATTTTGTCTTCGGTTCGGTTTCGGATTTCAAATTCTGAACGAAGGAAGGTTTGTACCGGTGTGTACATAATGACCTACGAACCAGTGCCTGTACCCTCTGCTAGGACAAGAACCACTACACTACGTACGTACGATGTGTCGTAGAAGTTCATTTCCAGCGATGATTTCTGATTGTCCATCTCGTGTACATGTACGTACCGCTACCACGACTCAAATATTTTTTTCGTCGTCCCCGTTGTCCCAGCAATCAGAGCCATGGAAAATAATTGGACAACAACAATTGATAGATTGTTATCACTTACTACATGCGTGATAGCCTCAGTAGCAATTCCTACTTGTAGGCACTGGCTGTGAAATGCTTGTAGCTCATTGGTGGGTTGGTGGGTTAAGCAGTGCTAGAGGGGTTTCCAGGAAACTCCAATCTGTTGTTTGTTTTTGCAACAGTCCAGGCTGGGGAGTCCGGTCCCGGATTAGATTGCTTGTTTGCCCACACACACCGGCGCACAGCTTTGGCTGTTAAGCCTTTTCTGTGGGCAGGTGTGGTGGGCTAAACTTGTTCTACTACTATCAGTTTAGGAGCAAAATGAGTGAGCTGTATGCTTGGATTTTGCTGGAGGAATCCTTTACACGCTTGTTAGTAGCGCTACTACTAGTGGCATTTTCGGTGTTTGTTTTCTTTTGCAAATTACTAGTGCATCAGCCAGGGATTCAGTGATACAGTGAGATCTTCTGTAACATACGCACATTGGATACTCAAGGGTGTTCCCAGGTCTGTCCTTTGTACACTGGCCTGTACTTTGTCCTTGTGGGGCTGCTGTTGGTAAAAAATACGGTAGTTATATCCATTCTACACTTGAAAAGTTACTTATGCTCCTCCTGAGATAAAAATTACTTCAAGTATCAAGATATTTAGGTCAAATCATGTTTTCTCTGTCTTACAACGAATTGCACATGATCTATGACCAGTTTAGGCATCCCTACCTACAACACAAATAATACAGCAGGGATACCGGTCCATTCACACAAACAAGATTCGGGGATCTTGGGGAATAACGCGCAGATGTGGGCTACACTCCACTGGTCCCCCTTTGTGATTTCACCCATTTTTTGAAACTAATATTGAGCTCC
The DNA here is from genome assembly GCA_037355745.1 of Pseudo-nitzschia multiseries. Lineage (NCBI taxonomy): Eukaryota > Bacillariophyta > Bacillariophyceae > Bacillariales > Bacillariaceae > Pseudo-nitzschia > Pseudo-nitzschia multiseries. The sequence goes on along the minus strand of CM074786.1, from coordinate 7,441,782 downwards.
AAATATTTTGTTGCACAGTACATCTTCGTTCCCCACTTACATCAGTTTCTGATTTGGTGGCCTGGAACTGAAATCGGTGCCTGAAACAAATAGTGCATGGTCGCAATTTCACAATCTCAATCGGTTCCTCATTTTTATTGTTCTTTCTACTGGGTACTAATGATGATCACAACACCTAAAAATCAGGTTTATTGTAAATGGTGCTACTTGTATTCACCTCTTATTACTACCAGTTACAGAAAGAAGAAGGTTACCAAGAAGAAGAAACCTTCCTCCTTGTTTACAGCGAGACAAAGAAAGAATACGGGAGTAGTTGTTTCTCCCGGTCTTCTGGACCATATTTTGCATAACGCACCATACTATTCTTATTACAAGGAATCTTTGGCGGTAGATGATTTTGCATCTTCTGTATTCATCTGAAAATCACAGAAGCCACAGGATACTAGTTATAAATTAGATCTAACAAACACCCGTAACGGTCCACTGAGTAGTGGCCTAGTACCAGAGGTGCTCAACAATCAAGTTATGTATGACCCTTCTGTCGAACCAATGGAGCATGCCTTCATTGGTCAGGAATTAAACAAGGATGACAATGACTCTGTTTGTGATGATAATTTGTTTTCTCCTAATGATGAGGATGACAAAGAAGGAATTGACAACAAATTGCCCCCCTCTCTGAGTGTCGATAGAGAAGGTAACAAATTTCTGTCGATTATTCTCCTTCTGGCTTGAACACAGCAAGTATGACACCCAATGCCACAAGGCATGTATCAAACAAACTGAAGGTCAAGATCAAGTTAATGAAAATTATGCAGAATCATAGCATACCATTAGTTGCAGAGAAGGAATTGTACAAATGGGCTATCGAATCCAGCCTTTCAATTTATTTTCATGGACGAAAGGCAATCGGAGATTTACGCAACTGTGCCTGAAATAGAAGGTGATGGGTCTGAACCTCATCTTATTTACTGGTGTTATAAGGAGCTATTTTGTGCTGATGTTCTCGCTCGTAAACAAATCTAAGTTTGGTCATTCCAAAAAGTACTTCATTCCCCATTAACAAATGTCATGTTGGTAAAAGCAGAAAATGTGTCTTTCCCCCATGCTGAAGACCCAATGTTACCAGTCCGGTTTCTGGAACTACAAGGTAATATTGATATAGACAAACTCCACCATGGTGAATGGTGGATCAATACTTAAGGAAAAGAGATGCAAAAGAGATTCAAATGAAATTTTGGTGCCTATTATTCTCTACATGGATGGAATCGCAATTGACAATAGTGGTCAAACCACTCTTACCCCACCACTGAACATGGCACTTGGCATATTCCACACCTTAACTTGGATCTCTCAGTCGGATGTATGGGAAACTATATATTTTTATCAAACAGGTTCACGTGATAAAGGTGACAAATTGATTGACAATGTGAACAATCTTCACTCTGGCCTTCGTTTTGCTCTTCCATCTTTGAAAGATGCCTGTAACCTGACGGAAGGTATTGAATGGTCTAATTTGCCGTGGAACAAGAAGAAATGGTATGTTTGAATGAAATTTGCAGTTGCTTATTTCATAGGTGATACTCCCCAGCACAACCAACTTTGTGGACATTATCAAACATCCAACACAAAGATGATCCGTAGGCATTGCAATTGTCCAAGTGCACTTGGTAACAACTCTTGTGTGAATGTTCTGAAGGTTCCCGTTTCAATTATAAGTGGGAATGTACAGGTGTCTAAGAAGCATGAAAACGGGGAAGAGTATCAATCTGTTTGGCTATGGAAGATGTCCGATTTTACTGCTCCAACATTGGAGGAAGGATTGAATGTTGAACAGTATTTCAAAAACATCTCCCACCACCGTGTTCATAACGGTAACGCATTTTATGATCTTGATTTTGGAGAAAATCCACATAATATTCATCTAGCGTCACCAGGAGAGAGACTCCATATGCACCAACTTGGTTGCACAAAGTGAGCAGCGGAGACTTTCGGTGAGGTATTTTTAGGTAATAACACGCGCCTACTTGGTGACATGGACCGGATAGCCAGTTACTATGGTGGTGCTGTTCAGAGGCAATCTGATCGTGATTTTCCGTGAACCATTTTTTCTGAGTTGATACATACAGCAAAGAAGGAGGGGAACCAGTACATTGGCATGCTTTACATTCAGAGGCTAGCACTTTCGTCTGCTGAAAGTCATCAATTGTTGTTGTCCCAACAAACGTCAACCAAAGTTGACAACCAGAGCAGAAAGTGCGAGGAAGAAATGGACGAACATATTTATGCCATTGAGTTTTTGTTGGGTATGGAAGAGTTCCTTAAATATGCTGGAACATTTGATGAGGTTTTCAAACAAGACAATAAGGGTGTTTTAAATCTTGACAAGATGGTTGTTCATTTCATTAATTGTATAAATAACTACAATAAAGTAAGGGGGAGGGTAACAATCTGGTGAAGAATCACATGTATTTTCATTTATCACAGTACATGAGATTATTTGGTCCTCCAACTGGATGCCACTCTGCAGCAAGTGAGAGCAACCATAAAACCGAAGTGAAGGCTCCTGCAAAGAGAACCCAATGAATCAAATCCACACTAATCAAACAAACCTGCAAGCAAGTAATGGAATACCGTACTATTGATCGACTTGACCATGAATTTGATCTGTTTCATCACAAATCATTTACAGGAGTAAGTCATCCTACAGCTGGTTTTTGGTCAGCTGGGTTGAAGTTTTCAATATGTGTTATGGATGGTTTGCCTTTCATGAAGTGGGACAAAAATAAAAACACAAGTGTACCATGGTTTCCATCGGATGTTCTCAAATTTTGTTTTGATGTGGTCCTTCTGGCTGCAGGGACCAGCAAGCTTCGTGGATCCAATGCGATCGACGAGTCTGAAGTTGCCGTGGCCAGAAACCTTTGTAGGAAAGATCAATACTTTGTCCACGGAAATAGGGAACAATGGTTGTTTCATTTCCATGACACAACAGCTCGGTTGGAAAAACAAAAAATGGAATTGATAGTGAAAGCTGGAAAAAGCAGTACTGGTGTGTAATCCTTGTTTGAACAGCGTTGCAGGTAAGTGACGGTCAGGATTCCATTTTTGAATTCTTCAATCAGAAGTTTCATACACAACTTTCTCTATTGGTGCAACTCCAATGCTGTTTATTTTAACATGGTTGATTGTTGTTTCATTTTTGTTTAATCCCGGAACAGTGTATGAGAAGAAATAAGCTCAATGTTTGGAACGGCATTGCAGGGTTAAGTGCCTGTGAACGGCGTTTCAGATTGAATTGCCTGGAATGGGAAATAAGCACAATGTCTGGATCTGCCTAGCAGGATTAAGTGTCTGCAACGGTGTTGCAGATTGAATTCCCTTGAACAGAAAATAAGAACAATGTCTGGAACGCCGTTACAGGGTTAAGTGTTTGGAACAGCGTTGCAGATTGAATTCCCTTGAACAGAAAATAAGCACAATGTCTGGAATGCCATTGCAGGGTTAAGTGTCTGGAACTGCATTGCAGATTGAATTCCCTGGAATGGAATATAAGCACAATGTCTGGAACGCAATTGCAGGGTTAAGTGTCTGCAACGGCGTTGTAGATTGAAATCAAAGGAACGGAAAATAAGCACAATGTCTTGAATGGCGTTGCAGGGTTAAGTGTTTTCAACAATGTTGCACATTGATGTGCCTGGAATAGAAAATAAGCACGATATATGGAACGGCGTTGTAGTGTTCAGTTTCTGGAACGGCGTTGGAGATTGAATTGTCTGTAACGGAAAATAAGCACAATGGCTGGAACGGCGTTACAGGTTTAAGTGTCTGCAATGGCGTTTCAGATTGAGTTCTTGTCTGTAATGGCAATCATGACTTCTTCATTTCTAAGGAATATTTTTCACAGTGCTTGATTTTTAATTTACGTTTTTAATGATGACAGTGAGTTGTACGTATTTGTAAGTAGGGATAAGTTTAGCAATAACGCTTATTAGTAGTGTTTCACATGTCCCCATGCGTCATGAGGAAAGGGATAGTTGTTGTACTCCTCAAAATCTTCAGTTGATTTCCAACATTTTTCGTAAAGATGCAGCCAGTGCACAATGTTTTTCTCATTTCTGTCTTCTTCCTCCCTTTTCTCTTTGTTTGCTAATTGTTTTAGTTTCCAATTTTTTATCTTGGACTGTTTTGTTGCTATCTTCATGAATGAATCCCACTTCTCTTTCATAAGTTTTTTTTTGTGTCTTTGTTTGGTTGTTTTACCTCATTGGCTTGTTCTGTGTTCCTTCTAGATTCCTCAATAGGGCTTGTTGACATTACTTTTTCAAACCTTTGTTCACAATTCCATACCGCATTGTCATAATCCACCAATCAGTCAACCAAATTGTCACCGGACAGGGACGCTTTGCAGGATGAAAATGTATACATCATTTAATGTCTTTTTTACTGGCTGCTTCAGCTGGCACCATGTCTTTGCTGAAAAAATACGCCCATCCATTTCCGTTTTGCTTCATTCTTTTTAGTTTACTTTTGGTCCAATGCCAATTGTGTCATAACAGTGTATGTCTGCCTTCCCGTTCAGTGGGGGGGGAATAACCACATAGAAGGTAGCACAGAATGATACCCAGACCCCAAATGTGGTTCGTTGCATATGTGTCACCTTCATCATGGTCTGGGAATAGTTTGCCGTGGATGTAGTCCAGTGCCTTCATCCAAACCGCGGCAGCTTTGGCTTCCTCAAATCTTCCTTTTTTGCTGTTTAGCGTTGTTTATACAATATTTGTCAGCTTCCATCCGTCCAGGATTGTGAGTACAATTTGTCCATTTCTGTTGCATAGACAGTTATACCCTGTTTCAAAATGGTACTAAAAAGGATTGAGGTCTTCCCTTTGTACTTCATCCATATGTTCCTTGTACTGATTGCCCATTACAGGAAACCTTTTGTCTGTGGAGTACATGACCTTGGTTGAGTAGCCCAACCATTACAATCAGGACTTTTCAATGATTGCCTCTCCAGTTGTTGTGCGCCACTTGTTGGACCAAAGGCTTGTCAGACAGGGACGGTTACCCAGGTTAAAATGTATGCATTGCTTTATGTGCTTTCTGGCCTCTGGCATGAGATTACACCATTCCTTTGCTGGGAAAGTATGACCATCCCGTTTTTAGTCTCTCTTGTTCTCCGGATTGTACTTCTTGTCCAATACCCACGTTATTGTAGCACTGTATGTCCTCCGTTCCTTTCAATGCAGGATAACCGCATAAAATGTACGCCATAATGATACTCATAGCCCACACGTGGTCAATGCCATCAGTGTCGCCTTCCTCATAGAAAGGAAATACTACCTCCATTACGTGTTTTAAGCATTGTTCCCAAATCTCCAAACCTTCTTCTTTGTTGATATGTCCTTTTTTGCTGTTGAGTCTTGCTCTCACATCCTCGATCTTGTTGCATCCATTAAGGATTGTGAGTACCAAGTGTCCGTTTTGGGCACATAGCGCACCAAACCCAGTTTTGAAATTATATAAGAATGGATTTCTCTCGTTGTTTCAGTCGCGGTCATTGAGCTTGTCATTTCATTTACTACTGTGCTCCACGGAAAGAAAAGGAAACCGCGGCTTCAAAATCTTCCTCTTGTACTCTGATTCTGTTGTGTTCTCCATTTACCTCTTATTTCTAATCTCGGACATTTGGCAAATGCTCTGGTATGTTACAATTACTCGTTGTAATCAGACCCTGTGACATAAAGTTTGTGGAGCCTGCCTACGGTGTTGACTTTTGGCCTGTGTGTTTCAAACACGGAATACCAGTACACACCGGCAGTGCCACTGGACACAGCAATTGTGTCATTCAAAAATTGACTAACTTTAAGTAGTGTAACTTTCATTGTCCAGTACAACTGGTTGACATTGATGAAACCGTGGGTGGTGGATAGAGTCGTCCAACACAAGTGACAATGACCATTGAGAACAGAACACTCTATCACGTAGTCAGTAACTTTTGCACAACTGTACACAAACCCAGTACCTCTTTTTTCCTTCCTATTCATATCCAGGATCCTTGATGAATTCAAAAGTAATAACACATAGACTATCAGTGAGTTTTATATCAATGTTCTTTGATAGTTATTCCCATACATCATTTGAACTACCATCATGGTTCAATATCAAAAAATGCATTCTATTTCCACTGAAAAACTATCTAGCACCTTATTGCCCTTCTTAGTATTTAGGGTTTAGGTTTGGGGTGCATGCTGCGTGAGTGGGTTCTGGAGGGCCCTGACCCATGCTGGATAGACGGGGGGGAGGTTGGTTCCATCTTTCTTTCCACAGAGCAGCAAGAGGCGCTTGGTATACAAGGCGGGGCCCCACACCTCAGCTACAGTGTGTATCTTGTCTGCTTCCACGCCCTTCCAGTTGAGGTCCTCACTCAACTTCAATTGGTGGTCAGTGAGTGTGGTAACTGCCGCCATGAGGGGGGGTGGGGGGGGGGGATCACCTAGTAGGGGTGCCGATAGGCCCAGGTTTGGGAGGTCCCTACAGGGTGGCCTCTGTGTGGAATGCTGCTCCTGGCTCACTGATGGCCACAGCCCCATTGAGGGTGGCTGTACGGGTGCTGATAGTAGCAGCCCTGAGGGTGGCAATGAGAGGAGCACAGATCTCTCTGAGTCCATTATGGAGTATGTGAGGGTAGAGGACGTGGAAGGCTTGCCGGGGGGCTAGTTCCTTCCCCAAAATAAAGGGGATAAACTCAAAAAGGAGGAAGAACACCTTGTGAGCCTGTACCATTTCTGTGTGGGCACCCCCTTCTGTGATGACAGGAACATACTCATGGTGTACAATCGCGGCCAATGTGGCCATGTGGTGTTCAATCAGGAGCACCCAGTTGGCTGCAGTTCTGGCCAGCATGACTGCATTGACTTGGACTAACTCACAGGCATCTGCTTCAATGTTGTTGATGTAGCCAAAGGCATTTCCTCTGTTGACTGATGGTTGTGCTTGGGCAAGGGTCCATGGGTACCAACGGATGCCATGGAGAATTTGGAGCCTGGTGACCCCAACAGAGTCTTCCACAAAAACCCCAGGCCTCCAATAACCTGTGCCTCAAGAAAGTCAAGCACCTGGGCAAGGAACTGATCATCATCTCCTCCTAAGAGACTGTAGATGGCTCGGTAGGCTTCCTTCCTCTCGGGTTCATTCCCAAGGAGCTGTTAATCTGAAAGTACTCCAGGTAGTTGCAAGCCATGGTGCAGAGCACGTTGTACAGGTACAATAGAGGCGGATATGGGACCAGGACAAGTGAATTCCAAACTTATTCTACTACTATCAATTTAGGAGCAAAATGAGTGAGCTGTATGATGTTTGGATTTTGCTGGAGGAATCCTTTACATGCTTAATAGTGCTAGTGGTATTTTCAGTGCTTGTTTTCTTCTGCAAATTAATACAGCAGCCAGCGATTCAGTGATACAGTGAAATCTTTTGTAGCGTATGCATGTTGAATACTCAAGGGTGTTCCCCAGTTTGTCCTTTGCACACCAATCTGTACTTAGTTCTTGTGGGGTGCCACGTGGCACTACCAGCATTCCTTTCATCTGGACTTGCTACATCAATTTATGCACTGCTGGTGCTATTCATTGTGGATAATAATTCTTACAAGCATGCATCTTCTAATACTTTGTATATATTTTATGTATTCAACAGCTTCAGAGTTTGGAAAGCTCGTGCAGTTGACCCAAATTCAGTGTCTGTACAGAATATCTCATTCTGCTCCAAAATTTTCAGCACTAGTTGAAACCATGGTGGTACTCCTGTTGCTGGCGGTACTGTGTACATGGGATGGACAGGTACTAGTAGTAGTACTAGTACTAGGGGGTATCATGTGCATAAATGTGCTGGCCAACAATTCTTCATCCTACTAGTAGTAGTACTAGAGCAGTTGCATGTGAAAAAAAACTATCAACACTCTATCCATGAGTTGTCCAGCCATAATGAAGAGAACTCTTGTTCTGTTTACTCAAAGGAAGAAGATGATCTACTAGGACAGAAGCTAGGGAGTCTGGTATCATGATCAATTGTGCTGAACAAGGTTCCTTCACCAATGGGAAAGCACTGCTGGTGTGTTATGAAAAAAAAAACAAGCAAAACCTTGAATTGAGCTGCAGTGTACGCAGCCATGTCCTCTTGCTGGAATATTATTGCTGGTGACAGGTGCTGGTGGTGGCAATAGGTGATTTTGCTCCCTTGCGCACTTGCTGCTGTGATCAGGAAGAATTTAGAACAGGAATGATGATAATGACTGTTTGCACCATGACAACAAGAAAGAACAACAAGAACAAAATAAATGAGAGTGGGCGGGGTTGCTGCTGTTTTGGTTCTTATTGTTGATGCTTTAATGAAGAATACTATTTCAGGGTTCGTGAACGTTGTTCTTTGGTTGGATTCCCTGAATCTGTGATCCTTTTTCTTCGAGTGAATTTATCAATTGGCATCATTCTTCTACTAGTACTTGTTCTTACCGCCTCACGACTTTCTGCCTTTCTCGTCGTTGCGGCAACATTACTTTGTCGTTCGTCTTGCTTGGCCACTCCTTGATAATCACTCCTCCTCACTGTTCATGTGCGACAGGACGATGCCATCACGTTGGATTGCATCCCAAAAACCAGGATCCATGCGAGATCGTTGTGTTTCGCCCACACGACCGTCACACATTGAAAGGGCCCTCCCCCCTGCTGCCTGTTGATGGATTCATTTTTATTTATTTTTGTTCACGTGATGTCACTACTATTATTTAAGCAAGATTTACTGAACGAACTCCATTTTTTGAAACATGTTCATGAATCATTCATGTGCCACTTGTCCCGTAAATCACCGCTTTATTAGAGGAGACCTATCAGAGGTTGCATGGAGACTAGCCCGCAACGTCTGAACTAATAGGCCTTTCGGACAAAATATTGTATATAGTTATATTTACTCGGGCTATTATGAAACGCTTGGCCAATACCACTCGAAAGCCATCGACACGATCACTAAATTTTCACTGGTACGAGTATTCATCGACCTCCTTTGGAAATAGCCAAATGGATATTACAAAAAATAATAGATAATATTATTATCAGTGGTGATACCAAACGAAACGTGATCTTTGCCAACTGCCATTTGCATGTGATTTCTCTCGAATCTCAAAATCGCAATGCACAAGACCTTACTTGACATAAATATTTTTTTAGTGGCTAGATTCACTAAAAAAGTAGAAGTAATTCGATTGGCACACTGGGTGGTACCGAAATCATCCTACCATCAACACAATCGAACAAAATCAAACAAAATATTTTTCAAAGAAGCACAATCGAACGAAATATCATCGTCGCTGGCTTAGCTGCAATCCAATCAAGGCGACACTTGTAACCTCCCCAACCAAATCCGTCCATTGCTGCTGGCCCCTGATTCCTTTCCGACCGGTTTCTACCGTACCGTACTCGTACGGCAATCGAACCGAACAATTCAAGAACGGAAGAAAACGAATGTTAGAAAGAAGAATATTAACGCCGAATGGACAACGACTCATGTTGGTTGTCGAAAAACAACAAGCAGGAGAGCTGCCGTTGTTCCTTTGCGATGAAGTCAATAGGTCGCTGAATCAGCTGCTTGTGCGAACACCGGATGAATCTCTCGATGAACCGACCGTACCGAGTGAAGAGTATGATAGCATCATAGACAAAGACGCGTTACTGGCAGCGGCATTGGGGGACGTCTCGTCGTTGTCCAATGAACCGATGCATTATTCGGTTCTCGAAGGGCGGTGCCACGAGAAATTTCCATGGCCAATGTTTGGGGAGATCGACGATGCAACCATCAATGCGATTGCGGATTCCTTCCTCTGCAAGATGGAGAATGCCGTCCAAAAACTTCTGTGCGAGGAGTATTGCCCGGAGAGAGACGCTTGGGGTCTGTACGTAGATTGGTTTGACGAGAAAAAGATCACAACGGCGATTTTTTTGTTTCCTCGAATTCTATGGAAGAAATGGAACGGAGCATATCCCATCAATTGGCAAACCTGGAAACTACAGGATTTCTTCGATGGTACGATCTCCTTTTCCTTGAACTCCCTTTCTCTCATTCCAATGCTCGCAAAGCTAAGGATAGAGCTCGATTGTCGGTTTGAACAAGAAGAAGAGAAGACAGACAACGAAAGAGGGGGACTGTTCTCGAAAGATCTCGATGGGGTCAACGTCCTACAGAATTTGTGTATCTATCCATGGGTCCATCTTCAAGAGAAAGATCAATTATTGTGTGATCACACGATTGCAAGGATCATGGAAACACTTCGAACCGCAAATCTTTTTCAAAAAGAAGATGTTCGAGAGCACGATCTGGTCGGGAAACTATTTTGCTTGACGTCATCGGACCATGTTTTCCCGGAACAGCGCTTTCGATTCCTGTCCGACTGGGATCCGATGACGCTAGCAAGGCCGATTGGTTCGTTCCCGACGAATGGTTGCAAACTCAGCAGTAAAAGCACGCGCCTACCGATACACGGATCAATAGAATGTTCTCGCGACATTCGGGCATTTTCGATCGTCTTCGAGGCAGGCTTTCGACACTTTCCAGAAAAACTCGGGTTTGTTTTCACGAAAGATAGTTGTGGCTCTTCCAACGAGGATGATCATCACAACGGAAGAGGACAAAGATCGCTACCAGTATACGTTCCGTACGCAAGAGCTTGTGAGAAATATGGGTCGGAACGCGTCAAGTTGGAGGTGTTGAATCAAATAGCAACAAACTATTCCAAAATAGCTCCGGAAGACATTCTCCTGACGGCCTTGGCCGATGATACAATGGATTCGATGGGATTGCATATTTTAATGCAAAATTTTCCGGAGGCATTGTCTCAAATAGCGACGAATAATAGAGCGCAAGCAACATCTCCTTTGTGGTTGGGTCCAATGCAAATGGCTTGACGGTTCACTTTCAATCTACACGACATGCATGATACCTACCCGATAGTTCATCATTCGTCAAAAAATACTAGTATTTCGAAGTATGGTAAAATTTAGCCTGCCGTGACAAACGCACACGTATACGTAGTAGTCTATCTATTGCAGCAATTTCTTTCCCTACATCATACTTTAAAATTTACAGGGAAGGCATCGCAGGCTTACTAATGTGGGAGGTCTTGGTCTTCACAACTTCATCGATGATTCCGTACTCAACAGCCTCCTCGGGAGTCATAAAGAAATCTCGGTCGCAATCTTCTTCGATCTTGTCCTTGGGTTGGTCGCAGTATTCGGCAATGTAGGTGTTCAAGACTTCCCGAATGAACAAAATTTCCTTGGCCTGGATCTCAATATCGGCGGCCTGACCCTGGGCTCCTCCGAGAGGCTGGTGGATCATGATACGACTGTTTGGGAGAGCTCTTCGCTTGCCCTTGGCACCGGCTCCCAACAAGAAGGCTCCCATGGAGGCGGCCATTCCAAAGCAGACCGTGGAAACGTCGCAAGGGACATACTGCATGGTATCATAAATGGCCATACCGGCGGAAACGGAACCCCCGGGAGAGTTGATGTACAGGGTAATGTCCTTTTCGGGATCCTCGTTGGCCAGGTACAACAATTGGGCAACCAATACGTTGGCAACCTCGTCGTCGACGCCCTGTCCCAAAAGGAGAATGCGGTCCTTGAGGAGTCGGGAGAGGACGTCCATTTGGCCACTATCGGTATCAATGACGGGCATGCGGACAGGATTGGAAGGGGGTTGCTCATCGGGGTTGCGACGACGAGGGTCGACCTGTCATGATAATTCAGTTTTTTCGATGTGTTTGCATGAATCATTGATTGGATGGAACCAGAACGTTTTCGTCCAGACATGTGTCAAGAAAAATCAATCGATAGACAACCAGCGTGCCGTTTCATCAAATTTAGCATGAACGAGTTTGGGGTTGACATCATTTCGACAAGTTGTCACAAAATACCCAACATCACAACGAAAAGAAAATGGATTCGTGAGATCGCGATTGCATCGGCAAATAATCATTAAAAGCTCGTATTTTGAAAAGGAAAGGCGTGTTCACTAGAGTGTGAATGGGTAGAAGTTTCTGAGAAGTGCACCTTCCTGATGTCGTTGCCATCCTGACTTCGTCGTCGATCACTTTTCCTAGGAAACTTGTCAAAAACATGCACAGATTTAGCGCCCGTACGGACACGTGGAATGGAGGATACGAGAAAACTCACCTCGGGGGCCGGTTCGTCGGGCATCATGGTCCATGGTCCCATGGCAGGAGAATATCGGACCGCTGTGCTTTGTCGTGTGGATGATGTGATAGGAGTGAAGCCCTGGCAAAAGGCGGCGGCGGTAGCCGCAAGACAAACGGAAAGCGACAGTCTCATGGTGTATTGTTAGTGTGGAAAATACGGATTGTGCAAGTAATTGCGTAATTATTTTGATGCGAAGGAAACTTCGGACGAAGGCCAGCAAGCAATCTGTCGATGACTAACGATCCACGAAGGTTTCATTTTCTTGCCGTCGTTTCCTTTGAAGTTCCATCATGCGAATCGCGCGTTTTCCACATATATAATTAAGGTTAGAGATATTATGTGTTCTGAAATCGAAGGTTAATTTTAACGTCTATCTTTCTGATACCGGTGCGTATTTCTACGTGCGTGTACGCCATGAGCACTCGTACACTGATACGGTACGTACAGAGAAGCATAGAAGCGGGTTCGTACCGTAATCGTAAGATTATCGTTCGTGCGACATGGTGTCTGCGGCGAAAAAGGATTCTCTTCCTCTCTCATGTTATTGAGTGATTCCCACCTAAGGAAAGTGAATAGAATCGAAAGTTAATAAAAAGTATTCGGAAGTGAATAGAATGAATATTTTTTTATCACCCCCAATGGACGAATACTTTTATTAAGTGACAAATTTGGAATTTGGAATCCCTAAAGAAGAAACAGTACTAGTACCCGCCTATTTTGGCAAGCAAGGCTGGCCGGGGAGGTTAAGTAGTTTATTCAATGGGCCTTTTGTTTGATTGTGATATGAGAAATAATGAGGTCCATTCCGAACTGGCATTGCTTTTCATGATTTTTTAAGTAGTTTCCTCACAGGCAATTACATTTATTCTTTTCAATACACATAGGGTCTTTTCAGTGTTTACTTATCGATCTGTTTTTAAATGATATCTTGGTTCGTACCTTTTAACCTGTTTATTCATGGGCTAGAGTGGGACCGTTTTTGCCATTTAACAAAAAACAAAAAAAGCATGCCCGGCAAAATAGGTGCAAGAGGTGCAATGTTTGATTTTAAGATTCCGTTGAAATCTATTCAGTGTTAGTTAAGTGAATAAAAACTGTCAGTCGAGAGCCCCTCGACTGACAAATTTTATTAAGAAGTGAATACATCTATATAGAAAACACATACTTTTTATGTTTTTTTAAATTAATTATATTCGTTTTCCTTAGGTGGGAATCACTCATTTGCTGAATGCACGTACCGGTACATATTCGGTACGTACCTGTAAGATCTTACCGTACGATAAAAAAATATAATACGAAAAAACGGAGTAATCCACGAGTACGACCGATTTTCCATGTAATTTGACCAAATGGATTACTAAATAAGCTATTACACCAAAACTCGAGGAGCTCGTACTAAGAAACATTACTAGTTAATTTTTAATCAATTCATTAGCACCTCACCGGATTACACCAGCAGGCCCTAAAAAAAAGTAGTAAAATGTTGTAATCCACCGAGCTCAGTACTAAGACAGTAGAAGCGCTTCTCATCTACTTAAGAGCTCGCAAAAACAAGTAATCCAATTTTGTAATCCAGCGAGCTTGGTACTAAGACAGTAGAAATGATCGTTGAGCTTTTCTGGACAGTTTCAACGCATATTACAGATTCTTCTTTTGGTTGGAGAGACACTCACATTTCAGTTGAAAATCGAGTTTTTCTGAGAAGCAGCTATCCTCAACAACAACAAAACCTTTACTCCTTGACAGGAGATTGAATAAGTGATCGATGAATATACCTCCTACTAGTAGTACTAACTCTCAAGTAGACAGCAATCTATCATTTGCAGATTTGGCCAGGAAGTATAAATGGACTTAACGCTGCTATCCCAAAGTCGGGGGGCGCTGACCCAGGAAGCAGCTCTTGGATTACTTGATATGATCAAACCTGAGGACCAGAGAGCACAGATGACAGCCCGAATGGAGGTTGCAATGAGGAGAGTAGGTTGTGAATTAATTATGGATGGAGACAAGGAACTTCCACTTGTAATAGATGAAGCAGCGGCCGGTAACAACGAAGACGACAACGACGACAAAAACATGATAGAAGAAATAACAGAAGAAACAATGACAGAACAACCGACGACAAAACAATCGATCCACTCGATGAGCCACCAACTAGACCAGCGAGAGTATCCATCGAGCCATCTAGATTGATACTTCGAAACCCATATAGAAGAAGAGGAAGAAAAGAAGCACAAACAACAACAACAACAACAACAACAACGACAGAACAACCAACAGCAACAGCAACAGCAACAGCAACAACCAACAACTTTGACATGACCACTAGTACTAGTGCCCAAGAGTATACAGAGAAGATCTACAACAATGCAAATCACTTCAACACCTTTGGGAAGAAGGGAGAAGAGTACGCAATGGCTGAAATGATCACCAGAAAGTATTCAAAAATGAAGACCAGCACACACAATCGATTCCATAATATTGTTTGAGAAGCAACAGATCCTACAACAAATAACCCAGGAGATGCAGTACTACATGAGATGTTCACTAAAGAAGTGAGGATGAAGAACCATCTAGAGGTGGATTATCTCTTTTACTACAACATAAGCGGTCCACCAAACATGCACAAGAGGGCTATCCTAGATCAAGCATTGAAAATCTAGACAACAAGAATTGCCAACGCCAAGGATGGTAAGCCATTGAATACTACTACTCATGGAGTGTATGTTCGACAACTCTTCTCGGCCTTTCATGCTAGGGATGTTCAGTTTGCTGCGACTGATTTCAATTTTCAAGGGGGATTCAAAGGAGTATTGCAGAAAGATTGGAATAACAAAAGGGAAGCAGATCCAACGATTGGAACTAAGAGAACCAAGGCCAAGTTCGATGAGTTTGTTGATGAGAAGTTTGCCAAGGTTGTAACTGATGGTATCTACAAGCCATTCGATGACATGCATGATCTGCTCAAGCTACTAACTATGGAACTTGGTCGGCAATTAGGAATAAGGGGAGGAACCGAGCTAATCTCTCTCTTGTGGGCATGGATTAGGTTGGGTTCTTTTGGATGGGGACACATGAAAGGTCTCAAGTATGCTATTGTTGCACCGGGAGGTGGATTCGACAAAGCACACAAACTATCACTCAACAATCTGCTAGTGACTAAGCAATTCCCGATGGTTGTCGAGGATACAAGCAACACATTTTGTGTAATCAAGTTGATCTCCTTCTACAGAGAAAGATGTAAACCGGATCAATCAAGATTCTTTTGTCATGTCAACAATGGTCGTAAGAAGGGATCTGTGTATTACTTCAAGCCAAGTAGTCCAGTGGGACAAGACAGTCTTAGAAAATGGGTGAAAGAGTTTGCAGAAGTAGCTGACTTCAAGGATTGGGAGAAGTACACACCACACGCCAATCGGCATCGATGCTGTACTATCCTAGCTTCCGACTTGGCTGTTCCAGAGAAGGTCCGAATGAATCATCTAAGACATAAGAGCGCCAAGTCGTCTCACCCATACATTCACCAGAACTCTAAGTCACAGGCTACCGTCCAGGGCGTCCTGAGTGCTAGTCTCCATGAACCAAAGAAAGAGGTGATTGTGTTAGACAAAAAAATCTTCCAACACCGGTTTGCAACAACAAAAACCCAACACCTGCTCCTAGCAAAGTGACTGTCCGCGTTGATAAAATTGCAGAAGACAAAGAGAACACCCCAAACCCCCCGGCACCTTGACCGCGAGTCAGCCTGGGCCTAGAAAAATGTTTCTCCCTCTAAAGAGTCCCTAAAACAGCAAGTTGAAAAACGCAAAAAAGACACCAAGGATCTCCGGAAAACAAACAAGAAACAAAGGACCAAGAACGAAGACTACGAATACAGAAACAAACAGTTCACCAATGATGTGGAGAACTTGTTGAAACAAGTCCTGGAACTAAATGAGGAGAGGGATACAATTGTAAAAAAATTCTGGCATCAACAGCAGCAGCAACAACAACAACAACAACAACGACATCTGAAAGAAGCCGAGGCCGAACACCGAGCATCGAAGGAAGCTGCAATTGCGATAGCAAAGAGGGAAGTCGAAGATAGCTACAAGCTCACTCAGCTTGAGTGGAGGAATGAAAAGGCCCGGATGGAAGCAAATAACAACAACAAAATTTCTCTCCTTCACACCAAGCTAGAAAATGAAAAAACGATTGAAACAGATTGAGCTGAACGCAAAGCAGAATGAGTTGGACCAGGTTCACCGACAGATGGAACGTGATAGATGCTCCATCATGTAGTAGTACTAGACCAGCAGAGCAATGTAAGCATGATCATCATCCCCATCATTGTTGTTGTTGTTGTTGTTGTTGCTGTTGTATGGATTATGTGTTGTTTCAGCAGAGTGATTTCAGTTGTTTTTTTTGGAGAGTTTTTTCGATGCGTTGACTGCTTCTTTGTCTTCAAAATAGAAAATAAATGGGAACCATAAATGTAAAAATAAATGACATAGAAAAGACATAATAAAAAACAATATTTACTAAGTATTTTCCAAGTAAGTCGTCATTAAAAACAGAAATTTACATAGGCGGCCAAAAATTTGAACTTTATCTTGATCCCACTGGAATATTGATAAAAGAAGCAGCAGCCTCAACAAGAAGCAACACTTCCAAGCTTATTAGAAAATCTTCCAAGCCCCGATACACCATTCCCTAGATCGTAGCAGGCAGTGCTTGTAGTAGTTCCGACGCCGGAGCGAGAACACACCATTCCCTAGATCGTAGCTGGCAGTGCTTGTAGTTCGGTTGCTGTGAGTGAGCTCCTCCCGTTTTGGTGTAATAATTCAGCAATCCATTTGGTCAAATTACATGGAAAATCGGTCAAACTCGTGGATTACGTAAATAATCTACGAGTGTGCTCTTGCCGCCGGCTGAATTAGTAACACTCCTTCGGTCTCCACTTTGAGCAAGCTCTCAGTGTTGGCCTCAGGAGTGTTACTAACTGTGTTCCACCTCGGTCTCGGTCTCGGTCTCAGTGTCGTTTCACTCCACTTCGGCCTCATCCTCGGTGGAACACAGGTGTAATAAACTAGTAATCCAAAATTGGATTACAACAGTAATCATGTAATCCATTTTATTCTAGTAGAACTCAGTACTAGAAAAAAATTATGGGCACTCACTTGCTCTTGTGCCCATAATTGTTTTCCAATACTGAGTTCTACTGGAATAAAATGGATTACATGTGTGATTACTGTTGTAATCCAATTTTGGATTACTAGTTTATTACACTGCGCTGCCGAGCAACTCGTAGATTATATTACATAATATTACTCGTAATCTTACCTACTCGTAGTCGTAAGGTACGTACAAAGTACTAAAAGATGATGATAATCATACGGAGTTCGTACCGTACTTCGTAATGGGTGATTCCCAAAATAGTCTGGGTAGGGGCCCAGATTCGATCTGGGCCCGGGCCCAGATTTAATTCTGTACCATTTTGACCCAGATACCGGTCGACGTGAGCTCACGTCGACCGGTATCTGGGTCCCTACCCAGATTTGCTTGAAAACCGGCATGGAATTCTGTTAATTTCCTTTTGAAACTGGCTGTTGAGCTGATTCAATCCAAAGGCAAAGAAGAGCAACTCCCCATAGTTGTCAGGGATTGGAGAAGGTACATAGCTTCTTGTATGAGGAACCTTGGAATAAAGAAATGTAGGCAAGGATGGCTGGGGAATGCGCAGAGAAGGTGATGAAGGTACGGAGCTGGGTTGTGGAGGAGGGCAAAAGGAGGGACTATCACCAGAAGACTTAGGAGTGGTAGAAGCATCTTTGGCTCTGCGCCATGCAAGAAAGCCATCATCAGTGAACAGGCCAGCGCGCTTGTTCCGATGCTCAGGAGTCAAGGCAGTGCGAACACCAGAGCGATCAAGTAATTTATTGGTGATGGGATCCCAGATGGTGAAACATAACCCATTGCCAACATGATCGGCAATACCAACAAAATGTCCAAGGCATTCAGTGGTCTGAGAACCAAACTGTGTGTCAGGAGTCTTGTAATAGACAGGTTCAAACCAGAAGAAACTGAGGTATGGGCTGATGTCGCCAATAATACCAGTAGCAACATAGAAGGGTTGTTTGTCTAAAAGAGTAGGATCAGACAAATGGTTCATGAGACGGCCAATGTAGGTCATACACAAGAGCCAGAGATGAGGTGGGGTTCCGGTGCGATCCATCGTCCTGTTGACAATGTGTTTAAAGGTCTGGTAGCGCCGTTCAAAAAGGTTTTGGTGCTGATGATATGGTTCACTTTGCCATAAGCCAATCCACATCATCTTGAGATAATCGAGAACAGACTTGCTGGACTGGTATGATCCATGGTCACAAAGCAGTCTGAGTGGCCTTCCCCATTGTCGAACAAAATTTTGGAGACAAGGAAGAAAATCAGCAGTAGTCCTCATTTCTTCGACATGAATGATATGGGATTTCCGTCCAAAGAAAACTTGTGCAATTTTGGAGCCACCATTGATGGCAGGGGTATCTGAATATACGACATCAGAGAGGACATCATCATTGAAAGGTCGGACATTCATGGCTGGCTGTGGTGATTGGAACCTTTTGAAAATATTGCCATCTGGACTGATGGACATTGAACCATACTGTGTGGAATTGGCGAAGGTAGCTTTAATACGATCAAGGGAGATCCAACCGAGGAATGGCTTCAGTGACAAGTAGTCTGTATCAGTGGGTGAGCGAACATGGGCTGCAGCAGTGATGGAGGTGGAAGGAGACTGATGAGAGCACCTACTGAGGATTTCTTGGTGGATGTAATCCATGGGGCTGAGCCAAAACGAGGTATCAGAAGCATCCAATGCTTGTAGGTCGGAAGTGGAGCTGTTAGATATGAACGATGTGATCTCAGAAGACGAGCCAATGTTGATATCCCTGAGGGAGCCAAATTCATCATAATCTTGATATGGTAGTGATGTAGCAAGAGGCGGGTATTTCTGAATGAAGGTATCATCGTGGGGGGTATATGCACTATCTAGTACAGATGGGTCCCAGTGCTGATCACTGGTCATGACAACATGCGGAAGATGAGCAAATTCTTCACTGGTATACTTGCGCATGGCAAGATAAGGCAATCCATGGCATATACTGAGTGGAAATACATGACCATCGGTTGTGGTGATGACTTGAGTGCCACCTGTCTTGATAGAGGTGTCATCTACGATTGAGAAATATGCTTCCATCTGAGGAGAAGACAGGATGGATGGGTGTTGTCCAGTGTAGGCACACTCATGAAAGATGATGATGACAGGACCCCTGTTGGAAACAGAGTACGCGCCACATGTGGCAATAGGAATGTTCTGGATTTGATGATTGTTGATACCAGTGACATTGACATATCTTGGTGGAATATCTTTGGAGATGAGACATGCATCATGCCCTATGATACACCCATTTGCGCCTCTGTCAACCATAGCATAACCGGGTGTGGAGACGTTGGTTTTGCTAGAGTGATATGTGGCAATGGGGTGTGACGGTGAAACATGAGATTCACAATCAGGTGATGCCCAATGGTGGAATTTCACAGACATTGAAGACTGACCGACAGGGACATAAACATTGCCTTGTTTCTTGTAAAGGATGTCAGGATTATCTGCAAGGAAGCGAGCTGGATGTGCAGGAGAAACAGAAGACTTGAGGGGCCTGATATCCTCGTGAGAAGATGTCTTATATACACCTAGGGATGCATGGAACGCAGATCTGGCCGAGCTTTCCTCATCAGGTGAGAGGGCTTGCTCGTCGTCATGTGATGAGGGGACCTGCTCATCAGTAAGGTGTTCATAAGCTCGGCGTGTGATTGGCTTGCTGGAATTGGGGTCCGGTGGCAGTGCTGCATCAAGGAGCTCAGATCGAAGGCAGGCAACTAGGCGCTTCTTGTCATCGGCTGTGAAGCCAAGCCAATGTTTCATACCTTGCTTGGATAGAGTTTTCCAGATGGCAGAAGGTAGCCTTGTGGTTGGGTCTGGGGTTCTTCCAGCCTTGTAAACAGCGTAGTCCTGATAGTCACCATCAAAATCAATAGGAGGTAAATATGATGCCGAGTCATCAGTTATGCCAGAATATGTGGACTGTGTCACAGAAGAGAAATCATGGGTGTTGGCCTTAACAGATGCCCGACTGCGAGGCTGGGACAGTGAGGCTTGGGAATCCAGCCTGGTTGCTTCAAGGAGGAGAATATTTTTCAATTCACTGATAGCGACAGCTTCATGCTGTCTGAACTTAACCATATCCTGTGCTGCAGGGGGATCATCAACTTTGCAGAATTGTTCGCTGAGCTGGAAGCTGCTACTACAGGCCTTGCAGAGGTGTGTCTTGACAGTGTCAAAATCAAGTGGCCTTTGTGGATCTCGTAGCGTGTTGAGGTGTTCTAGCTGGGCGAACCACTGGGTGATGAACTTGACTTTGGTGTCCTTCCATGTCCTCAAGTCAATGTCCAATAGATGCTGCATCACAATGGAGGTATCATATACTTTGGATTTGGACCTGTCATGTAGTGCAACAAAGTCAAAGAAAGCCTGTCTGCCGTCTCTCGAGGTGGTATGGCTGAGCACACAGGAGTAGGAGAGGTCACTCTGGAGGGCATGTAGAACAAGAGTCCAGAAGAATGCACACTGTTTGTCATGAAGGGCCTTCTCATACCCGATGAGTGGTACATCAGGCCAACTTGGATCAAGGAAGGTACGAGTATCTATGTCAGATGTTTCCAACTTCGCTTTGAATTTTACAAGCCACCTCTCAAACGTTGCATCATTTTGTAGGGTTGGAAATGTGGTTTCATCCCTTGATTTCTTGGTCCATGATTTGTATCTCAGCTGTTCGATGGGTTTGGAGGATCTATCCTGTTGTCGGTAAGATGTGCCGGTGCTGTTGCGCGTGGTGGTTTCATTATCCGTTCCAGATCTTCTGGCTCTGACAGCCCCACGACAGTAGCTCTTAAAGGCGTCCTTGGTATAATGGGTTCTATCCTCCCAGTCTAGTCCTTGCGCTGCTAGGTGTTGCCCGAAGTCGATGACTTGCTGTATGGACATCTGCACATGTCGGTAAATTGGTGTTCTTACTCCCCTTTCAAGAAAAGCTAGATCACCAATGTTCTCGATGTACAAGAAGTCTAACCATGTCTTGAGCCGTCCGGCAATGAGCGCCTCGCACAGGGTGTCGTTTTGTTCCTTTGGTACATCAAAGGATTCATGCAAGAAGGTAGCTAGTGGTCGGTCGAACGATGGGAAGAGTTCTTTGATAGGTGCGTCCTCTTCATCTTGATCTGGACTGGTTTGGTCAGGTGTTACCGTGTCAGCTGTGGGAAGCCGGGGTGTGGTTGCCGCGCTTCCAGGTTGGAGTGTTTGGAATCGCCCTGTCGATCTGCTTCGGCCTGTCGACCTGCTCCTTGTTCTCCCGGCGACCGGGACGGTGGGCATTGTTGTTTTGTGTAAACGAGAAATATATGTAATCCAGGGAACTTGGATGGCGGTAGATTGCTATTGGCGTGTCCAATGCAATAAGCTTCTGTCAAAGGCTTTGTCGTGTTCGATGTCTTTATGTGATCGGATCAGAGAACTATCAATCGTCGTCCGTAGTCGAGTCGATCGGTGATCTGCTGTCGGATTGTTGTTTTTTTTTTCGTCGACGTCTTCTTCTTTTGCAAGCTTCAACAAGCTTGCGACTGTTAATCTGTTAATTTCCTTTTGAAACTGGCTGTTGAGCTGATTCAATCCAAAGGCAAAGAAGAGCAACAGGAGCTTTAGCTGCAGGCCGGTTGAGGTGCCGATCTGTTCTGTTCTAATATTTCTCTGATATCCACTACGATTGGATGTTAATCCAACCAGATCTATTCTGACTATCGGTATCCGACGCAATCAGTTAGATCTTAGGCTTGTAGTTCTACAATGGGACGCAAGGAGGCGTCCGGTGCAAGGTTTAAGGTTGAATAATCAAATAATCTAAAAGAATAAGCGCATCTGCTTGCTAGAGAGCAAGCGACCACTTTAAAGATCACGCTGCCGCTAATACAGCATGATATCATTACGAATATACGGCAAAATACCGTGTTACGAGAAAATATCGTGTTGCCGCTAATACAACACGTATTTTTATGCAGCAGACAAGCAAGTTCGTGAGCACAAAGATCGAACCTCTGCTGTCTTTTCTTGAAAACAAAAACACTTAACGCGATGGCTAGCATATGCTAGTTTCTGCCGTGTGTTCTTTCTTTGATCTCTAAGTATCGACAATTCGATCGTACGAGTGACAATCATTTGGCTCGCAAGACTGAGCCATTTGGTCAATAATGAGATACTTGGCTCGCA
Source organism: Pseudo-nitzschia multiseries (assembly GCA_037355745.1). Taxonomy (NCBI): domain Eukaryota; phylum Bacillariophyta; class Bacillariophyceae; order Bacillariales; family Bacillariaceae; genus Pseudo-nitzschia; species Pseudo-nitzschia multiseries. The sequence goes on along the minus strand of CM074786.1, from coordinate 7,419,186 downwards.
AGGCCGAGCCATATGGTAAATAATGAGATACCCGGCTCACAAGATTGAGCCATTTGGTCACCAAAATGAGATGCTTTGGCCCACAGATTGAGCCATTTGGACCATACGGTGAAACATTATGATCCACGTACAACCAAGCTGTACGCGTGTGGGTAAAGAATGAGATGCCACTGTACCATCGTTACATACGCTTATGTTGGACATGAAAGGAATTTAATAAATTCCGGACTGAAGAAAATTTCATTCCCTTATACTCACCCAACAGACAAGTCACACATCCAACGGATTCAATGGATTGCCAATTTTGGCTGCTGCTGCTGATACACGACAAAATTTTTCCATCAAATCATATATTTAATATTGCTCTTCTTTTTATCTGCTGGTGTTCTTGCTATGTGATAACGATGATGGAGGAGACACATATTCAACTCCGTACATAATTTTTATATCGTATCATCATCAGCAGCGATGGCACCCAACGCCAATACTAGAGCACGGGCTGGACGCAGGTCGGGTGTGACCAACTACAGCAAAACTGAACTCATCGAATTGCTACACACCATTAGATCCATCCTTCCCATTGGTCCCGAGGAATGGGATCAAGTTGCCCAAATCCATAAAGACAACTTCCCTGAAACTGACAGAACTGTTCCCAACCTCCGTAGGAAATACACGAACCTTTACCGGAAACAAAGGCCAACCGGCAATCCAAATTGCCCCGAGGAGGTGAAGTTGGCAAAGAAGATCAGGCAGTTGATTCATGATAAGGCAGATATTGGTGATGGAGAAGAGGCGTTTGATATTCAAGAAGGATACATCAATAACAACAACAACATGAGTACTAGTGGTAGTGAGGATGAGGACTCTGACGATGACATTCTTCTTCCTCCAATCCCACTCTGTCAACCTTCGCAAGTAACGGAATCAACCCAGCCAACCCAGCCAACTCAACCGACCCAGCCAACCCAACCGACCCAGCCAACCCATCCAACCCAACCGACCCAGCCAACTCAGCCAACCCAACCGACCCAGCCAACTCAGCCAGATCAGCCAACCCAACCGGCCCAGCCAACTCAGCCAACCCAACCGGCCCAGCCAACTCAGCCAACCCAACCAATCCAACCACCACCACTACGTCAGCCTTCCGAACAAGAAGCAACTGCAAACGAAAACGAGGTCCCAGGGATTGCATTCGTGCACGTACCACCTTCCCCAGCAGTACCCCACCAGCTTACACGCTCGCGCTCGCGCTCCTCTTCTTCCTCCACCGCAGGAGCCACGAAGAGACAGTACAAAAGCTCCAAAGTCAACGGCCAAGAGATCCTTGCTTTCTTGAGAGAGAACTCCGAGCTTGAGAGGGAACAAAGGAGAGAGCAATCCCGGCTTGATAGGGAAGAACGGCAGGTCATGATGGAATCGTTCAAGTCTGTCATTGTTGACGTTGCCTCCTTATTCGTACGACAACTTTCCAATTCCAATTCTGAAGATGAAGCTGAAGATTCCCCCCAAGCCGGCAATTCCACTTAAGGATTTGCTTCTTGTTTAATGGCAATGTTGGAGTCGGAATCAGAATCAAATAAATCCGAATCGGAATCCGACATATGAAAGACTGATTGATTGGTTCGGGCTTTGAGAGTCCGGCGAAAAAGATCCTGTCAAATCTGTTGCCGGGTTTTATCAATCTGTAGCTGGTGTTTAACAATCTGTTGTTTGTATGTAGCAATCTGTTGTTTGTGTTGAACAATCTGTTGTGTGAGTCGTTGTTCGTGTTGTCGTTCAACTTTGGCTTTAAGAGCCTTAAGAATTCTTTGTTGTTGTTCTTGTTTGGAAGCTACCACCATGATGTTGCTTTTGGCTTTGGAAGTTGCTTTTGGCTTTGGAAGAAATCAAATTATGAGCTTTGCAACTTGCCAAGAAAATGAAATAATGAATTACTAGTAAAAATAATGAATTACTAGCAACTACTAGTAGCAACTACTACTAGTTATATCTCATGCAATCGTAAAGTTGGTGGGAGTACATGAAAGTCTCAAATCAGTCGGAATCAAATCGATAGGAGTCAACGATTCCCATGTCGATTCCCATTTCGATTCCCATTTCCATGTATGGAAGAACTGATGGGATTAACCCGTCCGGCGCTGTGTTGAACCCCTCTTAAGGAGTTGAACCCATCTTAAGGAGTCGTGCGGTTTTTACGAACCCGAACCCGAACACCAAAAGCAAAACTACTCCATCCAGATCGAAACTACTACACGTAATCTACTCGTGTCTACTCATATTCTTGCAGCTATCCTTCCAGCTACTAGTACTAGATGTAGGCTATCCTTGAAGCTATCCTTCCAGCAAGAAGAAGCTCTAAGCTTAAGCTCATAATTCACGAACTTTGCAACAGCGAAAGCTATGTCCAAATATAAGCTACTAATCTTTATCTACTACTACCGACAAAATCGACCATGGTACCACTCAACAAGAACAACAATCTACTACCGACAAGAACAATCTACTACAGACGGAATCGACCATGGTCTAACTCAACAAGAACAACAATCTACTCGACCACTCAAAGCGAAATGCGAACATCAAACCACAACGAAGAACCCAACGGCTACCGAGCACCGGCTCAACGGCTCAACGCCTCACTAGTATTTGAAGATGCCGGTGGCATCTTCCGGTAGATTGTCAGCATAAGAGAAGTATCCATCCTTCTTGTGCATGAAAACATTTAGGATCTGGTTGTGACCAATGGTACTTGTTTGGTAATTGTACAGAAGAATCACCAGGTTCATTGTGACCTTCCGATCTCCAAATTCCTCCAATAGGAGCTTGTCTTTCAATCGTGGAAACTGTCCCTGGATCATACGCATTCCCCATTCTGCCAACTGGCAAAGGGATGTTGCTTCTCTGTTCAATAGAATAGCCTCTGCGGTATCCGGATCATTCTGAGAACTTTGCACAAGGCAGTGAAGTCTCCCGGTGGCAACCCTAAATGCAGAGTCGACGCAAACCATTGCGAGGAACTTAACGAACAGTTCTTCTATTTTATCATAAACACCATGATCGGCGATTGTGCTGTCATGCCAGCAACCAGGGCAGTTGAAGTTGCAAATGCGGATTCTACCATCCGGCGCAAAGACAAAGACACTGTTGACATAAGTGTCGCTGACTCAACTGTTGTAAAAGTAACTCTGAACCATCCAATCCGTCGAATGCTGAATTTTGACTTTGAGTCCATCTGCAGCGGCCCAGACTCGTCGTTGTTGAAGTCTTGGGTATTTGGCGCCAATGGCAGCAATGTATTCCTCGACTTCTTCTTCTGTTGGGGCTTTAACCATTGCCTTTGGATGCTTCTGCAATACAAACAAGAGAACCTTTCTGGAGAACTTCAACCATTTGTACATAACAGTAGAGGTGAGTCCAAATGCCATAGACACAGATCTTGCGACCGATCCTCGTGTTCTAAACCAATGAAGTACTAGACCAAGACAGCAAGTTGCGTTTGCCTCACGCTTTCTTCCACTCCATACTCCATTCACATTGACCTTCTGCTTTCGAACGTATCCCGTGTTTTTGTCGATGGTGTATGCATCAAATACTGGTTGAAACATGCGTAGGAGATCGTGAAAGACCTTGTGGTCGACACCACAGCAGTTCAGAAGAGCCTGGTTGGTACCTGACTGGAATAGATAAAGAAAGGGGGACTCAGAATGGCACCGAAGGGCTATCCTTGGTGTTCTCCTATCTCTTCGACGCCTTTCTTCCAACGCATCATCATCATCATCGACATCATCTTCCAAAAGATACAAACAAACAAACAACTCAAGAGACATGGTCAACCGATCGACAAATATTGTGTATCGGTGCATCGGTTGAGTCGCCGAAAGAAGCTGAACCCACTGAAAGAAGTCGCTAAAAATTTCAAGAACATTTAAAGAACAACCCAGATTTTTAATCGTATCAAGACAACAATTTGCAATTTCTAATCGTATGAAGTGGACAAATTTGGCCATTACGATAGTCCGAGTGAAGGATTCCTTATTCCAAAAAAGAGACTTTGCACACTGGCCCGCCAAAATCTGGGTATGGTCATTTTCATTCCCGAAATACAAAAATCTGGGCCCCTACCCAGACTATTTCGGGAATCACCCAATACCGACATAAGATTACTCGGGTATTCTTATTATCGTTCTCTGTGATCATGTACCGTACCGTAGAACGTAACCCACGAAACAGGGAAAAAGCTCTCCTTGAATTGGATGATACATGATAATTGTACCGTAGTACCGGAACCGATAGTTAAGATGGAAATTTAACAATGAAGTTAAGAGGTCCGGATAACCTTCAAATTTCGTTTTACAGTACAGATCAACAGAGGAAGATAGAAATAAACAATTGAAAGTCTTTTTTGTCAACATCTCTTAGTTCCCTACTATTTTCCTGCTGTAGACCTACTTTCCACCATTTTCAGGTCTTCCACAGGTTTTGGCAAGAACAAAGTGTGAGCGGAGGACTGAAATGTGTGTCTACCACGCCTTGAAGGGTTCGCGGTCGAAGGACCATACGAAAATAATTATGCACACCGCCATAACTTAGTTCGATGAAGTATTTGTACCGAAAGGTTACTAAGTCAAGCGACTGAAGGGAATCGTCACTTCAAAGATCACAAAAACCCGTTCGAAACAGATTCTCGTATGCTTTGACCGCGAACACAGTAACTTAGTAGTCAGAATGAAGAATACAACGTATAAAAGAAATAAATAGCGCTACTAAGAACTTGGAATTATATTCTACAACCCAACGACTAGTTCAAACATTCGAGTTTGAAACAAGCTTAGTAGACTTCGACGTGCCATTGCTTGGCCTTCTTCAACTTCTTGAGCCACTCATCGTAGTCAATATCCTTACTCTCCGCAACTCCCTTAAGCATATCTTGGATTCCAGGCATCATTCCCTTAAGACCGCAGAAATAGATGTGGGCACCGTTCTCGAGCTTGGTGAAGACCTCATCGGCGTATTCCTCGACCTTGTCTTGGATGTACATCTTTCCTCCCTTGACGTTGGTTTGTTCACGGGAAAGAGCGTAGTCAAGACGGAAGTTGTCAGGGAAGGCCTTCTTGGCGGCTTGGAATTCGTCGTCGTAAAGGAGGGCGTCAGAGTTGGCAACTCCAAGGAACAACCAGGCTTCTCCCTTGTAGGCACGAGCGGCAGGGGTGTCCTCGGCGAAGAGACGACGGATGAATCCACGGTAAGGGGCAATTCCAGTTCCGGTGGCAACCATGATCAAGTCGGTCTTGGGATCTTCTTCGGGCATGAGCATAACCTTTCCGGCAGGTCCAGTCATGGTAACTTCGTCACCGGCGCTGGTGTCGCACAAGAAGTTGGAGCAGATACCCTTCTTCGCGGGATCGTCAGCCTTGAGCTCAGGGCACCAGTAAGTGGCACGACGAACACAGAGAGATCCGGTCTTTCCGGTCATATCGTCTCCGTAACGAGAGGAGGCGATGGAGTAGAGACGAACGGAGTGGGGCTTTCCGTCCTTCTCTCGGGTACCAGGGGGGATGACACCCCAGGATTGTCCCTCCCAGTACGGGAAGTCACCATCGTGATCGATGATGATGTGGCAAGTCTCTCCAGTGGCCTGGGGTCCGACAATGCGCTTGGTTGAGACAACCTTTCCAGTGAAGGGAGCCTTGTTCTTCCAGACGTTCACAGGAACGGTGGATTGATCATAGTAAGGCTCGGCCTCGAGGAAATCTTCGGCGGCAAGTTGGGTGCTATAATAAGAGAAAGAGAAAATATGATCCAAGGAAAAATTTATCGTGTGAGGTTGCTGTGATTTGCGATTCGTATCCTTCGGTATTTTGGACCTGTGTAGTTTGTTTCAGATCCATTTATTTTGGTCAGAATCGATCGGCCGTGGGTACTAAGGTCTTATTGAAGCTACTCTCATCGCACACAACCCAATTGTTCGTCGTCTCCACTCTACGGATAATGTCGTCTGAAGGACCTTCGGATGAGGAAGGACACAAATTGTCATGCATACCTGAAGGCAGACTTCGAAGCAGGGGCAAAGGCGGAGGCCGAGGCCAAGATAGTTGCGAGGCAGAAAGCGGTCTTCATTTTTCAATTGCTATCCGGAAGATTTGTGATCACGTTTGTTGTCAAAGGTCCAGATGGTGAGTGTCTGAATAGATGCCGTATTGTCGTTGCAGAAATTCAAACGTCTTGGATACCTACATTCAGCCGTACGTACACCCATTCGCTTCGTAGTTCGATGAGAACACCACACACACAAGATGGTCGTGATGCGTGTGGACGCTGAATCAGTTGTCGTCACTAAAATACAACACGTTAACCTGCGTGCAACAACACGTTGATGGAAGACGATTGTTCGCACTGCGCGATCTTTCTCTCGCGTTTTCTGATGATCGCTGACGTACGTTTTAAATCTTGTCCAATGATGTCAACCCAGTCACCTAAATAAAGAGTACTTTCGGCTAATTTAGTGTTTTTTTCAGTGCTCCGTAATTTCACAAAAGTTTCATACTGTACCGTAGTCTACGGTACGTACCGGGTAGTGTGTTAGTTTCATACCGTACGTACTGTACCGGTACGGTGATAGTCAGTCAAAAAACAAAAGAGAAGGCAGTAAGAGATGAAAGAGAACGGCGAATTTTTGCGCGTACTCGTACCGGTACGACTAGGGTCACGGTCCGTGCGTAAAAAGAATTCTACGGTAGTTCGCTTTTTCCAATGGGAAAGCATTTTTCATACCGGTATGTTTTGTTTACCGTTTTTTTAATCCATTCCCACACGAAAATTTTTGAAGTAGTATGGTGTATCACACGGTGCCAAACCCACATTGATAACCAATCTTTTAAACGTATGATACAAGCTACGATTCATAGTACCGGTAGCAATTGAAATGTTCCACGAATAGGAATATGGCCAACCAATTGCCCAGTAATGTAAGATTATGCAGTGAACCGCTAGGTTCGAATATCTCTGAGTAATTACGATGACCTATCGATAGTGAAGCATATTGGGTTCAATATCCATATCTTGTACTTCGGATCACTTAGTGGATTGACATCCAATCCTTCAAAGAAACGCTTGAATCTACAATCGGAAGACAATAATGTTCACTGAGTTCTACTAGGCTTGTACGATATACCAGAATGGTACCATCAAAAGCCTATTGGACAATTCAAGAAGCAAACATACTAATGTTAAAAGTTTCAATTTTCAAGTCATGATTTACTATTATCATCCAATCTAGCTAACGGTTCCGTCTGGAATGGGACTCGTGCAAACTCCCGAACTGGTCATCAACGGTCGACCCAAGAATTCGGCAACACCATACTTTGAGGTTACCAAGTATGGAGCAATCTTTTCAAAAACCTTTTTCTTCCCGATCTTGTTTTCGGCAAAAGGTTCTGCATCCTCACCCTCGAAATCAAAATCGGGCACGGTGATGCGTTCTCCGATCTTGGCGTCAACGGGTGGGCTTACCAACTTGACAACGGTATGATCAGCATTGGATGCACACAACACCATTCCGTGACTGGGGATTCCGACCATCTTTCGTGCCTTTAAGTTGCACAAAACCAAGACCATGCGGTCTTGCAAATCTTCTTCCTTGAGGTAGGGTTGGAGACCGGAAAGAATGGTTCGAGGTTCGTCCTCACCGACATCGATTTCTTCAATGTACAATTTGTCCGCTTCGGGGTGCTTCTCGACCTTGTTGATCTTTCCCACTCGAATGTCGAGAGCCGTGATAGGAGGTCCCTCGTATTCGTCCTTGGGATCTTTGACTGCAGCTACGGCAGCAGATTCTGCAGCCTGTTTTTCGGCAGCAGCGGCCTTGCTTTCCTTTTGTTTCTTGTCCTCCTTGGACTTGGGTTGACGGAATTCCTCAGGAATGCTTTCGCAGAACGATCGGAGTTTTTCCATGCGCTCCGCAAGCGGAACGATGCCAACCTTGTCGGAATCAACGACACTGTTCTCACTCGTTGCCAAGGACAACAAGGCGAGTTGCTTGGTGACGTCTTGTCCGCTCATTTCACCTGTCAGAGCCAGTCGTACTGGGTGGAACAAATTCTTTCCCTTCACACCATTTTCCTTTGCCATCTTCTTCATGTGCGCTTGGTAGGTCTGGGTGAATGAACACTTGTCCTCTTGGAAGGTTTCCATAGGATTCTCGGTGTTGGGCAGGGGGAATTCTCCTGCATCGTATTCAGCGAGTATCCGCTGGGCCAGATTGAAAAAGTTTCCTTGCTGGATCATGGATTTGGCCTCGGGGTCCTTGATTTCAGCGAAAGTCGAAGGCAAATCATAACCCAAAACGGTCTTGGCGTTCAAGACGGCATCCTTTGTTGTTTGCATCCGCTCGCGTGCCAGTGTGGTAGTGGCGAAGGCCATGTCGACCAGAGCCAAATCGGACTTGGTCGAACCCTCCTTCAGCAAATCCTCGAATTCGAATTGATCCTTGACGAGTTCGACCAAATCTTCGAGAGGAACCATTTTCATGTGTTGTTGGTTCACCCATCGCAATTTTTCCATGTCAAAGACGGAAGGAGACTTGACGACACGCTCCAACTCGAATGCCTCGATCAGTTCGTCGCGGGTGAAAATTTCGTTCTCGGTTCCGTCGTTCCATCCCAACAACGCCAAATAGTTGATCATGGCATCGGGCAAAAATCCGTCCAATCGAAATTGGTTGCAGGAGGTAGCTCCGTGTCTCTTCGAGAGTTTTTGCTTGTCTTCTCCCAAAATCAGCGAACAATGTGCGTACTGGGGACGAGGTGCTCCGAGAGAATCCAGAACCAATCCCTGTCGGACCGTGTTGGTCAGGTGCTCTTCGGCACGGACGACGGTGGAAATTCCCATCAGGGCGTCGTCGACGGCGACGCAAAAGTTGTAGACGGGAACCCCGTTCGATCGCAACAAAATGAAGTCCCCGACGGTCGCTTCGGCGTCCCAGGCGACGGTTCCACGGACAACGTCGTCGATGACGACTCGGGACCCCTCGGGGACCTTGAAACGGACGGTGTAGGTCTTTCCGGCGTCCAGCATCTTGTTGACTTCCTCTTCCGGGGCGTCCCTCCATCGTCCGTCGTATCGCGGCGGAATTCCGGCGGCCTCTTGCTGGGCCTTCATTTCTTCGAGCTCCTCGTTGGTGCAAAAGCAGCGGTAGGCCTTGCCTTCCTTCAACAATTTCTCGGCCGCCTGAATGTAAATGTTGCTGCGTTCCGATTGGCGGTAGGGCCCGTATCCGGAGCAATCGATCACGTCCTTGGGTCCCTCGTCCCAGAGCATTCCCAGCCACTGCAAATCTTCCAGGACGGATTGTTCCGATTCCTTGGTGGATCTGGCCAAATCCGTGTCTTCGACGCGCAACACAAATCCGGCTTCGCTCTTGGGAAAGTCCATCTGCCCCTTTTTGGCGAGCAACCAGTTGTAGAGGGCGGTTCTGGCTCCTCCGACGTGCAAACTACCGGTGGGGGAGGGAGCAAATCGCAATCGGGGAGGGACCTCCAAGACATTCTTTCCGGCCAGGGGGAAGGTCGGTGGAAGCTGTGGCTCGTTGCCAATGGCACCGATCGTTTCGGTTTCCGAGGTGGCCGACGAATAGAGAGACCCGTGCCGGATGTCCAAGAGTTTGCCTTCTTCCTGTTGGAGCTGATCGATGAGCCGAAAGAGGGATTCCGAGCTGGCCTGCGGTCGGGCGCGTCTCAATCCAGCGCCGACAGCGGCCGGGGCCGCTTTTTTGCCACTGAACGTGGACGATGGCCGGACAAAGGCCTAATAAAAACATAACAATGGCACCACAAACGACAAAGGTATTTTGTTTTGTTCGCGATTGTTAATTGGTCGATCACCCGTGTTGCGTGTCCGAGGTAGCCGACAAAAACCAAAGCACCACGGTAAATTACGAGTCATCCATGCGTGTGGGCGTGCGGACGTGCGGACGTAGCGTATGACAATCACGGATCACCGTTGGATAGAACATGGAATCGTTTTCGTTTTCATTTTCAAGGACCATTCAGGACAGCAGATTTCAAGCGAGCGCACCCAATCCAGATTTCGTTCGGGCACAGCCAGACCAATCAAAGATAGGGAATGATCAAGTTCGAGGTGGAACGAAAAAGAGTACAAAACCCGTGAGCATCAATCAACTGTTGTGTTTCTGTGCAACTTTGTGGAGACCTTTTTTTCGACCTGGTTGTCGTCTCGTTCTTTCACGTTCTGTATGCGTATGCGTATGCATCTGCATCTGCATCTGCATCTGCATATCTGCATATGCATCTGCCTGCCAACCTAGACAGTTCTCTGAAAACCTACCATCGCAAATCTGGTCCTGCACATCAATGCCGCTGCCAAGACAGTCATGACGGTAAAACGCATATTGGAATGTTTGCTCTTGCTGCTGTTCGATGCTGCTGCGTACGTCAAGAGTAAATTGAGAATCGGAATATTAGTGATAAAGTTCCAATGCAAACGATTGATTTCCGACGAATCTTTGGTGCACGGATTCGATTTGAATTCGACAAGAGTTGTTTCTGGTCGACGACGAATGGATCGCTTTCGCTGGTAAGATTAGTTGTTCCCAACAAAGAGCTTCTTGTGAAAGCTAAGCGAGTTTTTTGGATGTCGTACCTACAAGCACTACGATTACTTGTACTTGTGCTAGCGACGCGACTGCGTTGGGGTCGATCGTTAGCTACCTTAGCTCCTCGTGTACCGTAAGATTACTGTATCCGGTGATGGCAACGAGCGTCGGTTCACAGAAAATCTTGTCCTACGGTAGAATAAAAGCAGTCGAAACGGGTGTTGACTTTTTTCGTCACGTACGAACCGTGTGTTCCTTCTTCAACTTCTTCTTTTCACCTCCAATACCGTTACGAGTACGAGACAAATTGCTCAGTTCGATGCGTCTGCGTTGTCTTCCCGCTTGGTTTCCAGGTGGAGGAATGAATGGAACGGGGAATGGCAAAACGGCATTGTTTGACTCGTTTGAATAGACAAACAAGGGACAATTTGAGAATTGCGCGCGCTCCGGGCCCGGGTTTTGTATTCGATGAATTTTACTTCAATTTTTTGCGTTCTTTTGCTTCACAAAAAAAAAAGGCGCGACAGCGCAGAAACGAACGAACCCTCTCCGCGTCATTATTTTTTTATTGACGAGAAGTGAACGAATAATTGTTCTGCGAAGGTGATCGGCTTGGAGCTCCACCAAAGCTTATGATCTTTGTATCGGCGGGTGCACTACGGTACGAGTACCGGTACGGTACCCAATT